>OZ012685.1:23132040-23197040 GCA_963942565.1 Maea johnstoni
CGCCATTCTCTAATTGATAACGGCTTCAGGAAGGCTCAGCAACGATTTAATGGTTATCTAGAGCTGATCAGTATTCCTCCGTATCCGCCCCAAAATGACCTGACTATTTTGGGTATGTCAGCAAAGACAAGCTTGCTTAGGAAAGTATTGGAGATAAAAATGTCAATCAGAACCCTGTTAACTACTCTCTATTAACTTATTAGTTATTAGTTAATTTAATTCATGCTTGATTTGCCAGTTAGTTCTCCCTTACGAACAATTATGTAGTAGCAATTAAGTTGTAATGTGGCTGAGAAGGAAAGGATTAACAAAATTCCAAATTCTTAATGTCCCTAAAGACAATTCTAAAAGACTAGATTGAAAATTCTTATAAATCAGCAAAAAGAAGAAAGTCTTTTAATCCTGCTCAAAAAAAAATGTCAGCAACGTTGGTTTAGGTGATGGTTTTATCTAGTAATCTAGTTTCAGCGCCATTTTCCACTAACTAGTCTCCAGTGGGAATACTAAGTCAGAAAAAGGACGATAATAGAAATAAAAAACAACGGATATTGCATTGTAGCAGCCATCACCACACACTAAAAGTGTGATTTTTGGAAAAATACTATTGCTAAGTGCTCTGGAACACAGGATGCAAGGAAGTGCCATAAATTATGCAATAACAAAAGTGAAATCGATGGATTTCTGATGTTCCATTCGTGTCTAAGTGCGGAGCAAGTGTGAACACCTGCTATTGTGTTTGCTTTTCCCTTATGGAAAAATCGAAGCAAATTCCAACAACTACAAATATTGGATTTGGGAGCCCATAAACCTGTGTACCAGTGGTGAGTAGAGCGGTCGTACCTGTGGGTATGTTAACTCAGACACTTCCAGAGACTTAATCTATGTCTCTGGTTAACCTATGCATTCCTGGAGATCACTTTGAATTGCGACATCTGTATCGGAATCCATGATACTTTTCAAATCAAAGATAAAGTCACTCAAGTATTTGGAAGGAATGTATTGTTTGGGTTCTGATCAATATTTCTCTTTAAACATTTTCCAAATTCTGCTCGGGTTACTAAGATAATACCATAAGAGTCCACAATTGTGTGTGCTGCAGGCATGAATGGGATTGAATATTTGCATTTGTGTGAGGAGATGAGGGCACTTGGGGGCATGGATGTGAGTCAAGGCAGCGCACCCCTGACTGGCCAGTTCTACCCCCAATCAAATATACCAGCAGCAGCAGCAGCAGGCCCTGTGTTGTTAACTGATCCTCCCCCCCCCCCCCCCCCCCCCCCCCCCCCATCCCTCCCCACCACCCCTAAGCCTGAAATAGCAGCCCCACAGGTCTGGTCTGACCAGTGCAGTGCTGCACCCCAGGCTAAATACCAGAACACCCTGCAGCAGGATAGCTAAGCTCTTCCTTCTTACATCTTCATTAAGCTTGCCCAGAAAGTCTCATAGGAAAGGACATATCATGGGTTATGTATGTATGTATGTATGTTTGATCATATTTAGGTAACGTCATCTAGTGACAAGTAGGGACAGGTATCGTGAAAATTTTATATGTGCAAATCCCTGCATCTAAGATCTTAACTAAGTGGGGCTGTTATTACATGCTGATCATATCTATACTCTGCATCATTAAACCTAGGACTTGGTCAGGAGTGTGGCACTATCAGTGTCAGACCACTGGTCAGACCACCTTGAGAGCATCGTCACTGGCTTCAGTGGCCTCAGCCTGTAGCCAATAAGGGTGTCAGTGGCATGGTAGTATTCAGAGACACCAAAGTGGTATTTTTCTTACAGTTGACTATATATGCTATGTGTGAGTTTTTACTTGTCATTTCAAATCATCTGGTCAGATAGTGGTTTATTAAGTTGTCTGTGTAAAAGAAAACTTAGAAGGTTCGACTATCTCAAGTCAATAGCTATTTTGTATTTTATTTGCTTGTAACATAATTGAATTAACATAATGTGAACATTTTATTATGTAAAATTAAAATTTGAAATTCTAACTTGTCTTTTCCATATATTTTAAAAGGCAATATTCATGGAGAAATACAAGAAAAAATTGTGTGTGTATGAGTGTGTGTGTTCTATTTCAGTGATATTATTAACTTGTAGCTAGTCTATGCTGGTTGATTTGATTGTCCCCAGGTCATCTGAGAACAGGGTCTATGTTTGGACCTCTGAGTGACATGTGCTATGATTGAATCAAGAGGTTGGTGGTAGGCGCCAGCTCTCATCTTCCTGTGTACAGCGTAGGGTTTGTGGAAGGAAATGATGTTGATAGAAGTGGCTTGCCGGTCCTTGCCAGGTCTTTGCCGGCTGCCCACGGGCAGGTGCCTGTGTGTGTGTTTTGCACATGATAGCCAGTGATACCGTCCGGAATACAAAGAGAATCTTACCACACATTCTAATGAGAACAAGGGCCGCTGGAAGATGTCCAGGCCTGCACCACCCACTTATAACCTTCCTCCCTCAAGTCCCCGGCACCTCAAACGGAAACCTCTGGAGCCGAGCCAAGCCGACTGGTCATTAACAAGCTAGAATCACCTTTGGACAAAACATGACTGCACCGATTACCCTTGATTTAATACGTTTATTTGAACAATTCCAGTTGCACATTCAGGTGAGTTGAACCGTGGCGTTTTCAATTACGCCTCCATCTTATCGGCTGTTTGTGTAGTAGGGAGATGTGTTTTGACCCCGTTGATCCTGTTTGACGCTTGATCAGCCTACCTTGTGCAGTGGCAGGAGTCAGCCATGACAGTATGTTGAGCCGGTGACTTATGTGGACACGTTGCTCAAGGGGCTTAAGAATATATGGAGGGTGTTCGTGCATTTGCATTCCTAGTACATTTTTAGAAAACTATATATCTATACCTTTAATGCTTCATGTCCTGTATTTTATGCTCGGGATGTCTTACAAATGAGGACATATTTTCAACACCTATCACGTTGCCAGACTGGAAGAGACTAAGTTCAGTGGAGTGTGAACTATTTTCTTCACACAAATAACCATTACATTTCTTCTTTTTTTCAATTATGTTTCTCCAACCTTAGTGGGGCTTATCTTGATAGCCAAGTAGTCTCAAGGGATGATTTGCCACCGCCTGCTTGTTTTCTCTCACCATTGCCCATGTTTGAATCCTGGTGGGGGCTTGTGAAAAAGTATAATTGCCAGTGAATTTGGGATGTGCAGTTTTTTATCAGTTGGTTAGTGGTTTTCTCCTTCACATTCAACTGGCTAACTTTTCACATCTTAGTCTCTACAAGACAGAAAAAGTGATGATGAAAAATAAAATTCCAAATCCCAACTTTTATTCTATTCCTTTTGGAAGTTTGACCATGACAGCATCCTTGCTAGACATGCCACTTTTCATTGATTGAACTCATATGGACCCATAAACATATGGAGAATTTACATGGTCTGTCACATATGCAAGTATTTTGGTAGCAGAGCAGAACTTTGATAAATATGTGATTGAGATTAATTGTTTCTCATGTGTTTATAAACAATACCAAGTATTTTCAAATATATCTCAATATTTTGTGTTATGATCAAAGTTGTCTAGCTAATGTCTGCTTATGTGTGAACTAAGATGTAAATAATCTTTAGGTGCGGAAGGTTAGTAATTGTTCTCATTATTTTCTAATCACGACTCTAGTAAATCTATAGGTAGTGCACTGGACCATTTAAGTGCTTTTTCCTACACACCACCCTCAGGGGCTCTGCTCTTAGTCACCCTTCAGTGTCTTTTTTCCATTTGAACCTTGATCAATGCTGTATATGACCTGTAGGCTCTAAGCACCCTGTAGTTCTATGCGGGGAATGAATGGTTATAACTAGCCAACTAGAGAATGAACAACTGTGAGCCTAGCCTGTCCCTAAGCTTTGTACTGTAGAATAGGAAATTAATCCTAGTGGTTTATTCTGCCAAACTTTTCTGAGTGGGTTCAGTTCGGTAAAATGAAAGTCGGATGTATTATTCCTGTCATTAGAATATCAACCTTCAATATTGGCTTTTCGGAATAAAAATTCTCGGAAGAATCCAAAATCACAAATTCGGTTAATTCGCATCTCTGATTAATTTCCTATTCTACAGTATTTGGGAATCCAAATACTACTATCTTAATTCTCACCTGGAGCAGTTAATCAGGATTACCTGTCTGTGGGACTTAACAATTGTTGTCTTTGCAAGCCACAAATTAAGTTAAGCTTTGCATTGACCTTTGCCAGGCAGATTAGTACTTTGATTTTCCCCTAGACGGGGCGATTCAGCTTCGGAAGTCAGACTATGTCTGTGGCCATTGTCAGGTAGATCAGTTTTATAACTCCTCTAGAGAAGGTGATTCTGCTCTGCAACGCCTAGAAGCCAGGCTATGGAATGCCAATGGTCATAAACAGGCATATTAGTACTGTTATTCTCCTGAAGAGAGTGATTCTGCAATGCGTCACCTGGAAGCGTGGCTATATCATGGCCATCATCAAGTTTTAGTACCATGATTCCCCCCTTGAGGGAGTGATTCGGCTCTGCATGCCACAAGTGAGGCTACCTCTTAGACACTGACATGGGTATTAGTTGTAGTACCATATGGTTCTAAGCTAGATGGAGTGATTCTGCTCTGCATGCCACAAGTCTGGCTCTGTTGTAGTCACCGACATGGTTATTAGTTATAGTACCATGGTTCTCCGCTAGAGGGAGTGATTCTGCTCTGTATGCCTGAAGTGCAGGCTATGTATTGGACACAGACATTGATATTGGTTATAATAGTACCATGGTTCTCCGCTAGAGGGAGTGATTCTGCTCTGTATGCCTGAAGTGCAGGCTATGTATTGGACACAGACATGGATATTGGTTATAATAGTACCATGGTTCCCAGCTAGAGGGAGTGATTCTGCTCTGTATGCCTGAAGTGCAGGCTATGTATTGGACACAGACATGGATATTGGTTATAATAGTACCATGGTTCCCAGCTAGAGGGAGTGATTCTGCTCTGTATGCCTGAAGTGCAGGCTATGTATTGGACACAGACATGGATATTGGTTATAATAGTACCATGGTTCCCAGCTAGAGGGAGTGATTCTGCTCTGTATGCCTGAAGTGCAGGCTATGTATTGGACACAGACATGGATATTGGTTATAATAGTACCATGGTTCTCAGCTAGAGGGAGTGATTCTGCTCTGTATGCCTGAAGTGCAGGCTATGTATTGGACACAGACATGGATATTGGTTATAATAGTACCATGGTTCTCCGCTAGAGGGAGTGATTCTGCTCTGTATGCCTGAAGTGCAGGCTATGTATTGGACACAGACATGGATATTGGTTATAATAGTACCATGGTTCCCAGCTAGAGGGAGTGATTCTGCTCTGTATGCCTGAAGTGCAGGCTATGTATTGGACACAGACATGGATATTGGTTATAATAGTACCATGGTTCTCCGCTAGAGGGAGTGATTCTGCTCTGTATGCCTGAAGTGCAGGCTATGTATTGGACACAGACATGGATATTGGTTATAATAGTACCATGGTTCTCCGCTAGAGGGAGTGATTCTGCTCTGTATGCCTGAAGTGCAGGCTATGTATTGGACACAGACATGGATATTGGTTATAATAGTACCATGGTTCCCAGCTAGAGGGAGTGATTCTGCTCTGTATGCCTGAAGTGCAGGCTATGTATTGGACACAGACATGGATATTGGTTATAATAGTACCATGGTTCCCAGCTAGAGGGAGTGATTCTGCTCTGTATGCCTGAAGTGCAGGCTATGTATTGGACACAGACATGGATATTGGTTATAATAGTACCATGGTTCTCCGCTAGAGGGAGTGATTCTGCTCTGTATGCCTGAAGTGCAGGCTATGTATTGGACACAGACATGGATATTGGTTATAATAGTACCATGGTTCTCCGCTAGAGGGAGTGATTCTGCTCTGTATGCCTGAAGTGCAGGCTATGTATTGGACACAGACATGGATATTGGTTATAATAGTACCATGGTTCTCCGCTAGAGGGAGTGATTCTGCTCTGTATGCCTGAAGTGCAGGCTATGTATTGGACACAGACATGGATATTGGTTATAATAGTACCATGGTTCCCAGCTAGAGGGAGTGATTCTGCTCTGTATGCCTGAAGTGCAGGCTATGTATTGGACACAGACATGGATATTGGTTATAATAGTACCATGGTTCTCCGCTAGAGGGAGTGATTCTGCTCTGTATGCCTGAAGTGCAGGCTATGTATTGGACACAGACATGGATATTGGTTATAATAGTACCATGGTTCCCAGCTAGAGGGAGTTATTCTGCTCTGTATGCCTGAAGTGCAGGCTATGTATTGGACACAGACATGGATATTGGTTATAATAGTACCATGGTTCTCCGCTAGAGGGAGTGATTCTGCTCTGTATGCCTGAAGTGCAGGCTATGTATTGGACACAGACATGGATATTGGTTATAATAGTACCATGGTTCTCCGCTAGAGGGAGTGATTCTGCTCTGTATGCCTGAAGTGCAGGCTATGTATTGGACACAGACATGGATATTGGTTATAATAGTACCATGGTTCCCAGCTAGAGGGAGTGATTCTGCTCTGTATGCCTGAAGTGCAGGCTATGTATTGGACACAGACATTGATATTGGTTATAATAGTACCATGGTTCCCAGCTAGAGGGAGTGATTCTGCTCTGTATGCCTGAAGTGCAGGCTATGTATTGGACACAGACATGGATATTGGTTATAATAGTACCATGGTTCTCCGCTAGAGGGAGTGATTCTGCTCTGTATGCCTGAAGTGCAGGCTATGTATTGGACACAGACATGGATATTGGTTATAATAGTACCATGGTTCCCAGCTAGAGGGAGTTATTCTGCTCTGTATGCCTGAAGTGCAGGCTATGTATTGGACACAGACATGGATATTGGTTATAATAGTACCATGGTTCTCCGCTAGAGGGAGTGATTCTGCTCTGTATGCCTGAAGTGCAGGCTATGTATTGGACACAGACATGGATATTGGTTATAATAGTACCATGGTTCTCCGCTAGAGGGAGTGATTCTGCTCTGTATGCCTGAAGTGCAGGCTATGTATTGGACACAGACATGGATATTGGTTATAATAGTACCATGGTTCTCCGCTAGAGGGAGTGATTCTGCTCTGTATGCCTGAAGTGCAGGCTATGTATTGGACACAGACATGGATATTGGTTATAATAGTACCATGGTTCTCCGCTAGAGGGAGTGATTCTGCTCTGTATGCCTGAAGTGCAGGCTATGTATTGGACACAGACATGGATATTGGTTATAATAGTACCATGGTTCTCCGCTAGAGGGAGTGATTCTGCTCTGTATGCCTGAAGTGCAGGCTATGTATTGGACACAGACATGGATATTGGTTATAATAGTACCATGGTTCTCCGCTAGAGGGAGTGATTCTGCTCTGTATGCCTGAAGTGCAGGCTATGTATTGGACACAGACATGGATATTGGTTATAATAGTACCATGGTTCCCAGCTAGAGGGAGTGATTCTGCTCTGTATGCCTGAAGTGCAGGCTATGTATTGGACACAGACATGGATATTGGTTATAATAGTACCATGGTTCTCCGCTGGAGGGAGTGATTCTGCTCTGTATGCCTGAAGTCAGGCTATGTCTTGGACACAGACATGGATATTGGTTATAATAGTACCATGGTTCCCAGCTAGAGGGAGTGATTCTGCTCTGTATGCCTGAAGTGCAGGCTATGTATTGGACACAGACATGGATATTGGTTATAATAGTACCATGGTTCCCAGCTAGAGGGAGTGATTCTGCTCTGTATGCCTGAAGTGCAGGCTATGTATTGGACACAGACATGGATGTTAGTTATAATAGTACCATGGTTCTCCGCTAGAGGGAGTTATTCTGCTCTGTATGCCTGAAGTACAGGCTGTGTCATGGCCATGTACAGATGCTGGTCCCAAGGGCTGTGGATGTTGGGACCTTGCCAGTGTGTGATCCTGTGCACATGGCAGCTGTCGTGGCCATGTACTGCATGGTTAGCTTGACAAGCTCCTAGGCTCTACAGTGAATAATTACGCCTACATTTGTCTGCCCTAAACGAAAGATCTGTCTTGCTAATAACGTCCGGATGGTAGTTCGTGAAATTCCGCATAGATTGCAGTAGTGATGGTGGCTTTCAGTGCCAAAGCTTTGACAGGTGGTCTTGCAATCAATTAGAGGCTTTAGAGCCCTCTGTTATAATGCTTTATGTGTACATAGTGTTACATGTTCCACCACTAATAGAGAAAGGAATTCTGCATTATACAAGAAGTAGAAACACAAACATCAATCTCTACGTACTTAGCAGTGTCATCTTTATTATATGAGATACACTAGTATCATTTTCCTATTTGGGATGCAGGTAAAAGTAAAAATTAACCCCCCTCCCCCCCCACCCCCCCCCCCCCCCCAACATTGCCTGTTGGGATAAATATAGACAGACCTGGCCTTCTTCTGAAACTTGTCAAATATGTCTAACTGTAATATAGGCGCTGTATACGTTGTAGGGCAGCAGAGAGAACATACTATGCCTGCATGATAATAGCAACCTTGACATCCACTCCCTCAGCCCCGCACTGGCCACTATCATGATTTACCACTCCCACACAAAGCCACAGTATTGATACAAAGGCGACTTTGTACTTGGCACATGATGTTTTGCAAGAATCAGCATTTGAGGTTAAAGATGATAAGAGTAAGGGCTCCACTTAAGTTGAGTGTTATTTCCTTGCTGTTGTGAACGCTTTCCAACAGGTTGCGCCCTGCAGGGAATTTATGCTGGAGCTCTGCTGCGAGCATAGTGGTTAGTGTACTTTGCGTTAACCCCATTTATACTCTCTCAAGTAGTCTGACTAATGGGAACACAATTTTGTGTTAAGTCTGCTAAATTGCTGAAATGTTTAAAGAGATATTGTTTCCAGTGCTATTCCCATTTTATTTGTCCTTAAACCATTTTCATCTATATGTTGTATGTTTTTTCATAGAGAACTCAATAGTGTATGTTTTAGATCATTAAGCTGTGAAATTGTAACTCAATGCTCAGACCTTACAAAATACGGGTGAACAAAGTTTATTTTAATGCTCTTTTGCAATGTACTGATTTTAGAAGTAAGACCAGTTATTCTCAGTTTACTTAAAATTTAATTGCCCTACTGGACAAATGGGACCCAATCTCATTTTGTCATTTACCTGTCATGTTTTGTAATTAAAAGCAGTGGACATTGCTCAGTTATGAGTCCGAGTCCGGCTTTTAGAGAGAATTTTGATAGTGGTGCCCAAAATAGGGCATCATAGATATTTGGGGTGTCCAAAATTAAGGAATTAGGCATAGGTTATAATATGTTAACTATGTGAAGATTTTCGAAGTTCAGTTCTGAGAAGCATTTTCCCTTAAGTGCATTTTCACAAATTGGACCCTTCTTAAAGAGTCCAGCCCATTTCTAATATGGAAATAGCAAGTTTGGAAAAAGTGTTGAAATGTTTATAAATAAATGATTATTTCATGTGGACCGCATAATGAAATGATGAGGATATCAAAGCAATTTTAATATTTCCAAAAGGATACATCTAAGAAATATTTTCAAAAGCAAAATCCCTTCAAAAGATATTGAAGTACATTAGGATTTAGGTTATAGAGATTTCTCACAGTGCACATGAAATGAAGACATGTTTTATCTAGCCACACAGGGTCTTAAAGGCCTGAGTAATCCTAATCATCTAATCCCTCATCTGATTTCACAGGTAGGGCCTACAGGTAGGTTGCTCACTCGGCTGAGAGAAGCAGGCGCTGGGCACTTTGATATCGGGGCCCCTGGGTCTCCACAATGGCACAGATGTAATGATGGGCCCCTCCAGGGTGACCTGATGTGAAAATCTAATCAGGGATTCAATGCACTTGTCTAATATGACCCTTATGCCTAGGGGTACTCGGCGCTAGATGAGGCTCCTTCACTAATACCTTTAGTGGGTTCTTCTTAGAGAGCATCTGACTTTAAGATACAGAACCTCTTCTCATGAGGTATTCATTATACAGGGAGTCTTGCAACCACAGCAATAAGTCAAAAACTTAAAAGTGCATCCAGGGTTTTAACTTATTCAGGCTTCCAATGAAGTTAGTTATGTAGCTATTCTAGAGATTATTGGTCAAATGAAGGTTTTATTATAAAATGAAAAGTATTGTTTAGAAGGTTTAATATAATGATAGTTTTTCGAAGATGGGATTTAAAAAAAATTAAGATGTATCTTTAGATGTATCTTTTAGTTATGTATTTTTGCATTTGTTTCTGATGGTCACAAGAGTGTGAAGGAATAAGAAGTTGAGAATCAGATTACCAGTTAGAGTCTAATATGGGGTTAGTTTGTTTTAAATTCCTTGTAGTCGGAAGCAAATAATTTATTCCATAATTAGCTTGTATTGGAGTGTGCTGTAGATTTCGTGCCACCTGACTCACCTGTATGTAGGTGAGTTTGCCATCAAAGCCCACTCACACACCTGTTCAGCTCACAGATGAGCTGCTCACAGTAGCAGCCTTGTTATAAATATGCTTAGTGACCTCTCATACACCTGTAAAAATTGTGCCCTTTACTATACCTGTATGCTGGTGAGTTTGCCATAAGTACCAAGTACCCTTTAATACACCTGTGTATGTTGATGTTGCGATAATTGCCCTTGTGTAACCTCTACTCATGCTACACAGGTAAGATTGCAATTAGTACCCTTTAATAAGGTTAATTCCCTTTAATACACCTGTACACAGGTGAGGTTGCAATGACTGCCCTCGTATGCACTTCTACTCAGGCTAGGTTGCACCTACTAATACTCCTGTACGCAGGCAAGGTTGCAATTAGTACCATTTAATAAGGTTAGTTCCCTTTGATACAGCTCTATGCAGGTGAGATGTAAGTGTGATTTCAGGCCTCTTCAGGTGAGTGCCCGGTTACTCACCTGTATACACAGGTGCGAAGATTTTCAAGGACATAGTCTTAGCCAGCAAGGTGTCTGGACGTCTTTTGGACACCCAAACCCTCAAAAATCACCCCTCAGGACACCCAAAACATTTGGAGAGTAATTTCTTAAAATGTCAATTTCAAGCATAACATTTATATTTTTCTACCTAAATATAATTCCCATGACATTGTGCAAGGACTTAATGCCTTATTTCAATGAGTAAATACATTTTTATGGTTGTAATCTGAGTATATTATGTTCTCCCTTGAAAAATAGGACGCCTAAAAGTTTTACAATTGCCAATTTTGGACACCCAGTTTCTAAATCCTGGCTAAGACCCTGTTTAAGGATATATTTCATTGTATATATTTTACCACTGGTGACGACTGTCCTAAGGAAATTCTCTCTGTATTTAGTTATGAGCGGGCTGTGTGTGTGTGTGCCTTGGGAGCAGCGGGATGCGGTTGGAACTCAGGGGAATGTGTGTCCTGCTGAGTGAGTGCGATAATGATGCTAACGGAGGACGTACTGCATGTAGTATTCATCTCGCCTTCCTGGCAGGAACAATCCCGTGATTTATCCCCGCTCCCTCATTATCACTCGCCTGGCTTGCTCCGCCGTTCTCGCAGGGAGACATCGCCGTGGCCGCCGTATCCTCTGTTGTCTGCCACTGCAGCCGGCCGTGTTGCGTGATCAGCTCGCCATTCATGCCACTATGATTTCAGTTATTGTTGATAAGATGACAAATTAGACATCTCTAGCTGTGCTCTGTGCCCCCCTCCCCTGCACCACCGTTCCCCAGGCAGCGTTACACAGGCTAATAGACTGTGTAATCAGGCCTTTCCACATTCAGCCAACACGTTTCACAGCCCAGCGAAGTCTTCATTAATCCATCTGTAAAAGATAGCCTTGTTGGAAAATCAATTGAGGGAACATGCTCTTTTCTTTCTGTTGCTCGGTCCAAGGCATCACCATCCCTACCTCGTGTCTATTAATGGGTCTTCCCACCATACGTGGTTGGCCGAGCCACATTGCTTTTGACTCACTTGCAATGTTCATGGTGTGAAGGTAGGACTAGTGAAATGTACATTTTCATCATATTTGAGTTGGAGTCAGGGTCTTAGCCAGGATTCTAAAAATGCCTGTCTAAAACCGCAGACAACTACATTTAATACCCTTTTGTGTCAAAAAGGGCGATTCACACATCAGCCATGTCATAAAAGATGGCGTTTTAGGTGATGATTCTATTATTCACCCAAAAATGTCAAAATTGAAAAATCTTCCTTAAAACTTTTGCCTGACCAAAAAGTAGGTTTTCATGAAACTGCCTTTCCAAAAGACTGGCAGGACGGGTCCTGGCTAAGTCCCTGGTTGGATGGAGTTGAGTTATTGTGCAACCATCACCCACGGCCTTAAATTCAGCCATGAACAGTTATTCAATCGAGCAGGGTACGTGGATGACTGGATGTACAGGTGGTTAGAGGAGCTAATAGGAAAACCCAGACATACATGAGCATGACATCAAACATACAGTTATGATTTGTGTTCAATCTTACTAATTGTTCCATAGTGTTGAATGAATGCAAAATGTTCGCTTTTGTTGAACTCATTTTTCTATTAAAAACATGACAACTCTTCAACTTGATATTAGTTTAAAATGTGTTTCATAGGGGGTGTTAGTGTCTATCTGATAGGCCACTTTCAATAGAATAATTGCAATGAGTAATATACATGTTCATTTTCTTGTAGCTATCGCTGACACCACTAGCACCTACCATCTGGAAATAGTGGTCAACTTATACATACATTTGGCTAAGGACATGTCAACTTTCATGAGTAAAAAGTACATTTTGAAGTACCACAACTGAACGTCCGCTTAGAGAGGTGTAAATATTGACAGGATTCACCATATTGGTTGCAGCATCTCATGTTTAGCCATCCGCATAAAAAGCATTCTCTTGACGCCAGATGTGTATGTTAATAGATCTTGAAGCAAGATTTTGAAGTGAACTATTTATTATAAATTGTTGGATTCAGCTCAATATTTCTCTCCCAAATAGTTTTCAAAGGATACTTTTGTAAGAAATATATTACTAAAATAGCTCTTGTTGTCACTATGGTGAGCAATGAGTTAAAGCCATCTTTAACATATGGTACCTAGTTTTAAGACCAGCAGAATGCATCAACTCGGCATCGCTAGTCTAGGCATCTGTATTCTGATATCATCTTTTAGCTTCCCGTGAGCCCGGCTCTGTAATTTACTGCATGCACTTCTTGAATCAGAGAAAATCATTCTGTTTGCTTGATGCGGCTCGCGCCAAACTTTTATAAGTTATTTCCGTGTGGTCCCCATTTCCTCTATTGGCTCGCGTCATGGTGCTGCATCCTAATAGACTACGGCTTTCTCTTGAGGAATGTGGCGGATCCAATCAGGCCCACAAAACACACAAGAAATGCTATCCGCTCGCCTGGACCACCACGGGGACCAGCCGGCTGTAAAGCTGACCATGCAGAATAAACCTGTCACACACGGCAAGAGCAAATGTGCAAGATAGGAAATAATGGATTTTTCAGTTATTTGAGATACAAATTAAGTCAGTGGAGCCCTCAAAGAAGACCTAATCTAAGGAGAGTTGGAGCCGCGGTCTTATTAGATGATTAGATTGCAAAGGGAAAGAGGGGCTGCGGCAAATCCCAGAGTCATCCCCGCTCTGCACTCTTTTACTGCAGGGCGGTGCTAGATTAGTGGATGAGCCAATTAGTCTTGCTATTCCATCTGGTGAACGCACCCCTCACCTTCGGGCTCAAGGGAAGAACGAGATGTGTATAGCTTTTGACAGCCACACCATATCTCCTGTCATGGTCTTAACCAGCAGAGCGTCTGGGTGTCTTTTTGGACACCCAAACCCTTAAAAAGCACCCCTCAGGACACCCAAAGATTTTTGTGAAGAATTTCTTAAAATGTCAGTCTCAAGGCTCAAGCATATAATTGCATTTTCTCATTTTCATATAATTCCCATGACATTGTATAAGGATATTATGCCTTATTTTGATAAATTCATACATGTTACTGGTTGAAATCTGAGTATATTGTGGTCCCCCTTAAAAGTTTGGACGCCCAAAAATTTTACAATTGCTAATTTTGGACACCCAGTTTCTATATCCCGGCTAAGACCCTGTCTCCTGTTTCATCATAAAAGTAGTCATGCGGTAAATATAATTGCCATTTTTGTGTGACACCTTGATATGGAACCCAACATTAACACATGTTTGTGTAGTATAACAAAACATTTACATTAAAGCAAATAATGTATACAGAATAATGAGCATCAAGAATGAAGTGCAGCAGAAAATTGGCCGAACTTCCACCTCCTCTGAATAATTGGATAATAGAATAAAGCTTATGAATACTTCATCATATAAAATCACACGAATGCTCTGTGGGAAATTGCTGTATTTGTGCATAGCTTGCCTGATGAGTGAATTATCGTTCAATTCACTGAGAAGTGCAGTTATTTGCCTTCTGTAATTGAGTCATATCCATTGCGGCAAATATTGCATTTAGAAAGCATCGACTCACTGTCCTGTTGTGTTCAATGCAAATAGCCCTGGGGGGAGATTATCTTCCTGCAGATTAGAAAATAAGGTGGATTCTCATCCTAGCTGATATTATTTGGATGACTGATAGTGAGATTGAATAGCATTTCTCATCTGCAAGGATTTTTCTCTATTGAACAAGATTCTTCACTGCTTGTGCGTGTGTCATGTGAGGGATGCGCTCATAATAGCCCCTCCTTCTACCCCTCAAAGTGTGCTATATAATACACCCCTTCTTTAACCCTTCTGTGCTGTTGGCTTATTTGGCCAATACACAATGCTGCAAAAAACCTGAAAAATGACCAAAACCCTGGCAAATGGGTACTCATCTGAGAGAACTCAGTGAGAGCTTTCCAATGAATACCAGCATGATAGGGTTTAGATGGTTTTCAAGAATCGTTGCGTTCTTGTGCTTTGGATAAAAGAAGCCTCAGCATTGGAGCAGTTAAATCAGGGTCCATCCATTCAGGCTGGGCATGGATTTCCTATAAGGCACCCTCTTAGCGCCCCTCTCAGTGTCCGCAAATTGTTTGCTGTAGCTGATTGGAGGAGGCTCTTTGAGAACGGCGGTGGCGGCATTCTGGGTGTCGTGTTGCGTCGACTATTGTGGCAGGTAATCACTTTGTTGGATTAGCTAATGGAAGGCCTGATGAACTCGCTCCCACTCGTACATCTGATAGGCTTGCTGCGAAATCACACGCATTCTCTCTTTGGTTTTACGGCACGTTTTTCGCCGCATTGCAGGAAACTGATTCTCCATGTCCCTTTGTGTTGCTCCTTGCCAGGGGAGCTGTTTTTATGGTGGGAAGGATTTTTTTGTTGACACACCTTTGTACAGTAAAGTGGAGTGGTTTACAGGTAACCAGTCCGAACTAGGCCATAAAATGAAGTGAGTGTGATGGAATGACACTCACCTAATTGATAATACAATGTGAAGTAGTTTTACTTTTATTTGTGTACCGTAAATTCGGAAAAGATTGCGTTAGTTTAATTTTTGTGTTTTTTTGCATTTAGCCTCGAACGCATAACTAAAATTAGCAATGAATAGTGCTGCCACTTTAAGTGTATAGCTGGCACTTCATGTTCGCAAAGTTAAAAAACGTAAAAATCGATTTTCTGTAACTTTGCAAAATTTACTCTACACAATTTTTTGTGAATCTACAGTACTTGAAACACATTGAACACCATTATTTAACATCAAAATTCAAAAACTTATATAGGAAATGAAAAAATTTACCTATGATGAACTGTTATCTATAAAGATGATGTAAAACAGATTTGAAGATTGTTGATCTGAAATGTAAAGATTGAGCTTGTTGACGATTCAATCCAGTAACCACATAGAGTCGATTGGGTCAATTCCATGGAGGATCTATTCTCCCAGGCCACTGGTCAACCCTGGACTTTCTCACTCCTTATGAGATACATTCCCTTTGGCCCATCCGTGCCTGTCGTGTTGAAAAACAACCTGACCCTTTTGAGAAATGTTGATCAGGATCCACAACTCTTCTTTAACCCTTGGTGGCTAATTTAGCTAATACAAAATGATGCAAAAAACCTGAAAATGGCTGAAACCCTGGTATATTGGTACTCATCCGTGAGCACTCAATCCAATAAATACCAATGTAACAGGGTTTAGATGGTTTTAAAAGATCTTTGCCTCCTTGTGCTTTGGACAAAAGTAAATAATGAGTGAATTCATGCTTTTGCTAAGTTAGGCCACTCCAATTTAATTACTTGTCTTACGAGCTTTTTTTGGAAAAAAAATCCTGTCAGATTCCATAAAAAAAGAAAAAAAAAGTCAACTTTGGTGTCTTACGGACGGAAGTGGTTTTGAAATTTCCTGTCAGACTCCAAAAAAAAGAAAAAAAAGTGCAAGTTTTAAGAATATTCATTGTAAGGGTGATTTAATCAACTACAGGAAGTTATCAATGCTGTAGTAGAGCCTCAGACTTGAGGATGTATATCTCCCACCCTTCAGGTTACAGGGATTAATTGATTGATTGATTTTATTTAGTTGAGAAAAGGCTGGTAGAAACATATCGCTACCAGTCCTAGTCGTCAGACTCTAAAAAAAATAAAATGAATAAAAAAAGTCACATTTTTCAACTTTTTTTTTTATTCCAAAATGGCTCATTTCCTACCTCCTGAGCACGTAAGACAAGTAAATAAATTGGAGTGGCCTTATGTACAAGAGTATTCTAAGTCATGAGAAGATCACTAGGCATGAATGAGTGATGCTTGAGATTGACAATGCGTACCTGAGATTTATGCATTTTCTTGCACTGAGCTAATTGCCCACACAGTCTAGATCATAGTGTTGTTGGTGTAAGAGGTGCTCTTTAGCTACCATTAGTTGCTATTCTGTGTTGTATATGTGAGTCATAAACAAAGCTGCTCTTCATCTACAAGGATTAGTTTTCACAGGGACCGTTGCAAATCTTCATTTCATAATGTGCGTTGTCTGGTTTAGGCTTTTCTGATGAAAGCTGAGCCTTTTGACCTCAGCATACTCATTTTTAGCTACCCAGCATTTAGATATGGAATGGCATCAAATGTATTTGTGTGTGTGTGTGTCTATATTAATATATGTACATATATATATATATATATATATATATATATATATATATATATATATATATATATATATATATATATATATATATATATATATATATGAATATATGTACATATACATATATATATATATATATATATATATATATATATATATTTATATATATATATATATATATATATATATATATATATATGATATATATATATATGATATATATATATATATATATATATATATATATATATATATATATATATATATATATATATATATATATATATATATATATATATATATATATATATATATGCGATAAATTTGATGATGTATATCATTTATCTAGTAGGCTTTTATGCCACTACTCATCTTCAGTTATGGTACACTCATCAATACAAAGTGTCATTCATATCTCACTTTTTATGTAGATGCTCTTAATGATTATGCAGTTTTAATTTGCAGAGTGGATGGCGATGCATGTATATTGAGGCTTAGTGTTATGAGATGCCCAAATATTGCCTTTTGAGAGTGGTTAGCAGTCCACTAGTCTATCAGAGATGACTGCCCTTTTCTGTGTGACGCAATCCAGCTCAGGAATCTAGGTTGGTCTGTGTACCTCCGAATACAGATTTATGGTTTTTGACCTTACACAGAATTTCCATTCTCCCCCTGCTTGGAACGAGGTGTTTGATAAGAGTGTCTGGTTTTGAATGCTACTTTTATGTTGGCTAAAGCTGATAGCTAGGGCACTGGGATTAAAAATAGCTTTCCACAGTTATCATCAAACAAATATTCTATGAAGCTGCTACCAAACAGGCCTAATTGGAAACCACAATGGAAATCAATGGGAAATGTCAAAAGTTTTTTTTTTAATTTGGATATAAAATGTCACAGTGGTATGGTGATATTGAATTAAGCAACACCACCAATATATCTTTCCTTTGATTTGGTAGCACCACAATTTCTATTTCATTCCATCTATCTAAATTGAGAGGTATATGACATATTCAAAAGCTGCCAGTGGCAAAAGGTAAGTCAATGTGTTTCGTCAAGGTATGCTGATTTTTTCCACCATAAATAATTGATTTGTCGCAATTAAGCTTTGATATCATATGGCATGCAGCAAAAGTGACGATTAACATATCTCTGAATGCAAATCTATTTAGTAAGTTAAACACTAGCTTAGTTGCTAGGCCTATTCTGCACTGGTCAACATTGGATTTATTTCATGGACTGCACTTATGGGGGTCAAGGCGATATATTGCTTTATTAGTCTCTCCTAGGTTTTCACAGGGCAATAAAAGGCGTTGGCTTGGAACCAACATCATTGGCTCTATTGAGTATAAGACAAATTAATGTGGCTTCTTAATGGCTACTCTTCCTTCAGCCTACTAATGAACTCCCTTTTTCTTAACCCTCATGCTGCTGGGGGCTAGTTTGGCCAATAAAAAATGATGCAAAAAAACGAGAAAATAATTGAAAACCTTGCATATGGATACTCATCTGAGAGTACTCAGCAAGAGCTTTGCAATGAATACCAATATGACAGGGTTTTGGGTGGTTTTCGAAAATCGTTAATGTCTTTGTGCTTTGGATGAAAGTAGCCTCAGCATTGGTAGGGTTAACCCATTCATGCCTGCCTGGGGGCCTCAAATGAACCAGGCTATGTTAGGGAGATCTTTAATGACTAACTCTACTTTGGGGGAAAAATAGGGAGAAATGTTGATCAGAAATAAACCAACAACTCTCATTCAAATGTTTTGAAAAATATTATACTTTATTTCTGAGTTATTTTTTGAAATGTGACAGGAGAAGATGGATCTTTACATGAGACTGTTTAAGTGTACATATGGTAATGTTAGTGTACATACGGTTACATGCGTGCTCTAGTGGTTTGAGACATATTGCAAACATTTCTGCCAGAATATTCTTCCTGAAAGATATTAGGATGTCAAAAACTTTTCACTCTATGTTTCTTTTAATGTTTTGGCAATGGCACCCTGGGTTTCCAGTGAGATTTACATTTTGTCAAATCATCTAGGGAGTCTGAGGAAGGATGGGGTTGGGCTGAAAAGGCCTTAGCGAGGTTTTCAGGATGCTACTTGGACAACAATGTATTAATATTTAATCATCGATATTGTCCTTCTGATCTTTAAGAAGTATTGTCTGAATCTACAAATTCACAAAAGTTTTGTGGGATTGGTTCAGATTAACATTTATACTTAAGATATTCTGCAAAATTTGCATTTGTCAAGGGTACATCATCAATCGAATCTATGCTACAAGCACGAATGGAGGAATGATGTCCAGAAAATATGACTAGATTCTTTAGCACTGAAGAATTCTTGGTATAAACAGGTTAAGAATGGTAGTGACAGGATTTGAAAGGAATCTGTAATTAGAGGTGCTACTCTAATCAACAAAACATAAGCCTAATGTGCAATTAAGGGTAGTTTTGATTTTTTTCTTCTGATTTTGGTCTTTAAGACGAGTGATCGGTAAGCGTTAAAGACTAATGAAGGGGCATGCAGGTCCAGACAGACAATACCTAGTTAAGGGCAGGAAGAGGGATGAGCACTTGATGATGGTGCGGCATGTTTTTCTCCTTGATTGAGGATGAGCGTGGAAGAGGTGTAATTTCAACATGTGTGGCTGATTCCACATTGATCTCTGGTATGCAATCAACACCATTGTTACCAACAGATGAACTCGACGCTCGTTTCAATCCGTCCACATAAAGCCCTCGTCTGATTGGTCGAGTGGCTGTGGAGAACGGAACCCTGAGGGCCGAAATCGTACAAGATTGGAGTAGTCAGTTTGTGACGTACAAGTCCTCTGGGCCGTGGGCAGCCGACAGCGGCAAACTTCATTTGCGACTGTCTTTGCCCAATGGGATGTCTTGGCGGTGTACAGGTCGAGGAAGCGGGTGCCTCTACAGCCTCCTATTGACTACTCCTGCAACGCTCACCATAATTTCATTTCCCGCTCCTCGCTCTGGCAGCATTGTGCATCATTTGTGCACCGTTGCTGTCGCGTCCAGCATGCCAAATTGACAAAACAGCATTTATTGTTGGCTGCTTTCATCTGGCAGAGAAATGCTGCAACTTCATAGTGGACCATTGCCTCCCATTTGTGGCTGGGATTACTGTGGGCTTCACGCTGCTACGGAGCTTTGATGTGATTTGCCCGAGTAGCATTCTTGCGGTTTTCTGCAGGTAAGTGAGTTCATCGTTAACCTATAGAGATCTTGCATCTGTATTATCTAGGATACTTTTAAATACTTATGAAACAGATAAACTCACAAACTATTTAAAGTAGAGTCATTTGTAAGGTTTTTATCATCATTCTTTATTTCAATTATTTCCCAAAATATGCTATGGTCATTTCATTATCACTAAGTTCGTCTGGGCATTTTTAGGGATACAGGCATGAATAGGTCTAACTGTTTAGGGGTGTGCTAATTATTTCGGTACTTATGAATTAATAGCCTGTTTCACAATTAGGTGAATGTAACGTATGGTGGCAGGGCATCTTGAATTTGTGGAAAACTTTCACGCCTCACTACCTGATTTTGTTGTGCAGTTTCCTTTGGAACTGTAGACATCTTGCCTTACTGGATTTAGGGTTCAAATATCATGCACAATTTCTATGTTATTTGGACCTTATTCCTGCTGTGGGATTCCTCCTACAACCTCTTCCAATTTGCCAGGGATGTATAGCCAGATACTTATAACACTTGAGTTTAGTTGATGGTTTTTGGTGAACCATGATCAATGTCTTCACCCTATAACCAATGGCTACCCTTATTGAGTGAGGGTTGGAATATTAGGTAATTCCATAGATTCCCCTTGTAAAAATTAAGGCTTCCCCAGGAAGTCTCAGCTAGCTACATTTGGTAAGGGTAGTCAGTTTAGCTTTGACATCTCAGAAAAACTGACAATACGAAAAATTCCAACTCCAAGATATTTGCGGAAGCCATAGTGTAAGTTTGGATGATCAGTAGGTTGATGTAAATTTGCATATTGATTTGTGTGTCTGTGGTCCCTGGTGCTGGTCTGCTCGTGGCTCCCCTGGTCTTTCATCTTGACCCTCAGGGAGCCCGCGCAGCTTGAGAGTCAGAACAATTCCACTACTTAACCTAATTTACATCCCGACAGTTGAATCATTTGGAGTCTGCTTCCTGCGTTTGTGTAGTATATTGATGATAGAGTGATCCATTAAGGGATGGATTGACCTCTCTGTAGTCTTTAACCCATTAAGGTCTGGAATGCACACATGGTCTGGAACTTAACACACTGAACTGAGTAATCGTTTTTTTAAATGATGATGGTGATCCATTAAGGAATCTATTGACCTCCTAAAAGTTTTTAAACCATTAGCCAGTGGACTGCACGCATGGTCTGGAACTGTACTCATCGAATTGAGTAATTTGAAAAATATATAAATATAATATTAGAAGATGGATTGTTAAACCCCACATCAAGAATAGGTCAGAGTTGCAGATTTCAATGCTAATAAGTATTGAGGAAAGGATAGGGAACCAATTAGCTAGAAATATGTAGACAACCAAATTTATTTCCCAAAATACTGTGGTTATTTCAATATTACACATATGTCTGACTATGTTTATATGCTCCAATGGGTTAAGGTTGAATGGACCTTCGTTCTATCAGTCAGTGAACCTTTCCATGAGCAAAAAGGTAAGTGCACCATCACAAGAGAATATTGAGTAATACTCTTGTTGTTGCACTGATTAAATATTGGAAAGAGTTGGGGATATAGATGTGAATAAACTTGACTTGTAGGACCTCTCACATTCATGCTGCAAACACTTCTGAATAGATGGTGATAATTCTTCTTTAGGCCTATCCACTCAAATATGCAGGAAGCCCAACTCAGTTTTGTCTGATTTGCTGCTATAGGGCTAGTATTTGGCAGTTTATCGTCTTTATTTTGCCGTATTAAAGCTAGATCACTAGATCGTTATTAATGGTTGAGGAAACCAGAGTTACCAAAGAAAAGCACTGTCTAACCTCAAGTTCTTAGCATTTGTCTTATATAATCTGCTCTGTATTAGAACCCGGCAGCAATTTGAGAATATGGCAACACTGTAGACCATTGGGTTCAGTGGGCAGGCATTTAATTTAACCCTTATACTACTGCTGGCTAATTTGGCCAATATAAAATGATGCAAAAATCCTGAAGAATGACTGAAACCCTGGCATGGCAAATGGGTACTCATATGAGAGTACTCGTTGAGAGCTTTCTAATGAGTACCACTATGACAGTGTTTAGATGGTTTTCAAAAATATATGAGTCCTTTTGCTTTGGTTGAAAGTAGCCTCAGCATTGGAAGGGTTAACACAGGTTTGCCATTCAAACCAAGGGAACATGCATGTCCCTACGCTAAGTATGCAATCACAAACCTACTTGAAGTATTGGTATCAAATAAGAGTATAAAAACATCCCCATACCTATATTGATATTTTGTGTGTTGCAGCATTTCACAGATCAGAATGTTTTCTATTTAATACCACAAAACCGCATTGATAAGTGACTTGTACTCTATTGTCAAGAGCAAGAATGCACTCTCGTTGTGAACAGGTCAAGTAGAGTGTAGATTGCTATAGATTTATCAGTGACAATGTACATGTAGAAAGTGGGTTAGCTGTAAGTGTGTCACTGCTGTTCTATGTAATGTACTCCCTGTCACATTCCATTCTAAAGTTGTCATTTATTTTCCACGTTTAGGAATAAGCATGAGTCATAATATTAGGCAGGATGGGAAGCAGGTTTCTAGTATCTTGATTCATCTTATCATCCCCACTGTGAGTCTTGATATGCTCATAGAAAATGTATTTTGTACCTCTCTTAGAAACAAAACTTAATTGATAAATAGGAAAATTATTTTATGTTCAAATATCTTTGATAAAACCAGAGCCATATATATATACCTATGCGTTTTATATGTCTCTGAGAAAACATACACATTTTTGTGAGACAACCATATATTTTTTGGTATGATTAGTTCAACAAATACAATCTTATTGCATTGACAAGTTCATTTATTTCATTTTCAATATGGTAAATAAATGTGTAATATTTTACCTATTTTTATAGCCTACGCATTCATCCCTGACTGACTGGTGATATATTTCAGACGGAGCATATTTAGCAAAATATTCAACGTAGAAATGTTTCTCAGAACTCAACCTGCAATTCCCCTTCAAATATATTGCAAATTTTCCATTTAATCTCAAGTTATTTTCCAAAGTATGGTACCATCCAGCAGACACTTATCAAGAAGGACTCTTGAGTGAGCATGAAAGGGTTAACCCTTATACTGCAGGTGGCTAATTTTGCCAATACGCAATGATGCAAAAAAGCTGATAAATGACTGAATCACTGGCATATATGGGTACTCATCTGAGTACTTAATAAGAGCTATCCAATGAATATCAACATGACAGGGTTTAGATGCTTTACAAAAATCTTTAAGTCCTTTTGCTATGGACGAAAGTAGCCTCGGCATTGGAAGGGTTAACATACACACACACTTTTCCCGGCAGACCACCATCAATGCCTACAACTCTATAGGTCTACGCCATTGGCCTACTTACCAGAATTGGCCAAACCCACGGTGTGGAAATGTTCAAAATTGCCAATTACCTTGAAATAGGTTTGTGATAATTAGCATGTATATTTGATTTCATCAATTAAGGGATTGATTAGGAAGCCTGATGTTGACCTGTTTCCCTCGAGAACTAGTCGTTACCCCTAATGTTATGTGCTTCCTCAGAGTTATATATCATATTGGTACTATCATTACATTTATGGACTAAACGTTAACCAAGCTACGCTACTTTGCCTCTTTGGTTATTACCATACGATGACTTTTTCTGAAGACAAGTGCAGTCATCTACTCTTTTAATGGTGTACATTTATGGTAAGTTTTCTCTATAAGAATAAGGGAGAGAGATTTTGATACCTATAATATTGCATATTCATGTTCCGTATTATCACTTTAATAGGCCATGCATCCCTTTAAGAGCCACTGAGAGCCTGGTTATAATTTATCAACATCTTTCTAATTATAGCATATTTCATAAAATATGTGAAGGAAGGAAAATGTTATTCAGAGAAAAACCACAAATTGACCTGAGATATTTTCTTTACAGAAGTATCATAGCATCCAGATGACCCATTTAACGGGGAACTTGGAGAATGAATGTCAACATTGATATTTGTGTTGGCTATTGTGTACTATCCTAGAGTCTTAGCTTTCTTACATATTTTGATGTAGTGATCTAGTTATGCTCTAAGTAGGCACCAAGTGGTCAAGGTGGGCTAGGTAGGGATGTCATCGATAGTCGATGAATCGACATTTTCACTTTGTCAATTAAATCGAATCGAATGGTTGGCTATTGAATCGAAATAATCAATATTCTGTACCCCAATAAGGGCATATAACTATTAATAAAAGATACTCTTTTCCCAGACATTTTCCTGTTAAACTAACTCAAAGTGAAACTCTGACTAAACATTGAAGTATTTTCTATGGCTTTTGTAAGAGAAATTGGAAGGAATGGTGTACTTTACTCAGGCATATGGCCAAGACATCGAACTGAATCGATATATCGGAAAGAATATAGCAATTAATCAAATAAAAAAGGGATATCAATGGCATCCTTATAAATGATTGTGCCCAACAAGCATGTTACAGTGTATCGAATCGAATCGAAAAATATAATAATTAATCGAATCGATAAAATTTCATATCAATGACATCACTAGGGCTAGGTGGTCAGTTTGTCTACATTCATCCCTCAAGGTGGTACCTTGTATGAGGGAACAGGGTTCGACTTTCCCAGGTGCCCGGGGGCATATGCCCCTAGATTTTGCTGTGGGCCCCTAGATCAGTCTAGGAGCGCAAAGTAATATGAAAAATAACCAGAAATCCTGTTTTTTACCACTAATTTTTAATCGAAAGACCTTTTCAGGCCCCTAGCCTATAATCTAAGTGTCATACCCTGGGAAAGACGGAACAGACCATATGGCGCCATCTATTGGCCACTGACAGTACTACATTTGGTTTATCGTCTCTGAGGATTGTGGATCAGTAGTTTCCTATTGACAGGTTTAGAGTATTGTTTAATGGCATTAATGATCATGAGATTTTTCTTTCATCGAGGAAACTCTTTGAAGACTCAAACATGCCAGATTGATTAGCTATCATAAAAGAGAAAAAACAACGAATGCCTCTCTGAATCTTGGAATGCAATTAAACCTTTTCATAATGAAGCTTCAAAAAGAATGCCTAAAAGATTGGTGCTTTTTGTGAGTGCATACTCATTGAACCTGGTTCACAGTCTGAGTCGGTGCACATTTAAGTGTAGTGCCCTCTAGTCTTGCCCTGCCACTCTGTTAAACAAAGGTGAGATTGGACTTTGCCCAAAGCATATAAACTTGGCGTTGCAGGGCAAGTCAGGGTCTTGTTCAGCTTGCCCCATTGCCATTTTTTGCGGAATTCACTTGCAACTTACAGTGGGGCAAGTGGTTATGTTGCATGCTGCCATTATTACTTTAAAAATCATCTGAGCAATGTCTCATGGATCTATAATACTTTTGGCAATAACTTTAAAGTCAAGAATGGGTTTGCACAATATTTCAAGTCCATTTCTATATATCTGCTTCATATATTTTCTGATATTTGCCTTTAGAAAGATTTCATCAATGTTGTCAGGCTGGTTTTGGCCTCTGCGAGCACTGATTGTTGATGTCATTGATTTTGTCATCTCCACGGAAGCCAACTAAGGTATTTATGTAATGAAAAAGTTATAATGAAACTATTTTCTTCCAAGAATTCCTCCAGAAATTGTTGTCTGGGTCTATGAGGCTTTTGCAATGACTTAGGAATAAGGGAACGATTTTACGACATCTGAAGGAGAGTTATTGGTAACATTTCTCCTTCAAATCGTTGGACAAGTTGAGTTATTGGTCAATTATTGACAGAAAGATACTGTAGTCCATAATATCATAACATCACAAAAATGGGAAGGGCAGTTTTTATGCTACAGGCATGAAGTGGTTAACCCATATTTGCTTATGGTTCCCCTTAGAAATTAACACTGATTTCTTTTTGTACCTTTGAAAATAGCATAGGAATATAAAACATGATATAAAAACATGATTATATATATATATATATATATATATATATATATATATATATATATATATATATATATATATATATATATATATATATATATATATATATATATATACATATATATATATATATATATTGATATTGATATATATATTGATATTGATATATATAATATATATATTGATATTTATATTTGGAGAAATAAAGTTGCTAATTGAATTATGAAAAACATTTCTATTCAAATTTTAACAAAAAAGTGCCTTTTGTATTGAAACACCAACAGAAAGATCCCATCTTTTGCAACTATGGACAGGAATGGGTTCCTGCATGATGCCTGATGTTAATGATCATGGCTAATGAAAATGCCACAAGCAGGTGACTCTGTCTTAAAGCTATATCCTGATTAAACCAGAGGCATACTCTCCTGCCATGAGGTCAGTCTGCGGCAAGGGCAAGGCAAGGTCTATGGCAATTTCGTCAAGCATCATGGGAAGGGTTTTCCGTAAAACACCTGGTTGTTCCTGTCCACCTGTCAAATAAGTCTGGCCAGCGATATTTTAATGTCCGTTCAGCCTCGGCAATTGTAAACATGTTCCTGCCGAAATCGACTGCAATGTTCCCCTAACATGCAACTTCCTTGCTGCTCGTGTTATCCACACGTGGGTAATTCCGTTCCTCCAGCCGCCGAGGCTCGCTCACATGAGGCTAGGCTGCGGGCACGGCACAGCAGCGCAGTCGTTAGCTTCTACTCATAGCGGATTGTACACCCGCAGGCCGGCCACCGTTCATTCATCAGCAGGGGAAAAAATCTGACTTATTAGGAGATGTCTATTTCATTCACCATTGGGAGTAATCAAAACTGGTCCTGCAAGCCCAGCGGCTCCCGAGGGAGACAGAGGAATGAAGGAGTAAATAGGAAATCGACAGCCCGGCTTATTGTTGTGGACGGCTAAAACAACGGCAAAGTAGATGTGGACAATAGACAATAGCCGAGCCTAATGTTCTTATCTTGCTGCAGCTAACCGCTCTGGTGTCCTGGTCTATTTGATGCCTGATAACTCACGCTCTCCTGGACGAGCAAGAGCTGATGCTGGTTAAAGAGCAACCTTATCCCCATCTCAGTCAGCCCTGCTGCCTAGGCGGCCCCACAACCACTCAAAACATAGGCCTGACAACTTTGCAGATATCTTTATTACGCAAACATCTGAAGGAAAAATTTTGAAGGAGAATTGGTGATCTGAACTCCATACACAGCTCTCCTTCAAATATTTTTAAAATCTATACTTTATTTCTTGGTTATTTTAATCGTCTCATAGCACCCTGGCAAAACTTTTCAGGGAGGCAGGGGACAGGCTTATCTTATTAAAGTTCTAGGAGACTGCAAGACTTCAGGTTATCAAATCGCCATAGACCCAACCAAGATCTCATAGCCCTCGCTTTGCGAAATTCAGCAGTCCCACCGTACATAATCCTTGAAGTTAAACTTGAAGTTGTTAGTTATCTTTTCACTGCTTCAATATTTCATTTTCTAAAATGTACTAAAGGCAAACTGATGTGTCAAGTGGTGTTCACTGATCATATTCTTGATATTTTTGTGGGCATGATCTTGAAATGCCGATATCTTTCCAACAGGAATATCTTTACAACAATATTTGAAGGAGAAATGTTGATCAGAACCCAATCAACAACAACTCTCCTTCAAATATGTACGTATTTATTTACCAACCTGTGCTCTGTTTTTAGAGTTACTTTAAAGCACTATAGCCTCCAAGTTAGTCTCTTCACTAGTCTTCAGGGAATCTCTGAGCTTGAAAACATGAAGTGAAATTGGGAATAAGGTGTACCAAACCCTCAAAAATCACCCTTCTGGACACCCAAAACATTTTGAGAGGAATTTTTTATAATGTCTATTTTGAGAATGTAATGGATTTTTTTCACCTCAATATAATTTCCATGGTAGTGTTTATGGACATGTTTTAATACATTCAGTAAATACATATTTATGGTTGAAATCTGAGCATATTGTGGTCTCCCTCGAACAAATTGTACGCCCCAAAAATTTACAATTGCCAATTTTGGCCACCTAATTTCTAAATCCTGACTAAGACCCTGCTATCACTCACACAGTAATGAATGGAAATCCAGTGACTGCCAGTCTTGCAGGATGCTGTTCTCATGTGGCTTGGGTGGCATATCCTTTCATAAATCATGTATGAGATATCAACAATAGATCCACAGAATAATCCTGCTTGTGAAAACATGAAAGGCCCTCCCTGAGAATATAAACTATCAATATTGCATAATATCATAAGGCCTAAAAAAGAGTTGTTTGTTTCCTGTAACCCTACCTTAACAAGTTTTATAATCAAAAAAATCCCTACCTCAAAGTACTTTCTGCTCTCCCAAATCTCAATCAACGTAAAACATGCATAAAACACACATTTTTAACCAAAAAAATAATCAAAAATATATTTTTTTTACCTACCTACCTACCCTATTTTTTTCTGGACTAACCCATCTGTGCCTAAATCAACCCAAGAAGGTTGATTTGGCTATTTTGAAGATATCTTTCATTAAAAGCATCTTTTTAAAGATATTTGAATAGGAAATGTGGATCATAACCAATAGAATCATACTTTCATTCTTATATTTTTAATGTCACATTTATGTCTAGTTATTTAAAAGGTTTTAAGGACCATATGTCTTTTACAAGGGTTCTTCAAGCATAAATGATTTAGTTGCTCCTCACAACACTTCTGAGATTTTCAATACAATAATGAAAGGGTGAATCCATGGAATGGGATTTACAAGTACTACCTGTGGTAATAAAACATTGATAGTATGGCCATCCTTCAATAAATCAATATATCAAATTTTCATTCTAAATAGTTGAAGGATTTTCAGTGCAGGTCCACTCAAGTATTCTAATCAGTGAGAGCTATTACTGCAGTCTCATGGTACTTATTCTCAATCATAACAATAAAACATTCATGCGCTGACTGTGCGAAGATCTGAAACTTACGCAAATATCTTCTATGAAAAACAAAAATTAGTCAAAAATTTGAAGTTATTGTGTTCATTTTTTGATGCGCTACAACTTTCGATCAAATATTTTTCAACATGATCCTTTGTTCTGATGTTATTCGCAAGTTTGTCAGATCGCAGTTGGGATGTGGGTGTTAAGTGGTTAGGATATTCTATCATTTCGCAGCTGCTCCCTGTGGGATCGTGTGATGATTGATTAGCTCTGAGACGGGCTACAAGGAAGAGGAGTGGAAAAGGGCTCGGCATGGCATGACAACAGGGCAGGCACTCCAGGTACCACCATGATTCCACCCATTTCATGCCTGAAGGGCACCAAAAATCCTGACGATTTTTAACATATCTTCTTAAAAAAAAGCAGTTGTCAGAAAATATTTGAAGAAGAAATGTTGATTAGAACTCAACTAACAATTCTCCATCAAATATCTTGTGAAATAACATTTTGTTGATTAGTTATTTATAAAAGTGGCCGACGACACCCAACTCTTTTGATAATACCTCTGCAACAAAAGCTTTCTTCTGATGATATTTGTAGAGGAAACGTTGATCAGAACTTAACCAATGACTCTCCTTCAAATATTTTGTGAAATATTTGTTTGTTGTTTAGTTATTTTCAAAAGAGTCATACGTCCAGACGACACCTGTCAATGGGAACTCCAGGCATGGATGGGTTATGAAACAGTGACATCCAACAAAGATTACAATGCATGATGAGTGATGGATGAGGGTTCCATGAAGGAAAGTGTTCTGCATTCTCTAAAAAAAGCATCTTCAAATGGAGCTGCTTTGGGTCATGCACACTCTGTGTGGGGTCCTATAGACTAACTCAGCCGAATGGTCGTAAGCAGGTCAGCAAGTGCATCCAGATATTTCCTGGCTACACACAACAGGTCAGTAAGTATCGCCCAGCTATTTCTGGGTTCAGCAGGACCAGGGTTAAGTGGATGAAGAAGTTTTTTGTGAGTTAAAATAACTTATAAAAGTACTAAATTGTGCAAACAATGTGAGGGACTAGTTTTTTTCACAGATATCAATTAACAAGCAATTAGTGACTGGTACCAACATTGTAAGAAATGCAATTGTAGATAAAGAAAAATATGGATATCTGATATCTTTCTTAGATTATAAACTAGAATCAATAAGTGACAGGTACCAATGGAGTTAGGTTTCTTTTAGTGAAGATAGTTTTGATTGATAATAAAAAGCAAACTTGAGAAAGCATCCAGGCACAGGGTGTCCCTTTGAAGTCGTAAGGAGATTTATTTTTCTCCCTAGCTGATGATCAAGGCAATTCCACAATGCAATCCCTCGATACGCCGCGCCGAATCATTTGATCAGGGAGGAACACACGCCGAGTAAGTGATCCTATTAGGAAATAAATCAGCCGAGTGCCGTTAAAGCATTCTTTTGCTTCTCTGTTTATCACAGACACAGTACCCCATGGAACTACCCATATCCTCCTATTGTTGTCAGGATGATGTAACTCATCCTATTGTTACGAGAGTGATCTATGTGACATTGTAAGCGCATGTATTGCCCGCTTGTCAAGTGGACATGATAAGCAATGACAGCTCCATTGTGCATAGCCTATTCCTAGGCCAAGAAATTTATTTCACTTTTTTAATAACTTACCTTATGTTTATATACCATTCTAAGATGTCTACTCGTATTTAGTTCTATATTGGCTCACCAGGCGGCCATCATGGGTTTTCTTTGGATGTCTTGATTATGACTGACCAGGGTGACCACCATCGGTGCCATCTATCAACAGCAACTAAAACTAACACCTAAATATTAAGCAAAAGATAGACCAGAACAGAGAAAAGCAATATTCAAGTAAATCATAGACTAGGAGCTTTGGCCTAAAAAAAAAAGTTGTTTGTTTCCTGTAACCCCACCCTAACAAGTTTTTATTCAAAAAAATCCCTACCCTAAAGTTTTTATCGCCCTCCCAACTCCCAATCAATGTAAAACATGCATAAAACACACATTTTTGACCAAAAAAATGATGCAAAAAAAATACCGACCTACCTACCCTATTTTTTTTGGGGGGGGGGGGGGCGTTACAGGAAACAAACAATTTATTTTTTTAGGCCTTAAGTCTCCATCATGCAGTGAGGGGGCTGTGTGTGGGATGGCATGGCAGGTTCTTCCTACTACTACTACTAGCTGCCTCACGTGAAGTGGAAAGTCAACTGAGGGAAACCTCACACTTACTGAGTACAGGTGAAGAACAGGCGTAAGGTGCTTGGCTTGAGGATATTATCTAAATGCTATAATTCTTTTAAAAATTACTCTTCAATAATGTGTGTTTTTTAAAATGCATATACATGTATATTCTTGGAGAATCAATGTTGTTAGCACTTTGGTTAATTTTTCCAGATGATATTTTTTTAAGGAAAAAATCCCCTAAACTGTCATGTCTTTTTTTGGCATGATGGGGAACTATTCATTAAGCGATGAGAATTTATTGCCAGTTCTGGGTTTCTTTTCGCTATGGCCTAACTATTGAAAGCGCCACAGAAACCAATTCACAATGTTGTAATGAAAGAGATAGGAGATTTAAGGAACATCCCCCAACTGACCTGTTGACAATGACAATGATGTCTGCAGTCAGGGTCATTTAGCATGAGCAATGACCATTTGCATTAGTACATGGTTGATTGCAGTTCTAGATTGAGGATTTGTGGAGTTCAATTGGTTTTGATATTGAGCATCCGACTCATCTAGGCAGGATTTATTGCTGATTTAGATTGAGTTAGATATGGAAATTGAATTCTGCTTTCGCTTAAATTTGAATGAATGACCAATCCGTCATATGAGTGTGTCTAATGTGAACATGCTACATGCGTAATATCAATGAGACACATTGATATGATTGGTTGATTGGTGAATGTCCTTGCGAAATTCTGATTATTTCTTTTGGTAGATATAGGCAGCTTTGTTAGACATATTTTGTAACAGAACGGTATAGCAAAATATTATTTTTGCAGTTGTTTAAAATCTGCAAAATAGTTACATTTATGATGTATATGAATTTTTTTTATTTATATGTATAAAACATACTTTTGATTTTTAGCCAAATATTCTCGATTGGCCTTTTGACCTTTTGAGTTTGTGTTCCTTGTAACTTACAACTACGAATCTGTTTGTTTACATGAATGGACACTTGTTATTATTTGTTCCAATTTATTCATCTGAATTCATTTTGAATCCATTGCAATTTGTTTTAAATATATATCTGAGACTGAGTCAGTGTATAACTAAAGTGCATTTTGCAATTAAACCATGATTTATGAATATTAGGAATTTTCATATTAAGACATGCAGGTATTTACGAACAAAGATTTCTTTTATGTATGCCACAATCTCGTAAAAGGCTTTGATTAAAAGAAAATGGAACTTAGACATTTCCATGATTGACTTTTTAAATGGTGAATTCTCTTCACGTGAATATGGGCGTTTTGGTGCCTGTAATTTCCCAGTTTACCGCCGGTGCTTACACGCAGGAAATGAGACGGCCTGTTTTGCCACTCTCCTGTCTGTGGAGGCTTGATAAGAGTTGGCAAAAGCAAATAACGCACCCTGCGAGCTGTCTGCAAGATTTCACTAGAAATAAGTAGGAGCGATAGAGGCAAAAGTTAACACTCTATTAAGAGAATTGAATTGGAAAACTGTGCACAGTGATACCTGTTTAAGCTATTCATACCTGGAGATTTCCTTGACAGATTTTTGAAATCCATCTAAACCCTGCCATATTGGTATTCATTGGATAGCTGAGTACTCTCAGATGAGTACCCATATGCCAGGGTTTCAATATTTTTTCCAGGTTTTTTGCATTGTTTATATTGGCCAATTTAGCCACCAGCAGCATAAGGGTTAAGCTATTCATACCTGGAGATCTCCTTGACAGTTTATGTTAAGATTGCTTGTTTCTAGTATTTTCTGAGAAATGCATAGTGTGGGAAGATATCACCAAAAAAGTTAGGCCTTTTTGTGGATCTACAGGTATGAATATGGTATTAGGGTGGAGAACTGTTGTCCTATGTAAGGTCATTGTGCCCTTGTACATGCTGGATTAAGGGTTTAAGGTCATTGAGCCTTGGCATATGCTTGTTGTGGTTCAGGTGCTCAGAAAGAGAGAGCATGCATGTCTTCACTCACTAAGCCTAGTTGGCTATGATGTATTAGACGATCAGGGGCCTCTCTAAGGTATAAGCCTGTTGTGGTTCAGGTGGCCAGACAGGACTAGTAGTGCTGCAGAGCACACCAACACACATGGTTCTATGGAGCCAGTAACCTATGTCCTCTCTAAGGTCACTGTGATTCTGTTTATGTTTGAAATGATTAACCCTTCCAATGCTGAGGCTACTTTCATCCAAAGCACAAGAATGCAAAGACTTTTTGCAAGCCATCTAAACCCTGTCATGTTGGTATTCATTGGATAGCTCTCACTGAGTTCTCTCAGATGAGTATCCATATGCCAGGGTTTCAATAATTTCTCAGCATTTTTGCGTGACCTCATTTTGTAATTTGGCTACAACTTGAGGCTGACAGTTCTAAATGAAACAAAATTAGGTTCCTTGATGGCAGAAAATATCATTAAAAATATTATTAAGATATTGTTAAGGAAATATCAATATTGTATCATATCGCAAAAATGTTAACGTTGCCAATCGGTATGCACATGAGCACCTGTGCTATCCCAGGATGCCTCATTTTCCTCCAAGCTAAATGGAGCACCACCTTGTGTGCGCTTTACTACTGCACTGCCAGCCCTGCAGTATTTGGCCGCGCGATGTTTTCATGTTCTGCTTATGGCTGTAAAACTGGGATGGTTTAGTGGCTGCTGTGTATATTGCGACCAGGGGACTCGTACCATCAGGTTTACCTGCTTTATGGCCTGTGAAGTTTCTGGATACAGTTGTTTTGTTTTGAGCCTGCAGTTTGATTAAGTTGCTGGAAATGACAGTTGCTTCGTTTTGAAATTTGTGGTTGAGAAAATTCATTCACAAAGCTTTTTACGCACATTTTGTCCTCAGGGTGAAACCAATATGGAAAGATTCTAAGGAAATGATTTTAAAAAAACTCACAGATTTGTTCTTAGAGTATGCTATTCAACTGAATATTAGTTTAAAATTCACCCTGCACTTTATGATAATTCAGAAGGGGATGTACTGATTTAGTAATGCACACACACACAAATATATATATATATATATATATATATATATATATATATATATATATATATATATATATATATATATATATATATATATATATATATGCACAAACATGTATCTGTATGCATATGTGTATGGGCGTGTCACTTCATTCAAGTCTGAAATCAGCAAAAATGTCTTGTACAAGATGAACAAATTTCCCACTGCCTATACTATAAAAAGAACATGTTTATCATCATCAGAAATCGGAAAAAAAGACTTGACACACTGGCCTATTGTGTGTATTATTATTACAGTGCACGGGCATTGTACCATGCATTTCCTTATCTGTGCTGACTACCAGTAGTAGCTATTGTCAGCTGGGAGTGGGCCTCAAGAGGGATTGATTAAGTGGCCCAGCCCCGCCCCTCAGCGCCTATTGTAGTTGTTACAGTAATGGCCAGTGTGGCAGCGCAGGCTCTCCCGGTGACAGCAGGTGTGAATCTCTTCTATTCTAACCGATCCCGACTGCTTCCTCACAATTACCCCATGGAGGATGGTGCCCTGCTCTATGAATTACACTGTGCTTCACTGTGTTCCGTCTTGGCAAGGTCCTCCATTTCTCACACACTTTCCCTGTCCAGGTCTTAGCATTAACCCTTCCGATGCTGAGGCTACTTTCGTCCAAAGCACTAAGACATAGATATTTTTGAAAAACATTTAAACCCTGTCATGTTGGTATTCATCGGATAGCTCTCGCAGAGTACAGTCAGATGAGAACCCATTTGCCAGGGTTTCAGTCATTAGTCAGTTTTTTTGCATCATTTCATATTAGCCAAATTAGCCACCAGCAGCATAAGGGTTAGCCCATTCCCTGCTCTTTGAATTATACTCAGCTTCACTGTGTGGCAAGATCAGCCATTTCTCTCACACTTTCCCCGTGTAGGTCTTAGCATTAACCCATACTCTAAACAAATCCTTGAGAACCCAACTGAATGTAGCCAAGAACACTTAGGAAACCCCAGAATGAAAATTCCTGGGTGTACCATGCTTCATTTGGTAAAGTTCATAGTACTTTTAAAAATAACTAAGTCACAAAATACCTGAAGGAAAGTAGTTTTTCGTATCAAAAACCCTCTTTTGAGTATTTACTAGAAAATATGTTGTGGCCAAAACCAACACCTGAGATGGTCATATTGTTTTTGGAGTCTAAGGGCATGAATAGATCTCCTTAAAAACTCTCATCATATTGTCTAGAGATCCAAGTTAATGAAAAGCTTACTTTTGCTTTTCAATTTTTTCAGGCTGAGGATTTTTGTTTCACTTTATAAGAATGCAAAAATATCTAAAGAATGAGTAGTTGCTTGGGATATATATTTAAATATCTTGGTCTTGTTAGGAAGAAATTAATTGCCAAATTTACATGATCGCCTTTCTTTGGGACTCAGTTTCAAAATGGTGAGTTAGGTTATGAACATGGAAGATAGATATGTAATATTGGTTTAGTGTACCTTAGATATTTAGGTTTGCATTTTGCTTATTATATAAACCTACCGAATTCATGTAAAGTTCAATGGCTTGTGGGTAACAATAAGGTTAGGTATCTAGTTATGATAGAGGTCTATGTGGAAATTGTGGCAATCGTGTAAAGCTGCATGCGTATCTATCATAATCAGATCTCCTGAAATCTTATTTGCTAGCTGGCATTCTTGAGAAAGAGCAGATTTTCAGGTAGCTTTAGTTTGCAGATTCTCCAGCTTCCCACACTGTATATTATGCTCAATGCTGCCCATAGCCACATTTGAACCTATGTCCTCTACACTCACCTTTTAACACCTTCTCATTTGGAGTATACATATTGCATAATACATATGGGAATATCTTGATAACAAAAGTTTTTTTTACCCAAAATTTGATAAGTGTTGTTAGTTTTGCAGGGTTTGGCATTCCCTTTTCAAGTCCAATTCAATTATTGGTTAGTTTGATGAGTTTTGTTTAAAATTATTAGACCATATGTGCTATCCAGATTTTAATGGGTTAAGAATCAAGATATGCACAATGATCAGAGCAAACCTATGTTGGCATTAAGAAGTGGCCAAATCAGTGAGATTCCACTGTGTAGTTTCTTGTGGTTTAATAAAAATTGTATACACTTTTTATATGGTGGTGGGATAGTTTAAAGAGAAAAACAAAAATTATTACAAAATATATAATGAAAGTTGTTAATGCCCCATCAACTAAGGTCATGTGTTATTTGTTCAGGTGTGTTAATGCTGAATGGTCTGGTTGGAATCAGAGCAGAATACATTATTGCCATTAATAGTACAGCGGCTCAGAGTGCATGTGCAAGAACTTTTCAACAGTACAGAACCATACCATATTCATGCTTCAGGGAGTTATTATTATTACAGAGCTGTACTATACTCAAATCTCTATTGGCACATACTTCTCCAAAATAAGTTACATATTGAGTTATGATGAGCGAGGCAACCTCGTTATTGTTTTAGCAGTGAGGAATCTCAAGTTAAGGATTCATGTGTTAGATATATTTAATTGATTACTATTTTCCCCCAGTGTCAGACATACACTATTTTCAAGGTATTTCTCTATTTGTCTGAATACAGCAGAGCTGTTAGAGGCATGTGACAAAGCTGCCAGTGACTTAGAATTTATTGTTGGTTTTCTGCAGGATGTCACATTTCCTCTTTTACATAGTCAAAGCAATCTTTTAATGCACACTTTGAAAGGCAGAATTCCAATTGAGTTCTGAGGGACAAACAGAGAGGTAAAGAGAAATACTTCCATTATGGCTACAATACCTAGAAACTTTACTTTTGACGTGAACCCATTGTTCTTCAAGGTTCCTTGAGTCCGTTTCCTATCAATCTGTCTAGTATTGTGTGCTGGAAGTGAGAGTGGCACCAGATGTAGTGGCGAGGCCGTCCCGCAGGTCCCATCCAGCACGCGGAGGCCTGGTCTTGCCGTACACCTCTCCAGACACAGGTCAGAACCAGCGCTACGAGCCAGCAGCCCCGGCCCGCGCCCCGCGAGACGCTGATCTATGGCCCCGCAGCTCTTAGTTAGGCTTGTTAGTGAACAGGACCGATCTCTAGTCCCACCGTAATTAATCTTCACACTCCAACTAACTGCTAATGCTGGCCATGATGCTGGTGATGATGATGATGATGATGATGATGGTTATGAGGAGGAGGAAAGTAGACTTGCTACAAGTCTGTGTTATCTGGCTTTTTTCCTTAGTCCCACTGATCTAAACTGAGTTGATTTCACTTAGGGTTTAGTTCTGAATAAATCCTCAAGGGGGAGACACACTTGAGCTGTAGTCTGTAACTAGTTTCAAACTGCAACTTCTGAAAACTTCGCTGCCATCTATAGGATGAGAGAGACATCACACCTATCCAGCAGTGGCATTAAACCTAACTCAGCCTGAGAACCAGGATAGGATGAAAGTGGTGCTGGCACAGTTGATGGCAGTGGTGGAATGAGATGAGGGGTCACAAGGGATGATGACGAACGTTATCTATATACCACCACACACTTGCATGTTCCATTCTAAAGACCCCTCCCTCATGCAGTTAACCCATACATAGTTCCCCTTATTGTCTTAACCTATCTTTGTCAGCGTCATGAGGCAGGGCTTGATGCTATCAGTGGTCCTATGGCCCCCAAGGCCAGTAAAAAATTCCCAAAATGGCTTAGGGCCTGAAAAAAAAAGACTTCAACTGGTCCTACAGGGCCAGTAAACATTTGGGGACATTCTTGTAAACAAGTTTCCCCTCAAGAATGTGCCAAATGTTTTTGAAACAAATGAAGATGAAATAAACAAAAATAATTGTTGTCTATGGATTTTATGTAATACATTTTTCTTTTCATATTAAAGTAAAATTGGTAGGACTAGTAAACATTTTGCAGGACTTGTAGATCCTAGGTATTACTGGTCCTATGGGGCCAGTGACAGTTTTAGTTAGCGTGTGAGGTCTGAAAGTGTTAATGCTAGGAGACTCTTTAGCAGAGAGACACTGCATGTATGATTAATGTCTTAGTGGCGTTATGAATAGATTTGGTAAGTGTGTGGGAGTGAGGCATAAAGGAGGGTCATAGTAGGATTGCTCAGAGGGATTTATCACTGAGGGATTAAGGACCGAACATCGGCGGGTAACTTCATCAGCAGTAGCCTAGCTGTAGGCCAAGCCATTTATTTCTACTGCTGTAGGCCAAGCAATTCTTATCAATTATTTTACATCTAACCTCAATCATATACAGACTGAAATATGAGTACCCTCATTTAGTTCTATGATTGGCCAATAGGTGGCCACCAAGAGATCTTTCCAGTTAGTGCCATGGTTTCAGCTTATGTTTATGACTACCCCTGGCGCCATCTATGTTGCTCCTAAGCAACCAACACCTAAGCAGACATCCTGCTGCTTCCCTTAGATTATCAAGTCCAAATTTTACAATTGCCCATTACAGACACCCAGTTTCAAAACATCTGGCACAGGTCTTTTAAATGATGATGATGTTGTTGGTGATAATGATGAAGATTTTGATGATGATGATGATGATAATGATTTTGATAGTGATGATTATGATTTTGATGGTGATGATTATGATTTTGATGGTAATGATGAGGATTATCGTGATGATGATGGTAGATGGCAGCAAATATGACATATGTAGCAGGCTAGCAGCGTAGGATAAGGTGACCCCCCACCCCCTAAGGCCCCCTTCCTGTGTTATTCCTACAAAGCCTTTCCTGAGTGCTGGGAACTGTGCAGTGTGCAGGTTTCCAGTCAGCAGCCTGCGGCGGCGGCGGGTCTTTAACTACAATAAGAGAATAGTGTGTGAGAGAGGAAGAGGAGTATGAGGGAGATTGGATCTGACGTTGCCTCTCTACGAAGGTGTGGGTGGCTTGGCAGGAGCAGTTGTCTATGTCTCTCCTCCTATTCACCATCTACAGCACAATGGCAGCTGGCTGTTGACCCTTTCATGCTCAGAGATTGCTCTGAAAATCTATTATGGATACTATGATGCATTGAAATTAACTTCTGAATACGGTATCTAGATTTCCAATCAGTACATATGTAAAGGCTAGTTATAATTAAGGATTTTATGACCATAACGTAGCTCCTTCAAATACTTTCCTCAATGTATTCTTTCAGAGAGATAGTTCCAAAATAGTTAGGCCTTTCTGAGGATCGGTAGGTATAAATGGGCTAAAACACATTCATTTTCAGATTGGCCGAAAGCTCTTCGTCTTTTGAGACATCTTTTTTACTCAAATGTTTTAAGGGAAAACAATATGAGATATGTCGTTTTCCTTCACATATATTTTATATTTACACGTTTTCTTGCATTATTCTTTTAGAAATATCATAGTCTCCAATGGATTAGTTACCCAACAGGGAGTTAACCATAGTCATGAGTCAAAGGGAAAGGGGAAGGGTTAACCCTTTAAATCCAAGGTCCTCCCAAATCGTTGCTGTATGTTGGCAGAATCCTCTTGAACGCCTCCTTGTGCCAGCACATGGAAGAAGGTATGTTTACGCTGCCTCTGTTCTGGGAGGTCAGCACCCCGGAATCCATGATTGACTGAAAAAGCGATGCTGTTTGAATCTGCAATATTATTTTAGCTGCTAATTTCAGCAAATGGGCTCCAACTGTAACTAACTTAGTGGAGAGGCAATTGAGCAGGTTCGCCCCAGGTTCGTGCCCTAAGAGGAACTGCTCCGCCTTCGTGGTCAGGAAAGGGCTGCTTATGAATATGGTGATGTTATTTGCTGAAGTGGGTAGACTTCTCATTAGAATAAAGCCCCCATCAGCTCAGAAAGAAGTGAAATGGTCTGGTAAGGAGTATTATAGGACTGAGACTATCAAGCAGTAGTAGGTGTGGTATATCTCTGATCGCTATTCACACACAGGCACAAGAAAGAAGTGAAATGGTCTGGTTAAGAGTATTATAGGACTGAGACTCAAGCAGTAGTAGGTGTGGTATATCTCTGATCGCTATTCACACACAGGCACAAGAAAGAAGTGAAATGGTCTGGTATGGAGTATTATAGGACTGAGACTATCAAGCTGTAGTAGGTGTGGTATATCTCTGATCTCTATATTCTCACACAGGCACAGATTTGTCAGGCAGGAATATTTGTTGTAGGTGTGGTATATCTCTGATCGCCATTCACACACACACACAGATTCGTTAGGCAGGAATATTTGTGCATGTACATTTCGCAAGGTCATTTACATGTCTTTCAAGGTTAGTTTGACAATACTAAATGTTTAAAGTATATTTTTTGCTGAACATTCAATCTATTTTTTTGTAAAGATGAAAACTTATTAAATGATGCTTTGTTCCATTTGACATGTTTAGGTTAATGTTTCACTTATAAATGTGACATATTGGTGTTGAATTATATAGTCCAGACTCTAGAAAATATAAGTTTGCAATAAAAAAAAATCATTTTCGAGGAAATGTTTTCTTTCTTAAATTAGATAGGATTATAATTCAACTGTGTATTCCTCATTTCATACCCTGTTTTCTATTTTTGCAGATTGAACTGTTTGCAGAGAGTCAGATGCGTATGTAGCAGAATTGAGGTAATTACTTATCCTTGTTTATTCATAATTAGGGCTTTTAGAGCCAAGTTTAACCCTTCCAATGCTATGGCTACTTTCATTCAAAGCACAAGGATGCAAAGATTATTGAAAACCTTTCTAACCCTGACATATTGGCATTCATTGGATAGCTCTCGCTGAGCACTCTCAGATGATTACCCATGTGCCTGGGTTAAAGACATTTTCAGCTTTTTTGCATCATTTTGTATAGACAAACTTAGCCACCAGCAGCATAAGGGTTAAGGAAAGTTTTCCCAAGACTTGGACATGTCTTGAGTGCAACTTTCATCCATGCTTGAAGGTCTCCTTGGCAATTGTGTTTTGGATCAATTGTGATTTCAAAGATAATAAAGTATGAATTCACAAGATAATTAGAGTATAAATGTAGGCTTGGTTTAGTATGAAGATACCTTCTTCAAATATTTTCCGAAAGATCTTGATAAGAATCCAATCAGCAACCCTTCTCAATGTATTAATTGAATTCATGCTTTATTTGCTAAGTTATTTTCAAAAGTATCCTGCCTCTCACCATTTCCGGGGGTTTGAATTCCACTTAAGGCATGTGAAGAAATTGCCAGTGACTTTGGATGAAGTGGTAGTTTTAACCGTTTACTATGGATTTCTTAACCATTTACAATTAACTGCTCATGATTTTTGATAATCATAATTCATAATTCCAGACAACAGACCACACATGTCAAATTGATGGAGAATTGTTGATCTGAAAGTAGCTAGCAAATCTCTTTCAAAAAGTATACTAATTTATGAACAATTTTAAGGTTATTTTCAAAAGGTACAGATGACACTCGCTAATTAAGGGAGACCTCCAGGCATGAATGGGTTAATAGAAAGAGTTATGACACAGAGTGAATGGAGTTGATATTTACCTAAGCTGCCTAATGGAATAATGAACACAGTGAAACGTGCTAACAAACTAACCACTCTCAGCGTAATAGCAGCCATGTCAGTTTTCAGGCTGCCTGGCCAGAAAATTCCTCCATCACGGTCAGTGGAATTATAGAAGATTGCTGTTTACCTATATTTATCATTGAAGGGCCGACAGCAGGTTGATGTATAATGAGCAAGGACAATTACTAGATGATGGATTTTTTTTCTTGCAAAATGGAAGCAATCATTAGAGTAGCTTTAATCTGGAAGTATGGGGTATTAGCTGGTTGTTTCGTCGTAAGTTATCGTGTACTTTGAAGGGTACTTTTTGGATGATTGATCATTCTAAATGAGTGGGAAAGGTTCAGATGTTTGTGTTTGCGATATGCGATACGAGAAAGGGTTCTCCGTTTTCAATTGATTGAGTGCTTTCATGTGAACTTTCATTTTGGTTGTTTGCAATACGTGAGTAAAAGAATATGGTATGGGGAACAATTACTTAACCCTTGTGTACCTGTTACACTGTAGCCCCCATACTCACCACTCTCCTTGATTTACTTTATCAATTTATGCTTCATTCCAAAGTTATTTCAGATTTTTGTGAAGGAAATGAAATGATTTATAACAATCAAAATCATGCCTGATTGAAAACGTAAAAATCATTACACTGATTATGTACATTAACAAATGAAGTAATTATGTGCTTAATTCTTCAAAAAGAAATGTCTTCTTTATTATTTTGAAGTTAAACTTTTCAGAAATTTAACTTGGAATTAGTATTTATTAGGGCTGTCATCACTAAGGATTTTTTAGCGATTCGATAATCGAAAAGATATTTACCGATACGGCACTTCGATTCGATTCGCTATCGATTCACACTAGAAATTGTCTCACGCTTGGTTTTTGGCTAATATATATGCAATTAGCTTTTCACGCATTAAATTTTCATTCCCCAGCAATCCCCGCCTCTAACAATAACTAAAATTTACCTACAATTTGCGATCTCGCCATTAGCGCCGATATATCTTCGCCCGTCATCTTCTCGACGGGACCCCACAATGCATTGCGGTGACCTGCGCAGTAGTGCGCCAGAGATCGTCCGTCCTCAATTCAACTTCCGTTTTTGAATTGAGGTAAGTTCTCGCTTATTTGGACTTTTTTTAAAAAAGATTTCTGGTTGGTTACGGCAGTTTTCACGAGTTGCAACGTATCCAACCAGTTTTTTATTATTTTTTATAGCGAATCGATACCCCAGCATTTCTGGCGTATCGATTATCGTATTGTATAGTATTTTATAGTATTTATAAAAAAACGCATACCAAAATCTATAGGGAGTCTTTTTACCTAAAATCAGGTATTTTTCATGAACTAGGGAGTCCAAAAGACACCCAGACACCCTGCTGGCTAAGACCCTGCCTGTAAGTGCAGGAAGGATGTGTATCGGTGGTGGTGGAAGTTTTTCATGCTCGGTATGTAGGTACAGTTTATTGTTTTTGGTGTGTGACGATGCTGAAGTTTCCGTGCGATACACGTGGCCTCGCCGCGGTGTAATCAGCCATGCTTCCACAATGTTTATTCTCCACTCCTCAGCAGTGCATCTTTATGCAACCTGCTAGAAACATTGTATCCATCTGTTTCCCAGGGCCAAGCTATTGACTGAAGACTGGTGAGGTCAGGAGTGAGAATCAATAGGGATGGTTTGGAAATTTGGTTTACTCGGGGATTTTTAACTATCAAGTATATAATTAAACTGAAAAGCCTTTGAAAAAGATTACCCAGATGCACATGCATATATAACTGCAAATGCTATATCTTGATCCATGTATATAATATATATATATATATATATATATATATATATATATATATATATATATATATATATATATATATATATATATATATATATATATATATATATATACATATGTATATGTGTGTATATGTATATATATATATATATATATATATATATATATATATATATATATATATATATATATATATATATATGTATATGTGTGTATGTGTATATATATATATATATATATATATATATATATATATATATATATATATATATATATATATATATATACATATATATATATATATATATTTATTTGTATATATATATATACATATACATATATATATATATATATATATATATATATATATATATATATATATATATATATATGTATATATATTGCATTTTCATTTATTCATTTAATGGAGCACTTCTCATTCTTATTTTCTTCTTGTTAATCTGATTTGATGAAAATATTTTGAGGAATAATGAATAAACATGACATGCATTTTTAGACGGCCAGATACAAAACAAAAAAGTAATCATCTTTTTGATTAGGATATTGCACTATCCTTTTCCAATATGTGGTGGGGTTATATCGTAAGGCATTTCCATGAAAAAGCTACAGTTTGGAAGTGGCCATCTAACATTATGCATTGGCTTCTGTTTTATCTCCCAATAGGTATTCTCCTGCCATGGCAGGTTAATTGATTGCATACCCAAGAAGGGAATAGCACTCTTGTAAGGCTGTATAAAGGCTTTCCCCCTTTCTTATGCTTGCACTTCATTCTCTATTGGACACAGGAATTTCTTATATTTCTTTCCTCAAAAATGACGGGAAGGTATTTCCCTAGATGTTTGTCCATGCCAATGTCTCCTTGAGGCTTTCCCCACATTGCTGGTCCATATCAATGGATGCAAGCCTTTGCCCATGCAAATGTCTTCAAGCATTTGCCCATGCCAATGTCTTCAAGACTTTGCCTATGCCAATGTCTTCAATGCTTTGACCATGCCAATGTCTTCAAGACTTTGACCATGCCAATGTCTTCAAGACTTTGACCATGCCAATGTCTTCAAGACTTTGCCCATGCCAATGTCTTCAAGACTTCGACCATGCCAATGTCTTCAAGACTTTGACCATGCCAATGTCTTCAAGACTTTGCCCATGCCAATGTCTTCAATGCTTTGACCATGCCAATGTCTTCAAGACTTTGACCATGCCAATGTCTTCAGGACTTTTCCCATATTGCTGGTCCATATCAATGGATACAAGCCTTTGACCATGCCAATGTCTTCAAGACTTTGCCCATATTGCTGGTCCATAATAATGGATGCAAGCCTTTGCCCATGCCAATGTCTTCAAGACTTTGCCCATATTGCTGGTCCATAATAATGGATGCAAGACTTTGCCCATGCCAATGTCTTCAAGACTTTGCCAATGCCAATGTCTTAAAGACTTTGCCCATATTGCTGGTCCATACCAATCGCCTATAGCTTTTCCACCCCAGACAGTATCCGTGCCAATAACTGTATGGCTTATTCTCCCATTTCTAGTTCATACAGATGGCTCATATGCTCTTCACCCCATTCACTGTTAGTACCATCATGGATTTCCCCCATATTGCCAATGTCTTTGGGGCTGTTACTCCCATTTCTATGATGAGTTGTTCAGTTGTTTATAGACTTTTCCCACATTGCGGGCCTTACCTATGACTGCAAGGTTTTTTTCCATATTGCTGGTTTGTGCCAATTTCTGCTAGGCTTATCTCTCAATGCTGGTCCTTGCCAATGATTGCATGGCTTTTCCTATAATTATTAGTATATGTTACTGATTTGATCCATTGGTAGTCAATGCCAGTCACCGCAAGGCCTTTCCCCTGATTGCTGTCATTGCCAATGTAATCATGGCTCTTCTTCTCATCGATGGTGTATGCCAATGGTATAAGGCTTTTCCCAATTGGTGGTCCATGCTAACATTTACTACATCTTTCCCCTATTTCTTGTCCACACTAACAACTACAAGTGCTTGTCTTCAGTACTTGAGGCAATTTCTTTAAAGTTCTTTAATTGACAGGTCCATTTAAATGACAGCAAAAGCCTTTTCCTCGATTACTACTCTGTGTGACTGACGCCCACACCTCTTCAGTATAGTGGAGTAGAAAAAGGACACCGATTTGTTAATTAGATTAGCAGAGCTGTTGCAGTCACATTTCGCCTGTGTGGCGGTATATCCCTCATCTAATTAGCCCCAGCACTCGCTTTCTCCCTATTAACTCATTATGTTGGTGTTTGGTGTTATAGGATTAATGCTGAGGCACTGTTAATCTGTGCCCTGCCATTGCCAGGCCGCTGGGATGAAAAGAAACTTAACCTGTTACAAAGACCACTATTAATCCATGCTGACTTTTACATAATTCTAAAATCAGCATGCAAATTGAAAAATATATAACTACAGTAAGGGTAATGCCCAGTAATTGGCACTCAACCAATTCCGCAAGAAGAATGTGTGTATTTTCATTTTTGAAAATGCTGATTATAATAAGGCATGGAATTATTTGATCTATTGTTTCAGTACCGAGAGGGGGACCAGCATTTGCTACGTATAATGAGAAAGTGGATATAATTTTAATGTGAATGTCAACTTAGTGTAGAGTTTGTATAAAAACTATTCAGAGTCTTATTTTTCGAAGTTACAACTTTTCATCCAATTAACCTACAGGGATTTCTCCAAGTAAAAGTGTATTGTATATTTGTATTTGCATTAAATATGTCCATTAGCAAACCTAAAGAAATGTCAGAATGAGCATTTCCCCTACTTTAGAATTTGAGCATTTTGCTATTGGTGTACCCATTTGCATCTGGTATACACACTTGGTCTGAAATCTGAATGTTGCTCTTCAATAAGAGCAATATTTGAAAAACACACTTTAACCTCCTCGCTGCGGTGGGCGATCTCAATCGCCCTACGCTACGTTGTCTCTGTAGCGGTTGGCGAGTAAATACGACAAATAGCGATATCTCCATGCTCGCCATTGTCGTGTACGGCTCATCAACTTCCGGTTGGCCGTATACGATAAATACGCCGAATTTTTTCAAAATTAAAACTGAGTAGGTCAGACAATGTTCCCACCTGTTCACACAGTATTATTTTAATATGTAACTGAAAAGTAAAGTTATCTTATTAAAGAAATACTAACATACATTGAACAAATCGATCTCATGATTGATTTGACAAGTGCGCGACCACGGCAAAAACGAACCGAACACTATTTTACGAATGCGGCCGGTGTTCTCAGCGATCTATTTCCTTTATTCTTTCGCTTTTTTGTTTACTTTTATTTACCAACTAAGTCAATTAGATGTTCAGGAACAATAATATCAATATACCTTTAAGTTATTTTTATTTTTTGACCGTCTATTTATCGATCGAAGTGGATGAAGTTGACTCTGCAGACGGTGTCAAATATACGTTTTTAAAATGGCGGCTGCGAAGCGGCTGCGCCGCCGAGCGATAATTTCACTTCATTCACTGACAACAGATATCCCACAGGCTGGATATCTATAAAATAAACATTTTCAGAAAGCTGAGAATCAGCTTGTTTTGGTAATATAAATTCATTATTTATTTTCGCCACTGATTCTCTGTTGTCAATTAATTTAGTAAGGGTTACATGATTTTACGGCTCATGGACAAATGAATTGAACGAGCGTAAACTCGCGAAGAATATGTCCAAACCATGTTGAATTGAGGTCTCAGAAATCGATCTCACACATGGTATAACAGAGAAAAGAAAACATTTTCTGGTAGATATGAAGGTAAGTAAACACCATTTGTAATTTTAAAAAATAAGGTTGTTTATTTCGATGGGAAATGGCTTCATAACATAACTTGATGCAAAAAAAATCCAAGTCATCACGATTATCTAAAATGGCCGCCACAGTTCTAAACTGTATTTCTGGTGTTGAGTTGATGATTTTCGGCACAAAATGGTGGTTATAAATTACAAAAATACATGTGGCGATTGAGGGGGTTCTGATTGTGCTAGCAATCTAAATTTTATATGGCCGGATGTTTATTTTATTGCGGAAGCAGCACTTAAAGAACATGGCACATCAGCCTTTCAGTCGTATCTTTCTCATGACGTGCTATAGTGTAGCTAGTGCCCATATAGTACCATACATTGTCCTAGCAGCAAGAGGGTTAAGAGGCATAGTTTAACCTATAAAAATGCCAGTCTACACACATCATATCTTGTGTGTGCCTCTGTTGGGAATGGTTTAAAGGTCTAGCATTTGTAGTCAGTACAGATCAGCTAGTATCTCCAGTGGCTTGTAGGAGTTAAGTGGCTCGGTAGGAACAGTATCAGCCCCCAGTAGACAGCATGCCACCCCACAGCCCTAGCTGAAAGTTCTTATGTAAAACATGCTGTTCGGAGAACTGTTCTCCGTTGCCTTATCTGCAATTGTTGTCTAAGCCAGGCAGGCTGTTATATGTTTTGTGGACTTGGCTCTGTTGCAGAACTGGGTAGTTTACCTGTCATGTTGTGACAAGTCGTAAATCTGTCATGATACAAGCTAGACTACATCATAGAAGACAAGAGTTTGATTGTGACTTTTCATGTTTGAAGTTTTAAAAATGTGGTGAATCTTGACCAAGAAAAGATATCTATGCATTGTGAAATCTACTAGTCTCAATGAAGTCAATGCAATCATAAAATCTCATCGGTATTCTTTGCCACCAAAATGATCAGGTCGTGGTCTTAGCCAGCAGGGTGTCTGGGTGTCTTTTTGGAGACCCAAACCCCTGAAAAGCACCCCTCAGGACACCCAAATCTTTAGGGGAGAAATATCTAAAATTGTTAATCTCAAGCACATAATTGAATTTTTTCATCTCCATTTATTTCCCATGATATTGTATAATGATATTATGTCTTATTTTGATAAATTTATACATGTTTGTGGTTGAAATCTTAGTATATTGTTGTCCCCCTTAAAAATTTGGACGCCCAAAGTTTTACTATTGCCCATTTTGGGCCCCCAGTTTCTAAATCCTGGCTAAGACCAGGTTATGGGAATTCTTTTTCAAGTATTCTGCACAGCACAGAATCTCATCCCCTAACCTGTCCTATGCCCTTGCCTTAATTCACACTCGCATCAAATCAGAGATGGGGATCACTCTCGGCAGCTCCTCCTATTAGGCGCAGGAATAGAATTATCACTGTGAATCGTGGCTAATTGACTTGGAAATGAGGGGTGAGCAGCATATGATCCCTGGTAGCGGCGACGACGTGCGCACAGAGACGTATGACAAATTCACCCAGATCATCGGAGGCGAAGTATCATGCATCAGTTCTCGACCGGCCGGGACCTGACCCCTCCTTTCTTATCGGCTCATTCCGACTTCCGCTGATTTGTGATCCCGACTGAGACAGCCCGCGTCCATGTTGGACATTCGGGCTCCGACAAAAATGGCCTTTATCGAGCAAGATTAGGAGGAATTTGATTGGACAGGTAGATGTGGCGGGGATGTAGTGGCGTCAGTCGTGGCTGATGAGGTTGTGTTGCCGTGATCTGCGAGGCAGGGGTCGGCTATTCAGATCGGAGCCTCACGGAGGAGCCGGGTCCGTAGAGTTATTATTGGATCAAGCGGAATATTGTTGTGATAATATCATAAGGCACTGCAGACCCTCTCCCTATGTCATCCCGCTATTGCCGGCGACTCATAACCAGCACTGCTATGTAAAGAATAACGCGTGCTGATAGCGTTTTATGGTAAAGTTAGGGGCCTTAACACAGGGGTCATGTCCTTTGTGTGGGTTATCAGGGGAGTGGCTCATGGCTTTATAAATATACACATATCATATTATTGCCATAAATCCTACAAATCTAGTGTTACGCATGAATAAACATCGTATTGATGGCACTCAACTCCAATTAGTTCAGAAAGTCATTAGCATAATGACCTTTATTACTTTGCACTAATAAAGTTCAATTATTTATCTTGTTACGTTACATAGAGAATGGAATTGTATAGGATAGCATTGTCTGGAATATCATGATTTTTGTTATTTCATGACTGACTGACATTTCACGGACACCATAAATTGAAATATCTTGGGATTCCACTGAACTATTGGCCTTCGGGCTGTTCAGAGCAGCAAATGATGTCATCTTCACTATCCGATTAAAAGGGAATTGGAACTGTCTGACTGGAGGGCCACTAAAGGAAAGTTGTGGCTTATTTTATTTGATGGAAGTACCTTCAGACCACTAAAAGATAATAATATGGAATTGTGTATGATGCTAGTTAGAGGGAAAACAACTTTTCATGCAATTCAATAGGTTTGTCCTTTTTGTGAAATTTCCCCAATCTAAGTGTATCAGAGTACAAAAGTTACATTTTCGTAAGGGCAATTTATTCATAGAATACAGATCATTTGAAGGTGATAGCGAGATATTACATTTGGTGCTGGGATCGAAAACATTCTGACGAAATTCAATGAGTTAAAATTCAATTATGATTTTTTTAGCTTTGTAAAAAAAGTTGATCTATATTAATTTCTTTTTAAGTTTTTTTGTGTCATGTTCATTGTAGATTACATCCTCACTGTACATAGCCATTAAATCATCATAGAGTATATCTGTCATCCATTTATTTGAAGCAGCCTGGTATTTTTAAAAAGTAAAATGCCATAAATGTGTTCTTTATACATGTATCAAGGCATTTGCATGAAAGATAACACTAAAATGCCATAAATGTGTTCTTTATATACATGCATCAAGGCAATTTCATGAAAGATAACACTAATATTTGTTTTCCAAAGATGTGTTTTGATAAAAGTATATTTGGAAATCACATTTTAGGGCTCTTTTCCGATGTTGTTTGGAGAGCTACTGAACTCAGTTGTAAGTAAAATGATATGTTTTTCATCACCTGCAAGATTGTGTTAGTCTTGCCAAGGTAAACTCTTACTGGGTGGTCTCTTGATGTAGCTAATGCCTCAGGAAACAGTTCGGAAAAAAATTATGATAATTTTGTAGTTTTCTCCTATTATCTGCTGAAGCAATGTTGAGCTATTCTAACCCAGGTTTCTGAGAAAGCATGTAATTGAATGAGTGAGAATTTCATAGCTTTCTCTTATAATCTGCTGAAGGAATGGTTGAGCTATTCCAAGCAAGGTTTCTATGGAAGCACAGACCAATGAAAGCACTCCTTCCCATGTTTATTGATTAACCAGGAGAGAACAGGTTCAAACATGGGAGAACACAATAAAATTGTCATGTGCAAATGTGTTTTTTAGAGTTAACATGCTTTACGCGCGCTAGGGTTATAAGAGAATAATGGACGTCTACTTTCCTCCTTTGATCCTGGAATCTACATTCAGCTGTCATTAAGCGATAGATCAGTAATTACACTAAACAACCTGCCGCAATCGTTTATAGCGATTTCCAGCGTGAGTTATTGGCCGGGACTGCAATATAAAGCAGATCTGGTGCAGGCCAGGTGATGCTGGACTGTGGTTGGCCGGTGAGTTTTTATGAAGAAACTAGCAGGCCCCCGTGCACAGCACGGGTTTAGATTCTAAGTCATACTCAATGAAGCTCAGGAAGTTCAGAGGCAGATAATAAAAAAAAACTGCCTTAACCACTCAAAAAAATAGAACCCTTACTGAACCATTGACGTCGCTCTTGTTTGTTTTTTTTGTTTCTAGTTTTCAGTCATCACCAGGAACTGTGTGACACAAACACTATTAAAATTATAATGAAATGCATCAATCAAATGGTGCTCTTACAACTGCAAGGCATCTTGGATCTACGTCAATGTCGTCAAATGTCCACCTGGGGTATACGTCAGGGAGGGGATCCCCTTATATACCTTGCTTGCAGCCAATATGCATGCTATAATTATGAAAGTGCTGCATGTCCGACCCGAGTGCAGCATTGATTACACTGCAGACATGTTAGCCCCACTTGGCACCACACTATGTGGCCTCATAGTATGGTTGTACACTGACAGCTTTCTGTCTCTCACAACTACCTGGGTTCCCAACTTCCCATGCACATGATAAAGTTGCTAGTGACTTTGGGTCTTGTGGTCTTTGCCAGATACTCTGGCTTTCTCAACCACTAACAACGTGCTAGTCGCGGCTGCAGTATGGCAGAAGAAGTAAGGATAATCAAATTTTACAATCCTACGTCATGTATGATAAATGGCCCCTGCAACATTTCTCTGGTAACTACACCTCGCCAGAAGTTTAATAGAGATGTAAATCAAGTAAATATTAATATCATTCCATCAAAATTCAACTCATGTATAGATTCCCCAACCCCTGCACCAACTAATCAAGATACTGAAACACCACCTAAATATTAATAATAAGAGAGAGAGAGAGGGTGCGACTATTTTTTTTTAAAGAAAGGGAGAGAAGATTCCATAGGGGACAGGGCTTAACAGTACCCTGCCAACCCAAGTAGTCAGGCAGGGCAAGTTGGATCCATGATCAGAAAGTCCTGCCAGGCGTTCAGTTTGCCAAGCCAATTTGATAGAACTCATGTATAGGGGTCCACACCGGTACACCCGTACCGTGAGGGTACCGATACTCCGCCCGAAAATACCGGTAAAAAAACGTATAATTAGTAACCGGTATTTTGGTACCGGTACTATGACAGAAAAGAGTGCAGGGACGCGGGATCGGCGGAAAAATACATCGCGAATTCGCGATCGCGTCATCTTTCTTTCCCGCTCGATCTACTTACGATCACGTGATAGGGGGTGATAGTAACCGGTATTGGTACCGTTAGAATACCGGAACCATATAAAAAATACCGGAACCGTACCATACCGTATAGTTTTAAAGGTATGGACCCCTAGTCATGTATAAATTCCCCAAACCCCTACCCCCACTAATCAAAATATTGTGACACCCAGGGTCTGACACTTAGATTTCAGGCTTGGGGCCCGGAAAGCTATTTTTATAAATTTAGTGGTCAAAAACAGCATTTCTGTATTATTATACTATACATACTATTTTGGGCCCCTAGTCTAAAGAATCTAGGGGCCCACAGCAAAAGTTAGGGGCATATGCCCCTGGGAGAGACGAACCCTGGACATCACATACATAATAAGAGAGAGAGAGAGAGAGAGAGAGAGAGAGAGAGAGAGAGAGAGATGATGATGATGATGATTAAATTTCACTCAAAGCAATTTAGGAGAATAGTCAAGGGGGCAGTCAATAAAGGGGCAGTAGAGAGACAGGGGGCAGTCAATAAAGGGCCAGTAGAGAGACAGGGGGCAGTCAATAAAGGGGCAGTTGGGATACAGGGGGCAGTTAATAAAGGGGCAGTAGAGAGACAGGGGGCAGTCAATAAAGGGGCAGTAGAGAGACAGGGGGCAGTTAATAAAGGGGCAGTAGAGAGACAGGGGGCAGTCAATAAAGGGGCAGTTGGGATAGAGGGGGCAGTCAATAATGGGGCAGTAGAGAGATAGGGGGCAGTTAATAAAGGGGCAGTTGGGATACAGGGGGCAGTCAAGAAAGGGGCAGTTGGGATACAGGGGGCAGTTAATAAAGGGGCAGTAGAGGGATAGGGGCAGTTAATAAAGGGGCAGTAGAGGGATAGGGGGCAGTCAATAAAGGGGCAGTAGAGAGATAGGGGGGCAGTCAATAAAGGGGTAGCAGAGAGACAGGGGGCAGTAAATAAAGGGGCAGTAGAGAGACAGGGGGCAGTCAATAAAGGGGCATTAGAGAGACAGGGGCAGTTAATAAAGGGACAGTAGAGAGACAGGGGGCAGTTAATAAAGGGGCAGTAGAGAGATAGGGGGCAGTCAATAGAGGGGCAGTTGGTATACAGGGGGCAGTCAATAAAGGGGCAGTTGGGATAGAGGGGGCAATTTATAAAGGGGCAGTAGAGAGACAGGGGGGCAGTTAATAAAGGGGCAGTTGGGATACAGGGGGCAGTCAATAAAGGGGCAGTAGAGGGATAGGGGGCAGTCAATAAAGGTGCAGTAGAGGGATAGGGGGCAGTCAATAAAGGGGCAGTAGAGGGATATGGGGCAGTCAATAAAAGTTGAGAGAGAGGGGGAGGGGGGGAAGGAAATGCAGGAGAAATGAAATATATATACAAAGAAATGGGTGGCCAAGGGTTGAACTAACTACTTGGTTGGCAAAGGGTTAAATGAATGACTTTAAGGTGCTATGAAAGGTTAAATGAAAAACATTTCAGTTAAAATGTTATACTGTAGGTGGTAAAGGGTTAAATGAATGATCTTCGGGTAATGAGGCCATAAGTGAGTTAATGAAATAACCATCAACTAATTCTGGATGGCAAAGGGTTACATGAATGACATTAAGGTGCTCTGGCCACGAATGGGTTAAATTAACAATCGTGATAATATATTATTCTGGGTGGGTAAAGGGTTAAATGAATTACCGTAACACAAACATACATATAAATAGCAATGATCAACAAACAAATGTGTGTGTGTGTGTGAAACCTACACAATATAAACTTTTATATGAATAGATAATTCAAGGAATAACACTAAATATATTCTGGATGGAATAATGACAGGGTGTTCTGGCCATGAATGAGTTAATGAAACATATTCTGAAATGCAATAACCCTTAAATAAATCTGGGTAGCCAAAGGTTAAATAAATGAAGTTGCATTGCTCTGGACATGAATGAGAAATTATTTGGTTGGCAAAGGCTTAAAGTAATGACTTTAAAGTGCTATGAAAGGTTTGATTAATAACATTTCAGTTAAACTGATAAACTGTAGGTGGTAAAGGGTTAAATTAATGATCTTCCGGTAATCAGGCCATATGTGAGTTACTGAAATAGCCATCAACTAATTCTGGGTGCCTCTGGCCATGAATGGATTAAACTAACAATCTTTAATATATTCTGGGTGGGTAAAGGGTTAAATTAATTAGCCTAGGATATTTTGACCATGACTGAGTTAATGGAATGATATATCTTAGGTGGGGAAGGGTTAAATGAATGATCATCAGGTGCTATGACCCCAGGGTGCTCTGGTCATGAACAGATTACTTTGAAAAAAGCAGTTGGCAAACTCAAGTCAGACACACTATAGATGGGAAAGGGTGAAACGATTGAAGAAACTGAAAAAAGCAGTTGGCAAACTTAAATCAGACAGACTATAGATGGGAAAGGGTGAAATGAATGAAAACATTGAAAAAAGCAGTTGGCAAACTCAAATCAGACAGACTATAGATGGGAAAGGGTTAAATGAATGAAAACATTGAAAAAAGCAGTTGCAAACTCAAATCAGACAGACTATAGATGGGAAAGGGTGAAATTAATGAAAAAACTGAAAAAAGCAGTTGGCAAACTCAAGTCAGACAGACTATAGATGGGAAAGGGTGAAATGAATCAAAAAAATGAAAAAAGCAGTTGGCAAACTCAAGTCAGACACACTATAGATGGGAAAGGGTGAAATGAATGAAAAAAATGAAAAAAGCAGTTGGCAAACTCAAGTCAGACAGACTATAGATGGGAAAGGGTGAAATGAATGAAGAAACTGAAAAAAGCAGTTGGCAAACTCAAGTCAGACACACTATAGATGGGAAAGGGTTAAATGAATGAAAACATTGAAAAAAGCAGTTGCAAACTCAAATCAGACAGACTATAGATGGGAAAGGGTGAAATTAATGAAAAAACTGAAAAAAGCAGTTGGCAAACTCAAGTCAGACAGACTATAGATGGGAAAGGGTGAAATGAATCAAAAAAATGAAAAAAGCAGTTGGCAAACTCAAATCAGACAGACTATAGATGGGAAAGGGTTAAATGAATGAAAACATTGAAAAAAGCAGTTGCAAACTCAAATCAGACAGACTATAGATGGGAAAGGGTGAAATTAATGAAAAAACTGAAAAAAGCAGTTGGCAAACTCAAGTCAGACAGACTATAGATGGGAAAGGGTGAAATGAATCAAAAAAATGAAAAAAGCAGTTGGCAAACTCAAGTCAGACAGACTATAGATGGGAAAGGGTGAAACGAATGAAGAAACTGAAAAAAGCAGTTGGCAAACTCAAGTCAGACAGACTATAGATGGGAAAGGGTGAAATGAATGAAAAAACTGAAAAAAGCAGTTGGCAAACTCAAGTCAGACAGACTATAGATGGGAAAGGGTGAAATGAATCAAAAAAATGAAAAAAGCAGTTGGCAAACTCAAGTCAGACAGACTATAGATGGGAAAGGGTGAAACGAATGAAGAAACTGAAAAAAGCAGTTGGCAAACTCAAGTCAGACACACTATAGATGGGAAAGGGTTAAATGAATAAAAAAAATGAAAAAAGCAGTTGGCAAACTCAAGTCAGACAGACTATAGATGGGAAAGGGTGAAATGAATCAAAAAAATGAAAAAAGCAGTTGGCAAACTCAAGTCAGACAGACTATAGATGGGAAAGGGTGAAATGAATGAAGAAACTGAAAAAAGCAGTTGGCAAACTCAAGTCAGACACACTATAGATGGGAAAGGGTTAACTGAATGAAAACATTGAAAAAAGCAGTTGCAAACTCAAATCAGACAGACTATAGATGGGAAAGGGTTAAATGAATCAAAAAAATGAAAAAAGCAGTTGGCAAACTCAAGTCAGACACACTATAGATGGGAAAGGGTTAAATGAATCAAAAAAATGAAAAAAGCAGTTGGCAAACTCAAGTCAGACAGACTATAGATGGGAAAGGGTGAAATGAATCAAAAAAATGAAAAAAGCAGTTGGCAAACTCAAGTCAGACAGACTATAGATGGGAAAGGGTGAAATGAATGAAGAAACTGAAAAAAGCAGTTGACAAACTCAAGTCAGACAGACTATAGATGGGAAAGGGTGAAATGAATGAAAAAACTGAAAAAAGCAGTTGGCAAACTCAAGTCAGACAGACTATAGATGGGAAAGGGTTAAATGAATGAAAACATTGAAAAAAGCAGTTGCAAACTCAAATCAGACAGACTATAGATGGGAAAGGGTGAAATTAATGAAAAAACTGAAAAAAGCAGTTGGCAAACTCAAGTCAGACAGACTATAGATGGGAAAGGGTTAAATGAATGAAAACATTGAAAAAAGCAGTTGCAAACTCAAATCAGACAGACTATAGATGGGAAAGGGTGAAATTAATGAGAAAACTGAAAAAAGCAGTTTGCAAACTCAAGTCAGACAGACTATAGATGGGAAAGGGTGAAATGAATCAAAAAAATGAAAAAAGCAGTTGGCAAACTCAAATCAGACAGACTATAGATGGGAAAGGGTGAAATGAATAAAAAAAAATGAAAAAAGCAATTGGCAAACTCAAGTGAGACAGATAGGGGATAACACATGGGTAGGTGAAATGGTGATAGATTTTCATCACCATTTTCAAATCATATTTTCAATTTTCATAAAATTCAGACAGACTATAGATGGGAAAGGGTGAAATGAATGAAAACACTGAAAAAAGCAATTGGCAAACTCCAGTGAGACAGATAGGGGATAACACATGGGTAGGTGAAATGGTGATAGATTTTCATCACCATTTTCAAATCATATTTTTAATTTTAATTTTCATAAAATTTCCTCACCATTTTAATTCAATTAATGATAAATATTTAATGAAACAGAGAAATCTGGCAGACTATAGATGGGAAAGGGTGAAATGAATGAAAACAATAAAAAAAAGCAGTTGGCAAACTCAAATCAGACAGACTATAGATGAGAAAGGGTGAAATGAATAAAAAAAAATGAAAAAAAGCAATTGGCAAACTCAAGTGAGACACTATAGATGGGAAAGGGTGAAATGAATGAAAAAACTGAAAAAAGCAGTTGGCAAGCTCAAGTCAGACAGACTATAAATGGGAAAGGGTGAAATGAATGAAAACAATGAAAAAAGCAGTTGGCAAACTCAAGTCAGACATGCTATAGATGGGAAAGGGTTAAATGAATGAAAAGATTGAAAAAAAGCAGTTGGCAAACTCAAATCAGACAGACTATAGATGGGAAAGGGTGAAATGAATAAAAAAAAAATGAAAAAAGCAATTGGCAAACTCAAGTGAGACAGATAGGGGATAACACATGGGTAGGTGAAATGGTGATAGATTTTCATCACCATTTTCAAATCATATTTTTAATTTTCATAAAATTTCCTCACCATTTTAATTCAATAAATGATAAATAATTCAATACAGAAAAGAATTTAAAAAAGCAAGAAATAAATGTAGGAGAATGATAAGGAAACAAAAACAAAGTGAACAACCCAAATTTTCATTTTTCATAAAATTTCATCACTATTTTCAGTTCAATAACTCAAATATTTCATTTTCATAAAGATTCATCACCATATTCAAGTCAATAAATCAGATTTTTCATTTTCATAAAGCTTCATCACAATTTTCAAGTCAATAAATCAAAATTTTCATTTTCATGAAGTTTCATCACTTTTTTCAGTTCAATAAATCAAATTTTTCATTTTCATAAAGATTCTTCACCATTTTCAAGTCAATATATAATATTATTCATTTTTTATAAAGTTTCATCACCATTTTCAAATCGTATTTTTAATTTTCATAAAATTTCATCACCATTTTCAATTCAATAAAAGCGCCATTGATTTAAACTGCCATCGCTCTAACTCGTTTAAATTCCACCTCCGCGTCTGAGTACATCTTTTAAAATATACTTGTAAATATTTGTGTAACTTTTCCTTTTTGTTTTATTTCTATTTCCTATGTTTAATTCAATCCATTACGACCGGCGAACTTACTTCGTTCCGAGAATAGGGAAAGAGGAAGTTCGCCGTTCGGCTGCCTTTTCGTGACGTATTTTTTAGTTCAGTTTAGAATCAATAGAGGGCAGCAGCTTACAACGCCGCTCTCCTCTGCCAGTAAGGCAGAAAAGACGTTTTCTTAGTAGTTCCAAAATGTCTGCGCCCACGACGGGCAAAATGCAGCTTTTAGCGTGATTCTTCAAGAATCTAAGGTAGGTAAATGTTTTTAAAACACAATAAAGCTATTCCACGCCCCCTTACACCCCTGCCAAACGATCGAGAAGGGCAGACCAGCTCGGCATCGCGTAACTGCCTCGAGCTGGGTGAACTTAGGTCGGCAAAACTCCGATTTAAGATATAGATTGATTCGATTGTTTCGGGAGAGTTTATGTCCCGCAGCCCGGTAAGGGGTTATGGCAACTTAGGAGGCGAATAGTTGCTCGAGGAGGCTATTAGCGCAATTTACACATGATTCTGCCGTGAGCGGGGACTCGGCAACATTTCCCTTGATTTATGCCAGCGCTGAGTGGAATTTATAGGCTGGAAACTTGCTAATTCTGGCCCGCAGATGAGTTTGGTTACCATAGATATTTTATAGCTGTAGGATTATGATTGGGTATTAGTATTCTGGATAGCGGCAGTCTGCATGTCCGGGATAATAGAACGGCAGTCTGGATACGCGCATGTTTCTGTCTGTTCTTGTTGGTGTTGGGCTGTAGCAGCTAGGAGCAGGTGAGGGCTACTGTGATCTTCTTCATACTTATCTTACCTGATAGGCTTTAACCCATGCAGCATGGGTTATATTTACACACACACACACACACACACATATATATATATATATATATATATATATATATATATATATATATATATATATATATATATATATATATATATATATATATATATATATATACGTTTATATATATATATATATATATATATATATATATATATATATATATATATATATATATATATATATATATATGTGTATATATATATATATATATATATATATATATATATATATATATATATATATATATATATATATATATATATATATATATATATATATATATATATATGTGTGTATATATACAGCATACTTTAACCCATTCAACACAGGTCGTACAGAGTACATTTTCGCAAAGGTTTTTTTAGTACACTTTGGTAAACACCTTTTTATTGCAGTTTAGATAATATAACCCATTTATACTACAAATGCACAATCAACTAATCCATAAGGACCTATTTTCTTCTTAAAAAATCTTCAGACTTTATTGAAGACACTTGAATGTATTCACAAGAACTCTTTAGTTCTTATAAGTTATGTCTGAACCGAGGTACATGGTTAATGGAAGCTATCCTAAGGAGATAGATTAAGTTTCGTTGAACATGTTCCTTACAATATGAAATTTGATAAGATTGAATATTAGCTTGTGTCTCAAACCACCTGGGTACTCTGGAGATAAATGGGTTAACTATCTCTGTAAGGCACCATATATCAAGCACCTAGTATAGCACAGTCTAGCTATGTACCATGCAGGTAAATTTACTATTACACTTAAGTATACCACATATGGTACTTGTACCTCATATCACCAGCAATTCCAGATATGTTGTATACCAACCATCATAATATGTACTAACGAGCTTGGATTAAGAAAAGAAAATGTGTTTGGTCTTCTAAGCTAACGAGTATTGAACAGGTTGGATCCATTGCGAGACACTCTGAGACCTAGACCACTGGTTGTTCCAAGCATTGATGTGTTTAAGGTGCCCGTAAGCATGTCTGACCCCTGATGGCTATTGTGTAATTGGTTGGAACGCCCCTATTGATGATGCAGCACATGCAAGGATCAGCCGATTGATCACTGGTGCTCCCTCCACTGGGCACCAGGACTTCTAATTACTGCACTTCTGCATCACCAGCTAGCCCAACTCACATTTCAAAGGAGAAATCAAAATGGAAAACCACCATGATTGTTGATGCGATAATATGAGTTATCAGTTAAGTTTTATGTCTTATGATTTCATGTAAACTCTAAATCAGTGCTGTTGAAAAGATATAGTATTATACTGATTATGATGATGTTGATGATGATGATGATGATGATGATGATGATGATAATGATAAAAATAATGATAATGATAATAATAATAATAACAATGATAATGAAAATGTTAATAATAATAATTATAATGATGATGATAATAATAATTATGATAATAATGATAATAACAACAATAACAATAATAATAGTAATAATCATTATCATTATTATTATTGTTTTCATTGTCATCATCATCATCATCATCATCATCATCGTTATCTATTATATTTAGTTATAAGGATGATGCTTATGATCACAATGGTAATAGAATTATATTGATAAATCATTAAAAGAGTCATAAGTTTGTTTTTCCTAGAATCCGAAGTGAAACCCCATAACTGTCCATATGATATTGGTACTGAGAGAATGATTTGTGGCCAGGCTAAGCTAGAGCCCCATCAAAACCACCATATTGTGAATGTGAGCCATGAACGCTATTCGTGGCATAAAAAGTGGCAGTAAATTTCCTGTATGAGGGTGACCCTTAGTCTGCCTAGTTGACACCAGGTGTACAGGTGAGTGAAGGTTAGTGGCAGGTAGTTTTATTGCTACTTGTATCACTTTATCATCGTCTACCAGCATATAGCACATCAGGTATGTATAGATGCTCTAGTGAGGGAATCTGCTATCAAGTGTGTATTATGAATAATAGTGGTGTATCACTTTATCATGCTCCACCATCATATTATACATACACCAGATATGTTTAGATGTTCTAGACTTCTAGTGAGGGGATCTGCTATCAAGTGTGTATTATGAATAATATTGTTGTATCACTTTGTCATGCTCTACCATACTGTCATATGATACACCATATATGTTTAGATGTTCTAGTGAGGGGATCTGCTATCAAGTGTGTATTATGAATAATAGTGTCGTATCACTTTGTCATGCTCTACCATACTGTCATATGATACACCATATATGTTTAGATGTTCTAGTGAGGGGATCTGCTATCAAGTGTGTATTATGAATAATAGTGTCGTATCACTTTGTCATGCTCTACCATACTGTCATATGATACACCATATATGTTTAGATGTTCTAGTGAGGGGATCTGCTATCAAGTGTGTATTATGAATAGTATTGTTACACTCTATTCTGGTCTATCATTATACATATCTCATACCTGTTTAGCTCTTCTAGTGAGGTTATCTGGTATCAAGTGTGTATTACAAATAATAGTGTTGCATCTTTTTATTCTCGTCTACCATTATACTTATCTCATACCTGTTTAGCTGAACTAGGAAAGTTATTTGCTATCCAATATGTACATTATAAACAAAATGGTTTACCATGATAGAATACATCAGACTTAATTATTTGCCATTTTAGTTAAGTTATCTTGTTTAAGGTGTGAGTTATAAGTAAAAGTGTCTATTACTTTATCATGCTATACCATGATATATCTAACCTAAACTCATTTAACCTTGGTATCATACATTGGTTTCTTCCATACTTAACCTCATCCTTTAACCCTCATGCTGCTGGCGGCCAATTTGGCAAATACAAAATGATGCAAAAAAGCTGAAAAATGACTGAAACCATGGCAAATGGGTTCTCATCTGAGAGTACTCACTGAGAGCTTTCCAATGAATACCGACATGACTGGGTTTAGAAGATTTTCAAAAATCTGCGCAGCCTTGTACTCCGGAAGAAAGTAGCCTCAGCATTGGAAGGGTTAATTAAGCGACAGCAAGAATACATTTCAAAAGAGTGCAAAAAGTGTTTTGTAAGCTTGGTGCTGGGCTGTTGTTGTTTGTTTGTTTTGAGTGATCCTAGGTTATTAGCTGCCCGTCACAAGGACGTGTGTGATAGCAACAATGGCGCATCACGTCAGAGACAGATAAGACCAAGGGAGCTGACATGAGCAGCTCTTAAGCTGCAAATAAATGCCTCGTGCTCGTAAAGGGCGCTAAGATAAGTGGCACGCCGACCATATCTGATTATGAGAGGAGAATACCTATCAGTGCCGCTGCTGCCGTGGAGCTCTCCAGAGGTAGGAGGTTGAGAAATGCTAGCTGGGGAAAGAAAGAAGCCTCGCAAGGCGGCGGGGTCCATGTGGCGCTTGATTGAGGGATTAGGCCGGGAATTGTCTGTACTGCTGACAAGATGGAGAGGTCCTAATGGGGGCTTCTTGGCGGCATCTGCAAAACACATAAAGAGGAGGGAATAGGCGCTCAGATTGACAGATTTGGGGGCCATCAGGGTGCTCGTAGGTTTGAAAGGGAAGGTATTAGTTAGAGGAAGGTAGGGATGTTCCGATGAGTCCCTGGAGGGGTGCCCTGATTGGCTATTAGACGTACGCGAGGTGTGTCCTGCTAGTGGTTCACCCGTTCACTTCGCATGCGTACAAATTGTCTGACACCTACACAAATACTGCTATCTTGATAAATGAAAAAAATGTTTTAAGAAAGTTTTGTCTGAAAATTGTCAGTCCCATTGGGTTTGTTAATCCTGCTTCAAATATTAACGATTCCTCTTCAAGTATTTTACTAATTGATGAGAAATCTTCAAAGCATATTTAGACCATGGGCACACTCAAAATGCAAGTAGGTTAAGACTACACAGACTATAGGTGAGAGTTGTTTCATACTGTAGAATAGGAAATTAATCTGTGGTGCAAATATACGGAATTTGACCAGAAATGACCTTTCCAAATTAAATTTTACCGAACAGTCATTATTACACATTAACACAGTTGGGGGCAGATTTTGTGGCCACAGACACAATGCAGTTAATCTTATTTTATCATGCAAGCGTCAGTGTCTCCACCTTCCCTAACCTGCAAACGTGCACATTGCATTTCAGTAAGTGATATATTCGGACATCTGAAATGCTTCCACTAAGATTCCTGACGCAGGGCTAAGGATGTGGCCCATAAGGGCAGTGACTGGGTACTGTCAAACAGAGTATAGTGGAGTGACAAACAGCAACAGCATGGACAGGAAGGTGGTAGCAGGATTCTGCTGTAAAGTACTGCAGCTAAAATAAATAACAGAAACGGAGGTATTTTTGCTCAGAGCAATTTCTGTTTGTGAGTAAGAGCCTTCCCCTTCTTTTACAGAGATAGATTTTATCAAATAAGACTAGCATGCACGAAAACTGCCCTCGACATGAAATTTTGATGTTGTTGAGTAATAGAATTAAAGGCAGTGGATAAAGATCACTGATTGGCTTAAAAGCAATGATACATAACAAATTTTATGATATTGGTAAAAAAAATTACTGGAGTCAAATGCTCTGTCACGATATTCACAAATAAAGGTATTCGGTTTATAGTCTTGTATCCACCGAAGTGCTCACACGACCTTCTTCCCCTAGCAGGCACTGTACATACAGAAACCATTTCAATCCCCCGGGGGATATTCCAGAGCAACTGGCAGCATATAGCGCACACACTCTAAGCACTGCCTTATTTATGCTAGGTACCCATTTTGCAGCTGGGTAGACTGAAGCAATATGGAATAAACTGTTTTGCCCAAGAACGACCAAAGTGCCGGGAGTGGCCGGGAATCGAACCAGCGACCCTCTGATTACTAGTCCGACACCTAACCAACTGAGCTACTTTGTCCCTTTATGTCCCTTTATGCATTCAATAACCATGCATATGAAAATTGATATTATAAATGTTGGAAATATAAGTCAGTGCACTGTCTTAAATCATTTAATTTGTGTTTAATTAGCCATACCAAGATATCTCTTTGACAGGTAAGTTGAATTTCTATAAATGCCATTTTGTAGATGGCATGAGGGCCTGCATGCTTTGATGGCCGTGTGGTCTAAGGTGCCGCCACTGATTGCGCGCTGTCTCTCACCACTGCCTGGGTTCGAATCCCGGCCTGGACATATGAGAAAGTTGCCAGTGACTTGTATTGGGGTTAGGCGGTGGTTTTCGCCGGGTACTCCGGTTTCCTCCACTACTTACAACTGACTAGTCACGAATTAGCCACAATATGGCATAAATGTGACGAAAAAACGAAATTCCAAAAATTGTAGATGGCAATCATGGCATGCAGGTGTACTGTGGCTGCTTGTAGTCTACATGTAGCAGGCAGGACACGGCAGTCTCCCTGCCTCTCCCTGCTCCCTCCCGGTCCCGGTGGTCGGTAATTGAGTTGGGCAGCATGCTGAAGGTCTATAAACATGACCAGCCGCACCTGAATAGACTAAAGCCTGTCAGTGTCAGCACAGCAAAGGTCTCCGCAGGTAACTGTGCCACGCAATCAACTAAACACATTCATGTCT
>OZ012685.1:23202040-23258218 GCA_963942565.1 Maea johnstoni
CAAAATCAAAGTACCTAGCTAGTTGGTTTGGCTTTAACCCTTTCGCTGCTGGTGGCTAATTTGGACAAAACAAAGTTTTTTGAAAAATGTTTTAAAATGACCGGAATCCTGGCATGTGGGTACTCATCTGATAGAGCTCAGTGAGAGCTATCTAATGAATACCAACATGACAGGGTTTAGATACTTTTCAAAAAATCTTTGCATCATAGTTCTTTGGATGAAAGTAGCCTCAGCATTGGAAGGGTTAAGCATGTTTGTGTTCATGGTAAACTGTATACAACTTTTATTTGGAGTGCTAAAAATTTCGCTTTACAGCCTTGCTGCAGGGTATTTGTGCTGCTTTATATTCGCACATCCAAGCACACAAATTATATATTTATTACTATAGAAATATGTATTTGAAGGATGCTATTTTGGCGCTATCATTGGTTGCACGAAAATGGCGAAAATTAAATGCCTATAAAAAAAATACCAGTTATACAGTATGTTCTGAACAAAAACATTCCAACCTAAGTGAAAAAAATCACTTGAAAAAAATAATGCTTCCCACCTGCTCTTATAAGCTGATAACCTACTACTATTACTACTACTACTACTACTACTACTACTACTACTACTACTACTACTACTATTACTACTACTACTGCTACTACTACTACTACTACAACTACTATTTCAGAGTGAATCAATTCATTTGTTTTGGTTTTAACCCATCAATGGTGTGAGTGTGGTGGAGGTGATGTAGTGGTGGTCACTGCTGGGGGTAATCTGATGAATGGAGGGGGTGTGACCGCTCCATTACTGTCATCATCTATCTCCTCTTCATCCATCATGCCATCAGCATGTGCAGAAAGCCACGAGATCATGGTCACCCTGCATGCACACACACACACACAACTCTTTAATTCTGATTTGTGCGATCGTTCCCGATTTTCCCATTATAAACCACCTATTTTATTTGGGCTTGTTTTTGAGATGATATTACCCTAACCTGACCCTAACCCTAAACTTACCCTACTCAGACTGAAAATAAGAAAGATAATTGTAAAAATATTGTGAGATCGATCTCACAATGCACCCATGCTTCAGTGACCACTATCATTTTAGTAGAGGTGATCTCAAAACTCAAAAATATGTATGCACTCATGCACATGCACACTTTATTCACTCATGCACACACACACACCACTACACACATCATGCACACACAGAGAGGCATGTACACACACTATTACACACACACATATACGCAAACAGACACACACAGACACACACACACACACACACACACACACACACACGCACGCACGCACGCACGCACGCACGCACGCACACCAAACCTTTCTACCTTCTGACCCCTCCAGGAGGAAGCGTGAAGCGCAGAAGGGATATTTTTCTTCACTAGCCAGATTGGAGTGTCATTGTAAGGAGATTGCAATGCTGCCCCTTCTTGCACTCCAATAATCACTCTGCTGAGTGTGGATCAGTCTCGGCACCCACCGCCCAGCCTTTTATTGAAACAAACGAGATATGGAGAATTCCTCCTAAGCTGCCTCACTTACCTTCATACATGTTCTACTATCATGGATTTGAAAGCCTGTGTCTCACATAGATGTTCTACTATCATGGATTTGATAGTCTGTGTCTCACATACATGTTCTACTATCATGGATTTGAAAGTCTGTGTCTAGTTATTATCTTTGGTAGAAAGGGATCTGATCATAGATGTTGTACAACCTTGGATTTGGAATACCACCATTTTGCAATCATTTTGGGTAACAAGGGGTTGGGTCTTAGCTGTTATACTACCAAGTATTCAAAAGTGTGAGTCTCTCTTTTTGTAACCATTTTAGATAGTATAAGGTCTTACATATTACACTACCTGGGACTAAATAGTATGGGTTAATGCTCTCAAAGAGGTTGCCATATAAATGTGCTGAGTTGTGAGGGCTAGTTGTTATGTATTGTATAGAATTTCTCATGTAAGGAATCCCTTAAGGTTTCCCTTAATTTTATCTTTGAGATATATTTTAACCTCAATCCTTGAAAAATGTAAGGTTTTACGGTGGCCTGTAAGATAAGATTTTCTTTTAAGGTTACCCATAGCAGATAGAAAACATATAGATATCAAAGAAGATATTATGGAAACCTTTTGAGGATTTCGTACTCAAAATTAAGGTTAAGGTATACCTTTAAAATGAAATTATTAGGATCTCAGGCCCTTAAGGAAACCTTTTGGGATTTTTCCTTCAAGACATACAATGCAACAAGGGTCCTGCTCCGTAGACGCTCCATTTTAATGTTTTTGATGTGGTATTTTAATGAAGCCTCACAATATCTTAACTAGGTTGATCAGCCGAACCAATGTCCAAAACTCTGGAAAGTAATTACGTATTCCAAAGTTTTTTTTAAATGGATTCTAGGTCCATCTGACACTTGTCAACAACTTCACTACAAGCTTCCTGTGTCATGAATGGTTTAAAGATGTCCTGGCATTGTTTTGACAGCCATCTTGCAGTAGTTTAGAATTCCAGGCAGATTTCCTGTAGCTGGACGCGGCCATAAAATAACCCATTACACTCCTCAAAGGGATTAATCCAGCGCTTCCCTGATAGCCCAGGCGGGAAATCCTGATGGTAATGGGCAGATTAAATTGATTGTGAAGTTATTTGAAGCCTTATCTCTGCTGGTGTTCTTTAAGCTGTGGGATTAAGGCTGGCCTCATTATTCCACTGTACAATCACTAATAATGAGCAGGATGTTCACAGCTTCCTGATTAACACTCTATTTCATGTAGAGGTATTTGTGCTGGGGTTAGACTAAAACTTAGATGATCCCTTATGCTGCCGGTGGCTAATTTGGCCAATACATGATGAGGCAAAATCCCTGAAAAATGACCGAAACCCTGGCAAATGGGTACTCATCTGAGAGAACTCAGCGAGAGCATTCCAATGAATACCAACATGACAGGGTTTAGATGGTTTTCAAAAATCTTTGCATCCTTGTGCTTTGGACAAAAGTAGCCTCAGCATTGGAAGGGTGAACACCACACTATTTCATGCAGAGCAAAGTGTGCTGGGATAAGACTAAACCAATGCTATTTTTATGATCCCTCTGATGAAGATCTTGATTGAAAGTGTTATCTGGATGCTGTAGAACTGATGAAAATAAGGAGGTAATTAGTTGTACATTTATGGAATATATAGATAGTTATTGCATTTTCATTAACATTTCTCATTTTTATCTCCAAAGAAAATTATCATGTCCAAAATATACAGTGACAAAGGCTAATGAAGGGAGGGATGAGTAAATCCATTTCAATCTTCAGTGTGCTATAGTGACATTTTTGATTATAACTCATTAACCCATTAGTTTTAAGAGTTTTCCTTAATTGGCTGTATCTATGTTACTTTTGACAATAATTTGGGAATTAAGATTGGTTTTACAAAATATGTGAAGGAGAGTTAGTTTTCTGATTAACTATTCTCCTGCAAGCATTTCCTATGTACGACTTTGCTTGAAAGATTTTGCCAAAACTGCCAGGCTGCTTGTGCCTGCTATGAGCATCAAGGAGTTAAATGGACCATTATTTGATGAAACCTTTAACCCTTGTGCTGCTGGTGCCTAATTTGGTCTATAGAAAATGAAGCGAAAAAAATCTGAAAAATGACTGAAACCCTGGCACATGGGTACTCATCTGAGGGTACTCAGCAAGAGCTATTCAATAAATACCAACATGACAGGGTGTAAAAGGTTTTCAAAAATATCTTTGTTTTTGTGCCTTTGATGAAAGTTGCCTCAGCACTAAAAGGGTTAACTGCAATTAGTATCTGCATTTATTAAATAGCCGTATGAGCTACAATGAAGAGTAGACAGCCGTGCTTTTTTGAGCTCTATGTATTGAATAGGTGATATAAGAAACCGCCCACCTCATCAATAATTGTATGCACGTATGCTATGTACAGTACAAATTAAAGAGAAGAGCTGATTTGTATGAAGATGTTGCTGATTATACTGGAATATGGATTAGTGTAAGATGAAACACTGTGGTATCCATTTTCATCTAATTTCCTGTAGGGAGTTCCTGCATTGTTTAACAGTGTGTAACATACCTAGGGAATTTCTATCATAACATATGACTATCACATATCACAGAAATCATAACAAGTGGGGAATGGCAGTCTCACATCCTGATATCATTTCTTTTTCTTTGTTTCATATAACAAAACAATGGTTGAATGACACTTGTCTATTTTTCATGTGTTATATATCACACCGAGTGTTGAATGACACTATTTTGGTTTGGATGACATTGTCTTTTATTTGTTTTATGAGAAAACAAGTGTTGAAAGATGCTATTTGTTTTCTGTGTGAACTGACATTTTTTTTGCCTTGGATGACATTGGCTTATATTTGTTTTTTAAGAAAACACATGTTGAATGACCTTGTGTGTTTCGCTGCATGTACTGACGTTATTTTGTCTCTGTTTCAGATGTCTCTCCTGGTCAGGATGGGCTGAAGGTATGGCAGAAACAATGCAGAGAAGACCACGACACTTCAGCCATCTGGAACGAAAGTACACTGCCACGTACATGTTAAAGAAATTCGGCTGATATCCCGGGAACAAAAACTAAAAATGGTGTCGCTTTTTCGCGTGAAGGAGAAGGCGATGAGCGTCTTGACCAAGGCATGTACTGTCAAGCGGCCGAGCCCAGCCAAAATTATCTTTATGCTACTGGTCCTCTGCGCTGCCTCGCTGCTGTGGTTGTCCTACAACACGTCCAACAATCATTTCAACAACGTGGTGCGGACGCCGCCCGAACCCACCGTCAAATGCCACCTCAAGATGGGGCACAATCATCGTCCCATCCACGTCCCCAACAATCATCTCTCTAGTGCTAGTCTTCGCATCGACAACAAGGTGCTGGTGCTGGTAGAAACTCAGTATTCGCGCGTCGGGCAGAGCGTGGTCGCCCTTCTCGAGGCCAACCGCATGAAGTTCAAGGTGGAACTCGCAGGAAAAAGCTTACCCTACCTGACACATATGGATAAGGGTAAATTCGGAGTCATCGTTTTTGAAAATCTCAAATCCTATCTCAACATGGACAAATGGAATCGGCAGTTGTTGGATAAGTATTGTCGGGAGTACAACGTCGGGATGGTGTACTTTACATTCCCCAGTGATAATAGTTTTCTCAGCCAAGCTCAGGTCAAAGACTTCCCCCTCTGTGTGCATACTACCCTCACCCTTAAAGACTACGAGCTCAACCCACACTCCACTGTTCTGCGTATGACGCGGCCGGGCGAAATCGCTTACGGGGAACTCCCGGGAAACGATTGGACGGTTTTCGTACCCAATCACACCACCTATGAGGCCGTGGCGTTCGCAAAAATAAGCTCGACCAAAAGATTGCCGGAGGACAATAAGGTCGAGGAAACACTATACACAACTGTTTTACAGGATATCGGCTTATACGATGGAATCAAACGGGTCTTCTTTGGCAACAGCTTCAAGTTCTGGTTGCATAAATTACTGTTTATTGACAGTTTATCATTTCTTTCCCATGGAAAGTTCAGCGTGCCACTTGACAGGTACATCCAGATAGATATTGATGACATATTTGTCGGGAGGAGGGGCATTCGCATGAAGACTAAGGATGTTACGGTAAGTCAGTGAACCCTTAATGATGTCACTAGATGTGCTGACACCTATATGCTATATTTATTCATCAATCTCAGACCTACAGTTCATAATTATGGGGTATGAAATCTGGAACTCTCAATGACCTTCTTGAAGTAGCTATTAGATTTTATGGTTTTGGACCAGATCACATCATTAATTCTCTGATCAGGCTTTTAGAACTGCTTGTTATTGCCTTATTCAGATTAATGACTATCATCATGTTTTTGTCTTGTTCAGGCAAAATTGTGTTTGGCCATTTATAACTGGTTGAGTAAACCAAGGTACTCGGAGTAACCCACCACCTCACCCCAAGTCACTGGCACCATTCTCGCATGCCTCTGAGCCAGATTTGAACCCTTTACTTGTCCAGCCTGTATTAGCATGTATTCGCAAGATTGTGATAAGCTGAAATTATCCAAATGGTTCATGATCATTCCCACATTGTTCACCCAACAGCACCATGTGCTTTAGCCCCTGTCAAGGTTGTACCAAAGTTGTATGATACGTGATCCCATTAGGAGACAATTATAAAAATGCACTGAGGTTGAAGCCACCACTCCAGAGTTCCACAGCCCCTGCATATCCCCCCAGTGATCTCGCAATGATGGCTTTATTTGCCGAGTGTGGATTTCAGCGTTGGAATTGCAAAGTAGCAGGGGAGGTTTTTACTGCATTTGATCTCAATCACTCTCTTTGGCAAATCGCCTCTTATTGCTGCGTCCATTTCCTCCAAACGGGCCTGGCACTTTTATTGCCCTGTTTGATGCATCGTCTTGCAGGGGCCTGCGCGGCACTTTATTTTGCCGTATTATTACGCTGCATGTTATTGTGGCAGGCCACATAAATGATCATGCATCCTATTTCTCAATATGCCCACTTCTGCAGCCAAAACGCTACATTTGCTTCTATGACAGGTTACACATTATCGTAGTCTGTCTCTCTAATAACTCCTTTACTTGTCTCATGAATTTCTATTTCTATCTCCCTGTGAAACCCCAGCGAATTATTTTCCTATATTTCTCAGTCCTCTTGCGAAACCCCAACAAAATGCAGTTTGTATATTCCTCAATCTCCCTGTAAAACGCCTGCACATTTTATTTTTCAGTTCTCCTTTAAAAAAAACTGTACATTTTTGAACTTCTCCTTGTAGGACCCCCTGGGCATCATATTTCTTATATTCCTTGATTTCCCTGTGAAATCCTTGTACACGTTATTTTTCAATCTCCCTGTGAAAGCGCTGCACACTTTATTGTTATATGTCTCATTTTACTGTAACACCCTGCAAAATATACTTCTTATATTTGGCAATCTCGCTTTAAGGCCCCTGCACAATCTATTTCTAAATTTCAACTGCCTTTTTGTGGCGCTACAGGCATGAATGGGTCGAACCTCCAGATTAATGTGGAGATTATAAAGAATGTTGATTTCTCATCCACAGAGGTAATCAACTACGTAGTTGTAAGTTACACTTATGGAGGCCTCGCCCTACCTCCCACCCCATCCACTGTAGACTGTTATCATCACAGAACTCTGGCTCTTTGATGGAATGTTTGATGGGATATTTCCTTTCCACCCACTCCCTCCCTCAGGCTGCCCTACTATCACAACTAATCTAGCTGCACTGCTCACTCTCAAAGCTTGAAGATTTGTCCCTTGTAAATTAATGTTTATTGTCACTTCTTCTGCCTCGTTAAGGCTAAATCGTGATTAGCCACTTGTTATTGTTGTATGCATTTAGATTACCTGGGAAAACCCCTGCTTCACCCCAAGTCACTGAGAACATTCTTACATGCCTTGGGGCGCCAAATTCAAACCCATGCAGTTGTCAGAAATTGCCAGCAGTCAGTGGTAGCATTTAGACCACTCAGCTATTGGGGTAGTCCCCCTATCCTTTGGGGAGTTCATGCGTAGATTAGCACAGCAACCTCTTAAGTACCATTCATTCTGACTGATAACTCTCTTGTCTTCACACATCAGAGCAGGCTTTTTGTAACTCATTTGGGAAATATGTTTAGATAATATTAGCAGACTCGTTAGAGAAATGTTTAACTTTCAAAATAAAGAATTTGGCCTTAGTGTTGCCGCTGCCTTCCTTTAACTGCCCCTTTAGAACCTCCTGAGCTGCTCAGATCTCCTTGTGGTATGAATGGATTAATTCATCAATGCTCATAGTGGTCAAAACTCAAAAGCAGCCTGACATATTTGATGAAATCTTGCAGGAAAAGGCATAGTTCAGAAAAAAATTTAAGGAGAATTTTTATTCTGAGTATTACCAATGACTCCCCTTCAAATCTTTCTTAAGTTCAAAAGCGATTATCAAAAGTTTCATGGATCCAGATTACACTTTGGAGAGGCACTCTTAGGCAGGAATGGTTTAAGAGCTGCCGCTCAAACTGCCTCAGCCAGCATTAAGAAAATTGGTGCCTAAAATTGGCAATTGTAAAATTCTTGGGCGTCCAAATTTTTAAGGGGGACCACAATATACTCTGATTTCAACCATAAACATGTATAGATTTATGAAAGTAAGGCATGATATCCTTATACCATGTCATGGGGATTATATGGAGATGAAAAGATTTAATTATATGCTTGAGGTTGACATTTTCAGAAATTCCTCTCAAAAAAATTGGGTGTCCTGAGGGTTGCTTTTTAAGGATTTGGGTGTCCAAAGAGACACCCAGACGCCCTGCTGGCTAAGAGCCTCAAACTGCAGCTCTAACAGTGAGCAGTTTCTCTTCAATATTTGTGCTGTAGCAAAGCTCATAGAAGTTCCAATATCTAGATCCCTGTGTTAGTGGGATCCAGCATGATGACCCGCTGCTCCCTGGATTATCCAGCCAGATATTTACAGCATTCCTTTACGGCCCAGCATTTTCATGAGCCAGTGAACACAGATGGGATGAACCACTGCTTGTTATTTACATTTTTTGAGCCTCTGACCCCCAGCGACCTCCCTGGCAGTTAGGCAGTAGCAATCTGAGGGTCCGTCTTTGTGATTAATATTTGGATTCTCTGAAGTGCTTCTACATGTAAAAATATTATTACCCAAATTGTTGTTTTGTGGTAGAAATGGGTTCATGGGTTAACACTTATGCTGGTTGTGGCTAATTTGGCCAATACAAAATGATTTTTAAAAAACCTTGAAAAATGGCTGAAACCCTGGCACATGGGTACTCATCTGAGAGTACTCAGCGAGAGCTATCCAATGAATACCAACATGACAGGGTTTAGATAGTTTTCCAAGATATTTGCTTTCTTGTGCTTTGAACGAAAGAAGCCTCAGCATTGAAAGGGTTAAATGCTTTATACAACCTATATAGATGATTGCTTCTCCCTTTGTGTATCCCATAGGTCCTTTATTTCTTACCTTAACCTTGACATTATTACTTCGTGTTAGTACAGGATGTACAAAGCGAAAAATACTGCAAATTAACCCATAACTCTTTACATTAACCATGACCTTTCCACTTCAATGTTAGTTCATTTAGGCTGGCAGAGAAAGTTCTCTTAAAAAAATCTTTGTTCCACAGCATACCCCTGGCATTTTCTCATTTGAAACCTAATCATGCCTGGATCGAGTGCCCAAAAAACATCCTCACTATCTGGTGTTATTATTTTATTAATTCATTTTTCGTTAAAAAATATTGAAGGTCAAATGTTGATCATTAACCAACCAAGAATTCTACTGCAAATAGTTTGTGAATGCATGCCTATTTTCAAAGTTCCATACTTAGACATGTATGAGTCTTGACTAGGAGATCTCCTGACATCAATGGATATTGAGGAAACAGTAAAATATTGTAATACATGGATATGTACTCATATTTAATGTATTTACTTTTATTCTGTGACTGCAATTCATTTGTGAGAAAGAAACGGGGACCATATATACTAACCCATTAGCACTGCCATTTGCTTAAAAACATGTCTATGAGTAGTATTTGGAAGAGAATTAAGAATTTGACTCAAGCCTACAATTGTCCTGCGAATGACTTGTGAATTCATGCTTTATTCCTAATTGTTTTCCCAAGTGTAATAGATTCATATTTAGCTTATGGAGGCTATTGTATTACATGGTTGGATCAATGGGCATTCCTAACCACAATTGTGTCTCGCACTCAGCTAGCTCTCTCTTGATTATTCATCATCTAAAGGCCAGTTAGGTGCAAGATGAATTATTCTAGCCCCTCACAGATAAAGCTGGGTTTCATTGATTCATAGTCTTAGCCAGCAGTGTGTCTGGTTGCCATTTGGACACCCAAACCACCAAAAATCATCCTTTAGGACACCCAAATCTTTTTGTGAGTAATTTCATAATTTTCCAATTTCAAGCATAAAATTATTATTATCACTTCGATATAGTTCCCACAGATATTATGCTTTATTTCATATATTGACTAGTCACAATATAGACTAAATATGGTAAAAAAGTGACAACAATCAAAATTCCAAATTCTTACTCCCTCAGTAACTGCAACAGACTTCATATGCAAAGGATGTGAGATGGATTTTGCCAACTCTGCGAGACCGACCCCTCTATATCATCAGCTACCTTTCATATGAGATTATAAGAAGGGGATTTGGCGAGCACTTGAACCCCTCTCTCTATCTTGCCTTGGCAAGAGGTACCTGGAATCCTGTAGATAAAGAACGAGAGAGAGCTGGGTCAGACCCTTGAAAGGATAGGGCATCATGCTGAAGTCATCATACCTTCAGCTCAGAAACTGATACGAGCCTTTCAATTTCCTCTCGCTTGATGCTCTCATAGTTCAGAACTGAGCGTCTTCAAGAGATGAACATATTGCAATTTTCAATATTTGCATTCCAGGAAGGCGCTTGTACTGGCTCATGGAACAAGAGCTTTCATATTTTGTGGCTTCGTTGGTTAACCCATTCACGCCTAAATTTTCTCCTTGGCAAGGTATGACTGGATATTAGATACTTTTGAAATAATTTGTGAATGAAGTTAAAGCAGGTAAATTGAAGAAAAAAGTAGTGAAAAGTACATGAAAAAATATTAATCAGATCATGAAGAGAAACTCCCCCTCAAATAGCCTACAAATTTATGATTTATTTCCAAGTTATTTTCATATTTTTTTTTATCATTCAGACAACTATTTAAAGGCGAAATGTAAGCATCAATGGGTTATTAATCTATCTACGAATTGGAACAGTCTTTGGAGTAATTTTGGAACAGATATTTTTGTTAAGAAAACATGCATGATATTGGGAAAAAATCATATTATACTGGTTCCCAGATAAATAATGAAAAAAGAGAGCTGTTTTTTTCTTTTCTTAATGAGTTCAGTGATAATCCACTCTCAGAGAATACTTGATGCAGTTTTATCCAGCCTCCCTCCTCCTTTTGATGTTTTTAATCTGCCTGCGTTGTACTCACCGCTCTCGGAATAACCCCGGGCTCGTTTCCCCGCTCATATGATAAATGTTAAAGAAGGGCAATTCCATCTTGGAGGTGCGTTGAGGAGTGATGTGTTTGTGTGTGTCTCGGCGAGTGCGCTCTCGGTCGGGGGACGAGTAGGAACAGTGTGGTCATCGAGGACTGGCCTCGGTGGCGCTCAGGGCAGATTTGTTTGCCGTGATGTGATGTAATTTCCTGCTCTGACCTTATGATGTGCTCAAGACTTAATCTCGGTGTCAGTTTTTTCTCCCCGCGACGCTCATTTGTTCTCCTAATGCACTCTCAGATGCCTGGCTTGAGCGTTTTCATTACGACCTGGGCATTTCCAAACTTAGATTGGATTTTCTTGAGAACATTCATCTCTGCAGAGGTCCAAGAGGGCCCGGCTATTTTCCTGTTATTTTCATGGTGAAAGCACATTTTGGAAGATGTCAATATAAAAACATTAATCTAAACCAAGTTAACAGCTACTCTTTATAGAATTTTGCAGCAATTTATTCTCCTAGCAATGATAGCATCCACTTAACACTTTTCAAGAAAGTCTATGTGTGAATGGTTTTACCAGGAACAATGTAAAGATGATACAGGAACAATGGATATAATTCTATACTTCATGGTTTTACCTATTTGCATGCCTGCAGCACCCCAAAACAGCCCAGCTTACTCAATATTCCAAAATTAACAGGCAACACCCGCATTACAATATTGCATTACAATAAGCTTGTTTTATATTTTGATTAGCTTTATCATCAGTAAGACCCAACCATGATATGACTCTATTTCCAATGTTGGGCATTGGCATGTGTCAATTACACGCTACCTGAATGCAAAAAACTCCTTGCCAGATTTTAACCAAGCACGATGCAGATAAGTTCTACTGTTGTATAAAGCCTTTGTAGGAAGTGATTATGAAGGTAGTGTATATGCTGCACATCTATCAGTAAGAAGCTCAGGTGGGCTTCACACCTATCTTGTTAACACCTGTAACTCCTTCACAATGATGCAAACACCTTTTACAAACCTAATAATCCATCATACAATTAAATTTGATATTTGGTGACCAGTTTGAACATAATTTGCTGGTTCTAGATTAACCATATGTCTAGCCCATAAATCTTCCAATTTTATCAGCACTTGTGCTGATCCGTTTGATATTTATCTTTGTTTATTAGCTAGTTTGGAGATTTTATAGCATAAAAAATTACTTACTGCTTTCTTTTTGGCAACATTCTTTTTAAGGGGGTCACACCTCGGGCTACTAGCATTGATAAAGATAGCTTTGGCCACTGAGCAACTAATTCCAAAACCCCTTAACCCTTCTGATGCTGAGGTTACTTTCGTCCAATGCACCAAATAGTAAAACTGGTATGAAAATCATCTTAACCCTGTTATGCTGGTGTTCATTGGAAAGCTCTCGCTGAGTACTATCAGATGAGTACCCATTTTTGGACCAAATTTGTACCAAATATACATCATTTAAAACTAATTTGAGGTTTTATGTTACCATGAAATACTGATTCTTTCTTTGACCTTTCTTTGGTAACTGATTGCTCACCACTGCCCGGGTTCGAATCCTGGGGCATGTGAGAAAGTTGCCAGTGACTTGGGGGTTAGGTGGTGGTTTTCGCCGGGTACTCCTCCACCGTTTCCTTGCACCACAACTGGCTGGTCATGAATTAGTCTAAATATGGCTGAAAAAGGGAGGATAAACAAAATTCTAATTTAAATTCAAATTGACCACTCTTTGAACTAAGTATTGTCTATGCACTTACTGTTAATCACACCTCGAGAATTACCATATTTTTTTTATCCCAAATTGTGCTTGTACTTAAAGTTATACACACGTTAAGAAATACTTTCTTATTTTATATTACTATGAACCAAATTGTGTTTGTGCTTAAAGTTATACACACCTTAAGAAATACTTCCTTCTTTGGTATTACTATGAACCAAATTGTGTTTGTGCTTAAAGTTAAACACACCTTGAGAAATGCATATGTTTCTATGACCTGTCTTTGCTCTGAACCTAGCTCCCCGCTAGGAGTTGTGGCACCGGGCTGTCAGCTCATTATAGAGTCTTTGACTTAGCCTCTCGCTCACTCTCCAACCCTCTCAGGAGCAGATCCCACTCATTATGTCCTGGAAATTCATTCCTTCTAATCTGTTTAGGCAGAAGATTAAGAGAAAGGCGAGTCACAGAGGGGCTGAAGACATCAGAAAAAATGCCTTATGGGGATTTGTTGAAGGCAATGACATGTAGAATGTTGCCGAGTCCACCAAGGTAGGTGGGAAGAGCCTGACAGCCAGTGCACTCATGGAATCAGGCTTAACCCTTATGCTGCTGGAGGCTAATTTGGCCAATACATAATGAAGCTAAAAACCTGAAAAATGACTGAAACCCTGGCACATGGGTACTCATATGAGAGTACTCAGCAGGAGCATTCCAATGAATACCAACATGACAGGGTTTAGATGGTTTTCACAAATCTTAGCGTCCGTGTGCTTTCGATGAACGTAGCCTCAGCATTGGAAGGGTTAGATGTTTCTCAGTGAAAAAACGTGATGAAAGTGAGGTCTTAAAGGGAAAGCTCTGCAACTAGATGTGCCATATTATGAGGAGACCAGTATTTGAGTGTTACATTGGGTTTCTTTGAGAATGGACCACAATTACCATTTGCATTTGGAATACATGTACAGTCTGACAAAATATTTGTCATGAAACAAATATTTATGACATGAAATAATCAAAACAACCAGATGATGCCACCATAAATCTCTGTCACAGTGTGGCAGGAATTTAAAAGGGTCATGAAACTACCTCAAGACAAATTCATTACCGCCTAGATGGCGCCACCATAAATGGGGATTAGTGTGTAGTAACTTTATCTTAGTCTCGCTGTGGATGGAAAGAATGCTGAATTTGGAAAAAACACACCAAAAGACATGATTTAATTACCATCCATATGGTGCCACCAAGCATAGGAATAAGTGCGCAGAAAAGTTTTCTGAAGTAAGTATATCTCGGTCACGCTGCGGCGGAAATGAAAACGGGTCACCTTGGCATTGAGGAGGAGGAGGGGGGAGACTTTTATGACCCGATTACGAGGTCTAGGGGCGGCTCTGGATCATCCAAGCACCATTCCTGATCCCTTATTCATGAGCCCATGTGAGCAGCGCGCCACCAAATCATTATTTTGTGCAGCAGGCTGGACTGCACCGGCAATTATTACCAATTATTGAGATCCACTTGCACAGTCGATCTGTTTTTTTGCTTGCTGAAAGGGCCGGCGAGTAGACTTAATTAGTTTTTCCATCGAAAGGCTATCTTGTGCAATCCAGGATCATAGCTTTCCCTTGATGGACTCGCTTCTGCAATAAAGTTGTATGGGAAAAAAGGTGTGGTGCATGATTTATTCAGGGTTTGACCGAGATCAGTTGGTACATATGTTATGTTCATTGCCAGTATTCATAGTCATAATAAGTACGGTGACTCCCAGGTGTGGTGAATATTTTATTCAGAACTTCTCTGAGATTGTTCAGTGCAAACAAGGTTTTAGCACCAGTTATCACAATATTGAGTGCAGTCATCCTGGCAAGGAAGTGTAGTTCGTGACTGTCTTATTAAGTCTGCATTTTTGATATTGAATGCGGTGCATGATATGAATATGCAGTACATTCAATCTTTGAATGAATCATCTCAGCTCTTAGATTTCATTTTCCAAAAATTTGGTACATATAACACAGAAAGGTCTCTTAGGAGGGAACACATTGGTTTTGACCAGCTTGGGAGACTACTTATTCTATGAAGCCATTAAGGGTCTTTGCAGACATGTTTGTTCTACTTGTGACTGTAGTATTACAGGGAGATTACCATTTCTCTTTTGGTTGACCACGGAAATCCTGAGCAACTTCCTTGCAGCAGTTCGTGCTAATTAGTAACTAATTTATACTAAGAACTGTCCAGTTTCTCAGATATTTCATGTCAGGTACAATGGTAACTCGGTCATTTTCGAAAACCTCTTGTTATTTCAACAGTATGTCACTCCATTTTGCAATGGACTGATGTAAAGTAGTCTGAATTTTGTTAAATGTAACAAACTTTGCTTTTTGCCATGGTGTCCTAGTATATTTTTACTAAAAAACAATTAGCAATTGTGTGATATCTATTCATTTGTGTGCAGAACAGAAAGTATCAGTGTATAACTAGTGCATTGAACTATTGAGTGAGATCTATTCATTTGTGTGCAGAATAGAAAGTATCAGTGTATAACTAGTGCAATGCACTATTGTGAGAGATTATTCATGTTTGTGCAGAATAGAAATAGAAGTATCAGTGTATAATTAGTGCAATGGACTATTGTGAGAGAGATCTATTCATGTGTGTGCAGAATAGAAAGTATCAGTGTATAGCTAGTGCAATGCACTATCGGATATTGCTTTCATGGTTGCTGTTATTTTTGTTTGCAGGCTCTGGTGAATGCACAGCGGCGGCTCCAGGAACAGATTGAAGGCTTCAGGTTCAACCTGGGCTTCTCGGGGAAGTTCTACCATGCGGGAACGGCCGAGGAAAACAAAGGGGACACGGCGCTGCTAGGTAATAACTCACCTCTAACGAGACTTAACATCTGCCTACCTGCTCTTAATTGCTAATTAACTTTTTGGACAGAAGATAATTGTGGAGAACGCCAGCCTTTCCTTGACATCAAAATAGTTCCACTGAACAACTTATCACGAAGAGGGATTAAAGTTGATGGAAGGAGAATGCAGTGATTAGGCTCTAATGAGATGATGATGCTCTGATATGTTTAGCTACAGAAAACTGTAATTACTTAACGTAACTTATTGGAAAATGCAGATGCAAATTGAAAACTTTGTATATGTTTAGCTACTTAAAAGCTTAATTACCCGGTATGGCTAAGTATAGAGTGAGAAGTTTTATTAATGTTTTAGCTGCTGATAAGTTATTATCTTATATGACTTACATGAAAATGCAGTAACAAAATGTGCATTTTATATATGTTCAAGCTGCTGGAAAGTATCTAATATGACTTACCAGATATTGCAGTTGCAAAAATGAATTTTTTGTATACTTTTAGCTGCTTTAAAGTGCAACCACTTATGTGGCTTACCAGGAAATGCTTATCAAAAATATAAATTTTCTGTTCAAAACTGTATTTGATACAGAACTTTTGATTATTTGATTTTATCAAAGCATTGAAATAATGGTAAATCTGCTTATTTTGGCATTGATGCTATATACATTTAAATGAAGAATTGTTTAATAGAAGTGCAATTTCGAATTAAGCAGGGGTCAGTTGGTTGAAAATTGTCAAGTGCATTTTTAAAAGGTGATGCATGTAGCAGCTAAATAATTAGGTATTTCATTGTCATTTATCAAAACATTTTAAATTGAGAAAATACAATTTCCAGCATACTGAACAACATAGCATCCGAAGAACTAAATATTGCATTTGTTTGGACTTATGGGAATTTCCAACTCATAATGGCAATGTTAGGCTTTCCTCAAGGGTGTAGATTTGAAATGAATTATCATCATTAATCAAGTTAATGGTGCCCAAAAGCACATGCCGGGCTGATTGAGTTTAACCTGTTCATGGCCTGAGACCTGGGCAGGCATCATGCACATGTTAATAGTTCATGCATACAGAATTCATGTAAAAAGGTATTTGGACGATCGTTTTTATAAAAAAAAGTGTGTTTGTAAGAACTATTTGGACACAAGTTTCTCATGATATTAACCCTTCTTATGCGAAAGCTACTTTTTTCCAAAGCACAAGGATGCTAAGATTTTTGAAAATCATCTAAATCCTGTAATGTTGGTAATTCATTGGATAGCTCTCGCTGAGTACTCTCAGATGAGTACCCATGTGCCAGGTTTTCAGTCATTTTTCAGATTTTTTTGCATCCTTTTTATTGATTAGATTAGTTACCAGCAGCATAAGGGTTAATGTGGCAATGTCTCTGCAGTGTTTTACTAGTACAGAAAATGTGTAAACCCAAAACACCAGGACCCTAATTGATCTTTATCTAGAGCTTCTCTTTATCATCTTGACAACAATGCATTGGTGCTGTATCAGTTTTTTTGACTGATTCTACTTGCAAATAATTGTGGCTGAAGGGAAGTCACTAAAAGCCCACTACCTGTGCATGTCGAAACAACATTTCTCATTCCTTTACTTATTCAGGGCTAGAGTCCCCTCAGACGAAATGAACAGAACCTCAATTGACTAATACATATTAGCATGAAACACTAAGCACTAATGATCCAAGTCTATAAAATATTTATTTTTGAAAATATGATTAAGTATGAAAGGAAGATTACAGGATTCTTTTTTCATTATAGATAGATTACTTTTACTTTCATGTTTAATATCTTGTAATCTCTGTGAATGATTTATTCATGACTACACAATGAACATACAATTCAGTCACCACTACTGCTTGGATGGAGGCATCACATTTTAGTAAATAAATATCCATCTTCTACGAGTTTGACAAAAGATATTGGCCATGGTACCAGATACCTTTATTTAGAGTCTGCTACTTCTTATTTTACTTAAATTGAATTTCCGTTTAATTTCTGGAAAAAATGCCAACAACTTCAACATTATTTTTGGAGTAAAGCTTTTATTCCTACATGTTTTTTTCCAATAGTATCATAGATACTGTCACTACTTATCATGATTATGATAACTTATCAATATTGTTATTTTTATTATTATTATTATCATTATTATCATCATACCATTGTCATCACCATTATCCTCACCATCATCATTATCATTTGTAACATAAGGTTTATTTGAATTACTTTGAGGCCTAGAAAAAAAGTGTTTGTTTCTTGTAATGGTCCTAAAAAAATAGGGTAGATAGGTCGGTAATTTTTTTTATTTTTAATTTTTTGGTCAAAAATGTGTTTTATGCATGTTTTACATTGAATTGGAGTTAAAAGTGTAGAACAAGCTTTGGCGTAGGGATTTTTTTAATAAAAACTTGTTAGGGTAGAGTTACAGGAGACAAACAACTATTTTTTTTAGGCCTGAGGGATGAATTATTTGTCTATATCTTGGGTACTGTGATACCAAACCCCTGCTTCCCTTTGCAGAGAAAAGACAGCATTTTTGGTGGTTCCCTCACATGTGGCGGCACATGCAGCCCCATAAATTCCTCAACACCTCGCAGCTCGAATGGGAAATGCTGCTCAATTATAAATTTGCCCAGGTAACACATGCTACTAGTCTAGTCTACTGTATCATCCCTTCTGCTTATGCCTCGTGTAATGCTACAAATATCTAAGCTAATTCCACAGCAAAAACGTGTAGTGTTGGACCAATAATAATGCTCATTTTACCATTTTATTCTATTAGTAAAATTCGCAATGCTTAACCTACAAAGGAGAAATTATGGATAAGTTTTAGAAAACATGCTCCCCCTTAATGAAAAATATGAATTATTTGTTGTCTGAAAGTTGCAAACTGACAGAATGTACCCTGGAATAAATATATATATATATATATATATATATATATATATATATATATATATATATATATATATATATATATATATATATATATATATATATATATATATATATATATACACACACATATAAGGTGATCTCATCATAAGACATGAATCAAAGAATCATAAATGAGGTTTAAAAGTTGTATTGACTCTATGATTGACAGTGTTTGTTGTTATTTCTTCAGGAGCACAATATTCCTGTGAACCACAGCTACGCGGTGGCGCCGCACCACTCGGGCGTCTACCCGGTACACGAGCAGCTCTACGAGGCCTGGAAGAAGGTGTGGGGCATCAAGGTGACCTCCACGGAGGAGTACCCCCATCTGCGCCCCGCCCGATATCGTAGGGGCTTCATACACCGCGGGCTCATGGTGAGAAAACCGCATACATAACATAACATATTTTAAGTGCAATCTACCAAAGATGTGGAAGTTTTTAAGAATGGTGGGAAGAAAAGAAGAGTATTTTTGATTGTACGACTGTATATCTGCATCTAGGGTATTGGAATGGTACTTAGTTCATTTACTTGCAGAACCTTTGTTTTGTTCTAATTACATTGATCATATGTTGATGTAATAAACATTGGCTTAACATTCCACTCCTGTGGAAATGTCTGAGGATGGCCAGCTTAGTTTATATTTTTCTCACCAGATGGAGCCAGTGTCTGGCTCTTGTCAGCTTTCTATAAACCAACCAGGATGCTTATAGTTTAGGCAAAGTCCAGCTTAGGTGCTGACATCTATAGGTGGTTCATGGAATCACGTACATCATAACTGCAGTCTTGCAAATCTGGTTTCTGGTTTCTTGTTTAGGGTATATAATAGTAATAGTAATTGTAATAGGGCCAATGCAAAGTAATTATAGTTATAATATTTTACTTTCATAAGTAATGGACCCCTTGCCTGATGAATTGATGATTTTTTCAAAGACTTCATGTGTGTGTTTGCGTTTCTGTAGGTGCTGCCGCGCCAGACGTGTGGTCTGTACACACACAACCTGTTCATCGACCAGTATCCCGGGGGCCGCGGCAGACTGGAGGAGAGCATTCGCGGCGGAGAGCTCTTCCAAACCATCGCATTCACGCCAGTAAGTCTCAGCAGCAATCATCACTTAATACAATGTAGCGACCTAAAAGGCAGAACTATTAAGCGATATCTATCAAACAAATGCATATTTCGTTGAAAAGATTTTCCCTTACCATTTGACACATAGCTAGCCAGACCTCTTTGTTTGTGATGATTTATCCAGACCTTTCCGTCTAACCTATTCATGCTCTGAGCTCCACTTGTACAGTTGCAACTGGATTCTTCATTATGTTGAAAGGAACTTTGGATTTAAGGGTGAAAAGTTATTTGATGGTGAGATATAAGTTGAGTTCTGATGTACATTTTTCATCATTTTTTGCTTTATAAGAAAAAAGAACACAAAGATGCCACTAAAACCTTTAGGCCTATTTAGGCTATATATATATATATAAATATATATATATATATATATATATATATATATATATATATATATATATATATATATATATATATATATATATATATATATATATATATACATATATATATATATATATATATATATATATATATATATATATATATATATATATATACATATATATATATATATATATATATATATATATATATATATATATATATATATATATATATACAAATATATATATATATATATATATATATATATATATATATATATATATATATATATATATATATATATATATATATATTTATTTATATATATATATATTTATATAGATGAATATATATATATGTATATATAATATATATATTATATATATATATATATATATATATATATATATATATATATATATATATATATATATATATATATATTTATATATATATCCATAATAATCATGTGACATTCCTTTTTTTCAGATAAATATCTTCATGACTCATTTATCCAACTACGGCAATGATCGTCTTGCTCTCTACACCTTCGAGAGTGTTGTCAAATTTGTCCAGTGCTGGACAAATTTACGCCTAAAAACAAAATCCCCGCTCGAGCTGGCTAAAAAATACTTCACCATGTACCCAGAAGAGGAGGATCCAATATGGCAAAATCCCTGTGACGATGCACGCCACGAACATATATGGTCGACCAATAAAACGTGTGAACGCCTGCCGAGGTTCCTTGTGATTGGACCACAAAAGACAGGTAAATTAGGCTAGGTGTATACTAAGATGTATGTTTTTGTTTTTGAGGCTATTTTAATAGCCTAAACCTATGAACATCTGTATGGTCTTGCCACTAGGTTAGGACTTTAAAATTCGAGCCTCCCTTTCGGGTATAGGAGCAAGTCCAGGAGATAATTTTCTTGAGGATTTTTCTTTTTTCCAGGTATATAAAATTAGATTTCTTTTCAAATTCTGAATTGTGACTGTCTTTCTAGCGCTATAGCAGGTTGTACTACCCCTCAACCTCCCCCCTTTCACATACTCACAGATATATGTTCACTTGTATAAGTGTTTTCTTTGTAAGGAAAATTAAACCAATCAGAAATGAAGAGGAGCAACAAAAAAGGTTCACTTTTGGAGGTTTTGCTGTTGTAGTGGATCTTTGACATATATTGTGACAATCAAAAATTTTGGTTTCCCTTCTTACGTTTCAACTGCTATTCACTTGAAATGAGGTAGCTCTGCCCTCTCTTGTTGTGTGTTAACTGTCATGCATTGTGTTTTAGGTACCACTGCCCTCTCTTGTTGTGGTTTAACTGTCATGCATTGTATTTTAGGCACCACTGCCCTGTATACGTTCCTAGCCATGCACCCAGCGGTACAGAGTAACTACCCCAGCCAGACCACTTTTGAGGAGGTCCAATTCTTCAACGGGCGCAACTATTACAAGGGACTGGACTGGTGAGTGATGAAAATGATAGAGAAAAATGAAATGGAAAAACAACCAGTCAACTAGTGCAGCAATGAAATATGAAATATCACTATATGTTCACCCTTCCAATGCTGAGGCTATTTTGTCCAAAGTACAAGGACACAAATATTTTTGAAAAACATCTAAACCCTTTCATGTTGGTATTCATTGGAAAGCTCTTGCTGAGTACTCTCAGATGAGTAGAAATTTGCCAGGATTTCAGTAATTTATCAGGATTTTTGCATCATTTTTTATTGGTCCAAGTAGCCACCAGCAGCGTAAGGGTTAATTAAACAGTAATCCTCGTTAACTTAACCCTTATGCTGCTGGTGTCTAATTTGACCCTTAAAAATGACAAACCCTGTTACATGGTTTCTCATCTACTAAGCGAGAGCTATCCAATAAATACCAACAGGATTAAGGATTACGATTTTATGTTAACCATCTTACAAAGACATGAAACTCAAAAGCATCAGATTATAAGCATATTTCATTTTCGTTTCTATGTTGAATTTTTTTCATTGCAAAAATCTATGTTCTTTTTGATAGAGTGACAAGCATGCTAGAGCAAGCTTCTATCATGCAACTTTGAGTAAGATTCCCATTTTAGCAAAATTTGAACCAAATTTACTTTCCTCATTTCTGACTCAACATGTTTTCTACTTCTCTTCCACAGGTATATGGAGTTTTTCCCACTCACCCGCAATGCCTCTGCAGCATTTTTATTTGAGAAAAGTGCCAATTATTTTGATAGCGAGCTGTCTCCGATGCGGGCGTACGCCCTCGTTCCCAAGGCTCGGCTCGTTTGCATTCTACTTAGTCCTGCCAAAAGGGCCTACTCCTGGTATCAGGTAGGTACTCCACACGTAATATACCATTCAGGCTTCTAAGGCCTTCAGGCACCGACATAAGTACTATCAAGTGAATCTTTGAAAAAAGGGCTTTTGGGCAAGTACATTTAAGTTTGCCCTTGCCCGAATTGGCAACCTGATTTTCTGAGCAGTCTACATAACTTTATGTAGAAAATGGCTCAAATACCTAGAAATATGTAAACAATGCAACACGATTAAAAAGAAAATGGTTTTCAAATCCTTAAATCCATCATAGATGATACATGCCATTCTAGCACATGTTATAACTTATTTCGGGCAAGCCAAAAATTATGTCGGGCAAGTATAAGTCAATAACTACTTGCCTGGCATGGCAAGTTAGTTCTGAAACTTATGTTGGGGCCTGGCCCTGATAGAGTATACTTACAACATTTCTGGGCACTACAAGTATGAATGGGTTAAGGTGTTGTGTATGGACCTATACTATATATGAAATATACTTGTGATTTATACTTAAGATTCACAAAATATTTGAAGAGAGTTGTATGTAGATTTCTGTGGAATATTTCTTTACTACAAAAAGAAAATTAAAATGAGCATTTGACAGAGATGTTTCACCAGAATTGTCATGCAATAAGCAAGAATTTTAGTATTTCGTTAATCATCACTTTTTTCGGCCAAATAATTATGACTAGTCATTTGCATGTGGTGGAGGAAACTGTAGTAACCAGGGAAAACCTACCCCTAACCCGAAGTCACTGGAAACATTCTCACATGCAGCGAGATGCATAAATGGACATACATGTACTAATAGGATTTCTATATTTTCAGCATATGAGGGCCCACAAAGACCCGTCAGCAATGACGTACAGTTTTTACGAGGTTGTGTCGGCTACTGAGGACTCTCCCCGTCCACTCCGAGAGCTCAAGCATCGCTGCCTCAACCCCGGCTACTACGCCCAGCACATAGAGCGCTGGCTAGATTACTTCCCCGCACAACAGGTAAACCACCCTTTCATATCACTAGTTCACAGCACATAGAGCGCTGGCTAGATTACTTCCCCGCACAACAGGTAAACCACCCTTTCATATCACTAGTTCACAGCACATAGAGCGCTGGCTAGATTACTTCCCCGCACAACAGGTAAACCACCCTTTCATATCACTAGTTCACAGCACATAGAGCGCTGGCTAGATTACTTCCCCGCACAACAGGTAAACCACCCTTTCATATCACTAGTTCACAGCACATAGAGCGCTGGCTAGATTACTTCCCCGCACAACAGGTAAACCACCCTTTCATATCACTAGTTCACAGCACATAGAGCGCTGGCTAGATTACTTCCCCGCACAACAGGTAAACCACCCTTTCATATCACTAGTTCACAGCACATAGAGCGCTGGCTAGATTACTTCCCCGCACAACAGGTAAACCACCCTTTCATATCACTAGTTCACAGCACATAGAGCGCTGGCTAGATTACTTCCCCGCACAACAGGTAAACCACCCTTTCATATCACTAGTTCACAGCACATAGAGCGCTGGCTAGATTACTTCCCCGCACAACAGGTAAACCACCCTTTCATATCACTAGTTCACAGCACATAGAGCGCTGGCTAGATTACTTCCCCGCACAACAGGTAAACCACCCTTTCATATCACTAGTTCACAGCACATAGAGCGTTGGCTAGATTACTTCCCCGCACAACAGGTAAACCACCCTTTCATATCACTAGTTCACAGCACATAGAGCGCTGGCTAGATTACTTCCCCGCACAACAGGTAAACCACCCTTTCATATCACTAGTTCACAGCACATAGAGCGCTGGCTAGATTACTTCCCCGCACAACAGGTAAACCACCCTTTCATATCACTAGTTCACAGCACATAGAGCGCTGGCTAGATTACTTCCCCGCACAACAGGTAAACCACCCTTTCATATCACTAGTTCACAGCACATAGAGCGCTGGCTAGATTACTTCCCCGCACAACAGGTAAACCACCCTTTCATATCACTAGTTCACAGCACATAGAGCGCTGGCTAGATTACTTCCCCGCACAACAGGTAAACCACCCTTTCATATCACTAGTTCACAGCACATAGAGCGCTGGCTAGATTACTTCCCCGCACAACAGGTAAACCACCCTTTCATATCACTAGTTCACAGCACATAGAGCGCTGGCTAGATTACTTCCCCGCACAACAGGTAAACCACCCTTTCATATCACTAGTTCACAGCACATAGAGCGCTGGCTAGATTACTTCCCCGCACAACAGGTAAACCACCCTTTCATATCACTAGTTCACAGCACATAGAGCGCTGGCTAGATTACTTCCCCGCACAACAGGTAAACCACCCTTTCATATCACTAGTTCACAGCACATAGAGCGCTGGCTAGATTACTTCCCCGCACAACAGGTAAACCACCCTTTCATATCACTAGTTCACAGCACATAGAGCGCTGGCTAGATTACTTCCCCGCACAACAGGTAAACCACCCTTTCATATCACTAGTTCACAGCACATAGAGCGCTGGCTAGATTACTTCCCCGCACAACAGGTAAACCACCCTTTCATATCACTAGTTCACAGCACATAGAGCGTTGGCTAGATTACTTCCCCGCACAACAGGTAAACCACCCTTTCATATCACTAGTTCACAGCACATAGAGCGCTGGCTAGATTACTTCCCCGCACAACAGGTAAACCACCCTTTCATATCACTAGTTCACAGCACATAGAGCGCTGGCTAGATTACTTCCCCGCACAACAGGTAAACCACCCTTTCATATCACTAGTTCACAGCACATAGAGCGCTGGCTAGATTACTTCCCCGCACAACAGGTAAACCACCCTTTCATATCACTAGTTCACAGCACATAGAGCGCTGGCTAGATTACTTCCCCGCACAACAGGTAAACCACCCTTTCATATCACTAGTTCACAGCACATAGAGCGCTGGCTAGATTACTTCCCCGCACAACAGGTAAACCACCCTTTCATATCACTAGTTCACAGCACATAGAGCGCTGGCTAGATTACTTCCCCGCACAACAGGTAAACCACCCTTTCATATCACTAGTTCACAGCACATAGAGCGCTGGCTAGATTACTTCCCCGCACAACAGGTAAACCACCCTTTCATATCACTAGTTCACAGCACATAGAGCGCTGGCTAGATTACTTCCCCGCACAACAGGTAAACCACCCTTTCATATCACTAGTTCACAGCACATAGAGCGCTGGCTAGATTACTTCCCCGCACAACAGGTAAACCACCCTTTCATATCACTAGTTCACAGCACATAGAGCGCTGGCTAGATTACTTCCCCGCACAACAGGTAAACCACCCTTTCATATCACTAGTTCACAGCACATAGAGCGCTGGCTAGATTACTTCCCCGCACAACAGGTAAACCACCCTTTCATATCACTAGTTCACAGCACATAGAGCGCTGGCTAGATTACTTCCCCGCACAACAGGTAAACCACCCTTTCATATCACTAGTTCACAGCACATAGCAGCATTTGAAAACTTCACTTTTCAATCATTTCATGGCTTAAGTCATAGAAAGTAGTAAGGCCTAGAATTGTTTTTTGTTTATTCCTGTAATGATTCGAAAAGTAAGTAGGGAAGGTCAGTAAAAAAAATATTTTTGGATTATCTTTTTGGTCAAAAATGTGTGTTTTATACATGTTTTACATTGATAGGGAGTTGGGAGGGTGAAAAAAACTTTAGGGTAGGGATTTCTTTTTGATAAAAACTTGTTAGGGTAGGGTTACAGGAAACAAGCAACTTTTTTTAGGCCTAATAAAACTTTGTATCAGATTTTAGTCTTCAAGTTGTCATAGTTCTTTTTATGAACTTAACTTTTTCTAAAAATTCTAATTCCCTTCTGCAAAACTCTGCTGCCGTCTGAAGGTTGGTTTCAGTACTAAATAATGTTTTCTAGTTTCAGTTGCTTGAATAGATGGCAATCATTTGAAAAGAAACCCCAGCAAAGTCATGGAATGATGTAATGTGCCACTTAATACTTTGTGCCTGATATTGTTTGTCATGTCTTTTCAGCTACATGTTATTCTACATGCACATGGTCATCAGTTGAAAAGCTACCCCCTCACAGTCAGTGGATGACTTGGTGCTTTCATCCGATGGTTGATTTTAGTACTCACTTGTGAAATCCTCTAATTTCAATTTAGATAGATGATGATCATTTGTGTGTGGAGAAATTACAGTCATCAAATGACTAGATGCTGCTGCCTGATTACTAATTCTTATACTAAATGCTCTCTTTTAATTTCAGCTACTCATAATAGATGGGGATCAGTTGAAGAGCGACCCCATCACAGTCATGGACAAAGTCCAAGTATTCCTGGGCATAGAGCCTTACTATGACTACTCCAGATGGCTAAAGTGAGTAAAATACGTCTAGACAGCAAACATTTGTGTAGAATGAGAGGAGAATTCTGCACAGACCAATAGAAAAGATGTACTGTAAAGTTCGAGTTATTAGCGAATCTATATTCAGCGAATCGATCCGTTTTCCATAATAGCGGATCGTAATATTAGCGTGTGGTCCATCACCTAAAGCACCATCAGAGTAGTGGTATTCTACCACACATACCCGATGATACTGACTATAGACCTTGTTTCATTACGACACAACCACCTAATACGTGTAAGTGTAATTAAGGGTTCAAGATAATCAGATCCGGCTATGAACAGTACGAGTGATTGTCAAAATGGGTCTATTGCACAGCTGTTAATCGAACTTGCGTGTCAGTGCCAATGAAGGTCCGTCCTGAGTGGTATATTGCAATAATTATGATGATAATAATAATAATAATGATAATAATAATAATGATAATAATCTTTATTTAAAGAGAGTAACTTAGTCCAATGGTAAGGATCTTCCCCAAATTACTGAATGATTTCTGCACTCCAGGTACAACCCCAAGAAGGGCTTCTATTGCCAGGTGGTCACGGGCGACCACACTAAATGCCTGGGCCGCAGCAAGGGGCGCATCTACCCGCCCATGGACCCCCGCAGCGAGAAATACCTGGCCATGATGTACCGGCGCCACAACATCGCCCTGTCCAAGCTCCTCTCCAGACTGAACACCCACCAGCCCAGCTGGTTACAGGAAGAACTCAGCAGTGGCCTATCATGAGACTAGGGGTGCGCTCATCTACCCTCGACACCTCTACACCAGTTTATTTTTCCCTCCGGACTGAACACCCACCAGCCAAGATTGCAGTTGGCTACAGGTTACAAGCAAATATCAGCAGTGGCTTATCACGAGACGAGGGGGAGGGGTTTCCACCCACTAGGCTTCCTTTATGGGAATACTGCCAATTAACAGTTGGGGAACGCCACAGCTGTTTGGATGACAAAATATGGCCACAAATATATATATATATATATATATATATATATATATATATATATATATATATATATATATATATATATATATATATATATATATATATATACATATATACATATATATATACATATATATATACATATATATATACATATATATATATACACATATATGTACATATATGCACTTATTGTGCAAGTATCATTATTGGTTTTAATCCATTTGTGCTCGGCAATCCAGTTATTATGTTACAGCTGCTGAAATCTTCTAGGAAACAATGACATTTGAATAAGTTCCATCAGGTATTTTTGTCGTAATACCTACTACCGTGTTGAAAATGTATAAGATTAGAAATTTGGGGCAGCTTTGAGCATGTATGGGCAAAGCTAGATATGTTGATGAAACTTCCATCCCTCTTGGGTATTGGTACAAGATGGTTACATAAAATAATCTACCCTTATAAAGAATCAATTCTTCCCATTTTCAATTCTTCCCATTTAGATAATATTGAATGATATTACTGGTCTCCCAGTTAGTGATAGGTCAGTGATCAAATATGTTCGAACAGACATGAGAACTCTCTGAAAATGACTGCCCATCTTAAAGGCTAAGACAAGTATAAATCAGTTCACGCATCAGGAGTTGAAAAGATATTTTCCAGTGATTCCTCTGTAATATATATGGCATGCTATATACCACATACCTTTTCAGGTCTTTAACTTATGGAGTACAACTAGATGTTGTTCGCCTTTGTGAAATGACCGTGAATGATCAATACTTATATTAGAATGACTATATACTTACATGCGATATGCCATAAATAATCCTTTAACATTGTAGAGAAGTCTTCCCAGTCATCATGTGAATTTGTTTTAAAGTTTAAAGTGTGCTAATCGGTTCAGGATGAGTTAGATGCCTTTCTTTTGATTGGCAAGCTTAAGAAAAGTCATTGCCACATTAATCTAAGTCTCACAAGAATGTGTTCTTACATAGGAAGCACAAGGACTGTTGTGTGGAATAATATTCGCCCGCATATTTAAAACATTTACATCTCAAGTGCACACAAAGTCTGATGACAAATTAGCGCAACAAATAAAGAAATATTTGAGAAAATTTGTGATGAGAGATTGATAAACCAACAGGAAAAATAACTTTCATTCAAATATTTTCCAAAATATTGCTTTGTTATCAAAATATGGCCATATGTTTTATACACTGTCTCCACTCCTTGCAATACTGTAAATTCGGAAAAGATTGCGTTAGTTTAATTTTTGCGTATTTTAGCGTTGAGCCTCGGACGCATAATTAAAATTTGCAATGATTAGTGCTGCCACTTTAAGTGTATAGCTGGCACTCTATGTTGCGGCTAATTCACAAAGTTAAAAACTGCAAAAATCCGTTTTCTGTAAATTTGCAAAATTTACTCGACACAATTTTTTGAGAATCTACAGTAATGTGAAGATGTAATGAGCTTTTAGGTGATGTCTATTATATCTATTGAGGTATATATACTGTTTCAGATGCCTTATGGAACAGGTGATTCTTATTATGTAACCAAAATGTACCAAATCTTGAGAGGTGGGCTTTGCCTGGCTCAGATACTATGTCACTTAGACACCCAAAGCCATGGCTACTCGCCACTGCACTTGTAAATTTTCCATGAAAAGCAAATCAACTGATTTATATGAGTGATAGCAATGGTTATGAATTGTATTGTAAATAGTGGTGCTTTTGAATGGAAGTGAGTGAGATACATAAAAAGGTTATTTCTTGCAAGTTTCGGTGAAGATGAGACAAAGCTTGCTCCTTGTAATCTTATTGAAATGCAAGAAATTGGTTTAATATGGAGGCTGTACATCTGATTGCAAACATACAGCTCATTAATCAATTTGTGGAATATGTGAAAATGAAATATCAGATGTTTGATTCTACATCTTGTGTCAATTGATTTTATTGGTGAGTTTGTATATGCAAATCAGGTGATGAATGTAAATTGGTGCATTGCAGAAGAGTTTGTGAAATCAAAATGAATTGTGTTAAGACCCCAGGGAAAGACTTATGGGTTAGAAAACCTTAAAGGTGTTGTGCAGGCAAAGGGAGAGGATCTAAAGCTTATTGAGCACTACGCAATACCTGTTGCCCATTTTAGTTAAAGTTACGGGAAAAGCACTCCTAGGACTGGTATATAAGGGGACAGCCGCTGGCTTGCCTATATATATATATATATATATATATATATATATATATATATATATACATATATATATATATATATATATATATATATATATATATATATATAAATATATATATATATATATAAATATATATATATATATATATATATATATATATATATATATATATATATATATATATATATATATATATATATATGTATATATAGCTCTTAGCTGCTGAGTGAAGAGCTGAGTGGGCAACATGATCAGTCCTCATGTGGAACGCACGGCTCGAGTCAGGACTAAATCTAAAGTGAAACGCTTTCTCATGATCAACTGGAAATAAAACGTTTGTCACACATTTCTTTAAAAAGGCATGTCACGGATAAAAACCTATGCTGTGAGCCACTGGTACCACTCAATCTCAAATTATACATGACGTGATTGTAGACGTTTTAGGCTATGTCACTGATTTTTAAGTAGCACGGTTTTTGGGCATTGCCACTGTTTTGCTCCACTGCTCATTCATGTTAATCTACGAGCCACCATTGGGAAGCCTTTGAGAAGCCATTTGGGTGAGAAACCCTGAAGGCGAACCATTTGGGTGAGAAACCTTGAAGGCGAACCATTTGGGTGAGAAACCTTGAAGGCGAACCATTTGGGTGAGAAACCTTGAAGGCGAACCATTTAGGTAAGAAACCTTGAGAGCGAATCATTTGGGTGAGAAACCCTGAAGGCGAATCATTTGGGTGAGAAACCTTGAAGGCGAACCATTTGGGTGAGAAACTTTGAAAGCGAAACATTGGTATGACAAATTCTGGAGATGAGTCACTGGGGTATAACTGTTGGGGTAATCTACTTGGATGATACATCTTTGAGGAGAACCCTTGGGTAGTAATGTTATGATGTTAGCCGCAGCACTGAAAGGTGTGGTGAGAATTGAACCTTACGTAAAATATGTAAAAAGTCACTCAGAGTTGCCGTTTCACAATGTCCTTGAGTAATGATTAAAATCTGAACAATAATCTTGATAGGTTGAAATTGTACTCTAGCCCATCAACAGTGATGGATATAGTAGTGAACCTTATTATGCTCAAAATGTCTGGGTGATCTTGCAAAAATGAATATGCTTAAAAGTGTAAAAAAAAAAGATGAAAATCTATTTCCCGGAAATAATTCTCCTTGAAATTTTTGTGTAATGTTGCCTTTATTAAGAAGATATTACCATTATTGTATAAGCACCTGGTCATTTTGATTATGTACGGGATCACAGTAGCAGTGGTATGAATGAGTGAGTTTCATGCATGACAAGTGTTTGTAAACAGCAACTATTTTTGATGCACAAATGTTTTTGTACTATTGATGCGTGAAATGCCTGGCAGGATGCCATAGCCAGGCCTGGTTTGTCTATTGCTATAGAAATTGACAACAATAAGGAGTAAATGTAGAAGACAACTTTAGATTAGTATTGCTATTGCACTTTTTTTGTGAAAAAGTTTGCCAACTAAGTATGTCATACATGCTTGGACCCAAAGCTGTCTTTTGCAATTTTTCCAGTAATGTCTCCAAGTGAGTTTTATATGAAGTTTGTAGCTAGAGTGCTAGTTTTTAGTATTATCTGTTTCACTTATAACACATCTGCTATAAGAGAATGAGTTTCCTGCTTACCAACCCATGATTAGGTCACATAAGGTCACATAAGTGTAATATTTATTGGTGACATTTACTTTCTCAGTAGATCATGAAGCTGAAAACTAATGAGAAGGTCAATGATTTAAAGAGCGAACGTGTGAAGACGTTTTATCGTAAGTTTATGTTTTACGTCCCATTGCTATAAAGATCAAATGGCAGTTATCTTAGATAAACAGAATCTGTATCAGTATTCTCAGTATCTTTATTTCAGCATGCAATATAATAATTACAGCTGGCAAAATCATAATTACACCATGCTATATTGTAATTACTTTATGCAATATTGTAATTACCTTATACAATATTGTAATTACTGTATGCAATATTGTGATTATAGCATGCAATATTCTCAGTACTGTCATGAAGAAATGATCACATTGATTTGAAGAAACAATGAATCTTTTGTATTGTCCACTGTGTGGATTAAGTGTGGTACAGGATATTTTATACTGCATACCATTTGAATGATACAATATCATTTTACCTTGTGATTTATTTCACCCCTATTGAAGTGGTGGATTAAGATATTCTTCCTCCCTCTGCACAAATTACATTACACCATAAGTTACATCAGTTACCAAAATAGATACACTAGTGTAGTGCCAATTACATAAGGGTTTTCCAACATGTTATTGCTTTTTTGCAATAAATGTTTACAGGTAACAATGCTTTTTATCAAGCTTTATGGAATGCATATGCAGATTAAAAGAATCAACTTGTTACCCATAATTGATAAATGATCTTTGCACCATCTTTTTCTCTAAGTATATGTAGATATAATTCCTGCTCTTATAACAGTGTGTTTTGTGGACAGAAGTGTTGCCTAGTTTTAGTTAGCAAAAGTCTCCCTAATCTATCTAGAGCTGACAGTTTTATGTACTAACAAGGTGACTTATTGGGTACTCTACAATCAGAGCGGTGTTCTGGAAATCCTAGCAGTGTCTTGAAGGGCAAAGACACAGGTCTACAGTATGCTGTGGGTTTTTTTTTCATCACATCTCGTGGTTAGTACAGGAAGAGAAATAGTCATCTCATTCATGCCAATAGAACTCGGTGATCTGATGAACATGTATGTAAACGTCTCAAAATCTTAAATCTTATTTTAAGTACCACATTGAAACTGATTAAGGAATGGTGTATAGATTAAAATATATGAATGAGAAGAGTGGGTTGGATTCTGATCAAGATTTCCTCTTCAAATATTTTAGAAAGCATCTCTGGTCACAAAGGTATAAGTCATGTTATTTGGAGGAATCTGCTATGATTGGGTTAAATAAGTTCTCCAAATATTTACAGGCTCAATAGTCAGTCCTAGGATAACCTTTTCCTGTTAACCCATTCGCAACAGAATCCCAAGTGTGGTCTGACATGTTTAAACATATCTCACCAAAAGGAGTAATAATCAATGAATATTCAAACACAATTGGAACAATGATATTCAATCAATTTTTTCTGAAAATATTGCTTTGTCATCAGGATATTTCTACATGTCAGACCAAGTGAACCGATTTAATTTGACAGAAAAAGTGATGATAGTTGAAATTTCTAAATTTCAGGTGAACTATGCCGATGTGAATGTGTTAAGAGTACCCAATAGGTGGCACCACTGTCAGTTAGTGTACATGGTTTTATAATTTATATCTTTGTAACAAAGCACAAAATCAAACAAAAAATATGCCAATCTATTAATCCGAGTGTGCGTATACTATGTATCCTCTGGCTCTTTACCATGTCAAAGGGCTTAATACTCTTACCATGATGATGTACAGCATGACAAACTTTCACTACTGCACAAGACTCCTGTGTGTCTACCCAATCACCCTTACTTGCTCAAATCACACAGCTATTTCGATGACTTGTGGAAGACCTAGCAAATACAGCGCATATGCGAAAAAAAAATTAACATATTCATGCCAAGTTCCTATTGAAATGTGACATCTAGAAATTTGATACTTACGAAAATAATTTCATAATCAAGAACAACTTTTTGAATTATTTGGAGGGGAAATTTCTCCTTGAAAATACTATCACAATGCACTCTCAAGTGGAAGATATCACCTATAGAGTCTGGCTGTTTTTCTACGGTGAGAAATCGTTTATCCAATCATTTATGCCAGTTCCAAAGTTCTATATCTTTGAGTACTCTAGGCATAAATAGGTTAAGATCTTTCTGTTTTTTCTGCTGTTGAACAATTATTTTGCAATTATTTCATGAAGTAGTGTTACTTTTATTTCCAAACTTATATGAACCTTAACAAAACAGCTGTGTGATTATGAGCTAGAGGGGTCTATTCACAACCTTTGATACATGATTTCAAGGATAATAATGATAATGATAATAATAATAATAATAATTGATATTGGATATAGCGCCCTTTCCACCTATGATGTTCAGAAGCGCTTTAAAGGATGAAATTTTTATCGAATAAGGGTGTTCATTTTGAGTCAAAATCCAAGACAAATGCTTATTCAACTATCATTTTGTATGAGGGGGGTTGCAAGCTGAGCCCTCATACCCCCTTGAATTCTAAGTCAGTACACCGTTATCCTGGCTGAAGAGTCACAGCCAGTAGATTGATCTAGTACTGTAGATTCAGAAAATATTGTGTTAGTTGATTTTTTGCATTTTTTAGCGTTCAGCCTACGACGCAAAATAAAAATTCCCAATGATTACTGCTGCCACTTTAAGTGTATAGCTGGCACTCCATGTTGCGGCCAATTCGCAAAGGTAAAAAACGCGAAAATCGATTTTCTGTAAATTCGCAAAATTTACTCTACACAATCTTTTGTGAATGTACAATATTGGATGACAGTCACGCTGTCGCAGGTCACAGGCAGTGTTCTGGCTTCAGCGATGATATGCTGGAGGATGCTTATAATTACTACAGAGCTGTTCCTGGAGAAATTAGAATAGTCCACTACAAAATATGCAAAGGCTGTATTTTGTCGTCCAGGGACGAGATGTACCACCGACAGAAGAGAAAGGATTGATGACATCATTCCTTATGCTATAAACTTATCCCACAGTATTTTTGCTGATACACCATGACATAAAGCTGTTAGGTTTTTATTATAATCGGTATAAGTGACCAAGAAGGGACCTGCACACATCTTTTAACCCACATCCTTATTTCTATTTCTTGCATCTTGTAGTCTGGGAAAATTCCAGGTGACTTGTTGATGATTCCGTCAAAATGTTTGTTCCACAAGTGGTATGCATAACATGATAGGATTAATTCCCTAGTCATTATGTAGAAGATTATGCAATGTAAGTGATTACAACATGTAGTATATCAGAATTCGTCATTGATAGTGATAAGCCCATCAAGTTTAGGGTTCTTTTTTATGGATACACCCTTCTTTCGAAAAAAACTCGAATATAAACTCTGAATTTATAAACTATTCAAAAAAGAACTGTGAGTTAAGTTCGAATGGCTATTTGTTCCGAAACTTCTTTTCCAAAGGATATTTGAGATATACACACCAGACACTTAACCTGAAAATTGGGATTATCCTGATAACAAATGAGAAATGTTAAGTTAGTTTTACTCATCAGATTCAAGAATAAACAAATAAAATACTGTTCAAATATCATTCTGTTTGCTGAGAATCTGAACGGATGCAAATGGGTTTATGAAAGAAAATATGTGGGTCCCCGGTCAGATTTTGATTTTGATATTTTGATAAGTGAGAAATAATATATTTGATTCTTGGCCTGTGAGAATGTTTTTGCTTAGCTGCTATATGATTGATTTCTACCTCCTCGATGAGTTCTCCTCCATCCTACATAGTCATTATGAGAGGAGAAGATAGGTGCTAAGTACTTAGCTCCAGCAAAACAACAAACTAGGAATTGATAATTGTCAAGTTTACATAGTCAGCGTTTGGCAGCCATACAGGGGAAGCTATCATTATAAAATATTTACATTCTCTTTTGGATGCCGAATGACAGCTGACAAGTCAATGTAAACTATATATTTTGATAATAAATTTGTATATGATGATCTATTTGTTTATTGTTCTTTGTCAAGTATGTACATAGTCACACTCCATTGTAGTCTGGTAATTTATTAGTACACGCATTGTCACACTTCATTAAATTTTGGTACCATTTTCAAGTATGTGTTATCATACTAACTAAGTCTTTGGTACATGTATGAGTATATAGGAATTATGGGGTAAAATAAGGGAATTTAAGAAATATGTTTTTAACCCAAATTTGGTATAAGGCAGAATTGCCTAGTTTATTTTTTTGACAAAATTTGTCTAAACTGTCTACACAATGCTCTTAACTAGAAGACATAAAGAAAATGACCGGTCATTGTGTTAGTTTTCGAAGCTCAGATGGTCAAAGTTTGTGAAATGGGACTTTCTTTGGCAGGTTTACATGAAACTGTTGGAAAAGAGTTGATCAATTTTTACCATATATGCCTATTAGTATACAAGATATTATTGAGCAAGGGAACCCCATTTTATACATACAAAAAATCATACATATGGTCTGAAAATTTATCAATACATCAACTTGAAAATCTCTGCAGCCAAAAACATTCAGTAGCTTAGGATAAACTATTTATGATAGGCAGGTTTAATCATAATAGTACATAATTAATAAAAATCTGTTTTGAAACATTTTCTTTCAAATATTGCATTGGTGTCGGGTAAATTGAAATAAAATAGTTTAGTTTGTCCAATACTCAATAGGTGTCACCGGTATAGAGTATCGTTATACCTTTTAATATATGTTCAAGTTAGTCCATGGTCAAGGCCCGTAAGAAAAAGTGATATCAATGTATTTTGCCATAGTATTCCATTGCCCTATTTTGGTCTCTGTGCGGAAACTGAAAATTTTAAACGGTTAGTGAACATAATCATCATTTTCGCAAGGCAGTATCTTTTGTAATACCGTTGAAAAAATGTAATTCCAAATGTGATAAAAGAGAACCCAATCGTTTGTTTACAATTAAGCGCAAAAATCCGAAGGAAAACGTCAACGAGTGCGAAGGACCCCTGAGGCATCAAAAATGATATCCTATAGTATGATGAAGAATGTTTGTCAGAATGTCTGTCCTTACAAAGAAATATGATTACACCATACCAGTGGCCGGACACTTGTATTGGCTATACCTCAGAAAAACGGTCCATTTCATGATTCCACTCCAGGTGAACAAAGAAATGCAGGCATGACACATGTACTGAACTCGCTTACATTAAAATTCATTTTAACTATACCTATGTATACACACACACATATATATATATATATATATATATATATATATATATATATATATATATATATATATATATATATATATATATATATATATATATATATATATATATATATATATATATATATATTAATATATATATATATGTATATATATATATATATATATATATATGTATATATATATATATGTGTATATATATATATATATATATATATATATATATATATATATATATATATATATATATATATATATATATATATATATATATATATATATATATATATATATATATATATATATATATATATATATTAAGAGCTGAATGCAGTCAGGCAAGCCAGCGGCTGTCCCCTTATATACCAGAGAGAGAGAGAGAGAGAGATCTGATCAGAATTATAGGTTTGTGTGTGTGTGAGAGAGAGAGAGAGAGAGAGAGAGAGAGAGAGAGAGAGAGAGAGAGAGAGAGAGAGAGAGATTATTATTCATCTAAAACATTTAGATCTAGTACTACATCAAAGAATTTACTCTCTAAACAACACGATTGCCTCAACAGCTTTTTAATGTGTTTTCACGTGACTTAAGGGCAGCTGGGATTACAGTCATCCAGTCATCATCAAAAGGCAAAAACATTTTCGAATGCATTAATAGGTTTTTCTAGTGCAATGCCAGCGCAATTTATTAAATGGCACTATTGTTGATACCGGGATAGAAGGTCGCTTAGTAATTCATATGTGTGACAGGAAATCCATAGAGCCCCATAGAACAATACTTGAGAAACCACTTGCATACTGTGTCAGCACAGTAGTCGGCGACCCACGCAGTATTGTTATGATCGTATGTATTATTCAGCATAATACGCACCCATCAATATCTTTTGGTATGGATTATAACCGCTAATGCATATCATGTCATCCTCGCATTTATTTAGATCAAACCAAATGAATCTTTATTGCGTTCATTTTGTGATTGATAGAATTCATACGTACAGTGCAGACATTTAATTACTGAACCACTCGACTGGACGTCTGCCCGTGCCTGGTTGTACAAACACCCATGAATAGCAAGTCAGAAAATAACCAAAGCAGGCCCATGAACCACGTTGCTTGCGAGTTAAAGCTAAGTTCAGTTGAGAAGTCATCCATTCATCCATGCCCATTAAACTGAGTTTCGTATATTATGTCTGGGCTGCCCGTGCATTTAGTGCAGGAATTTAATGTGGGCACTGTAGTTTAAATTGTTGCAACCCTTTAGCCGAGTGTACTTGGGTGAGGTCAATGACACCTTTTTTCTGTCACCACTGTTCGGGTTCGAATCATACAGAAAGGTGAGAAAGTAACCAGTGACTTGTTGGTTAGGTGGTGGTTTACGCTTTGATTTTCTACTTTCGCCCACCATATACAGTTGGCTAGTTATGACATAGCCTCACGTGGCAGAGTGTAATTTCAAATCTATTTTGTCGAAGAAAACACAAATACGCCTCCCGGGATAGAGATACCAGTCAGCTGTCAAAGACGTCAGTGCCAGTGACTTCCCGCTGTCTCTCCCTAGTGTTGGAGCTCAGGGCATGTGGGAGAGTCGCCAGTGACTTCGGGTTAATCGGTTTTCCCCTGGTACTCCCATCGCATATGTGCATGCAATTATTGCAAATGTCTAACAATTGCTGCCAACAATTGATAACAAATGTTGCCCAATGTTCATGTGATTGCGGCACCGGTACATGTTAGAGAAGTTTGCACGTATAACTGTTTCATTCCCACCAACATAGAGAGACGAACAGACTATTTAGCAATGGTCTGCTACCTGCCTTGCTCACGTAAAGCTGGTGTGAAAAATTGGAAAGGTTTTATTTTAGTTAATATATGTATGGAAAGATGGAAAGCTTTAGTTTTAGTCAATATATGTACGCATTTTAGCCATTTTGAGTGTCCTTTTATTAAGCATGCCTAGATCTTAGTATTGGGATTTACATTTGGAATTTCGTTTATCGTCCCTTTTGTTGCTGCTAAGGCTAACTCTTGCCTAGCTATTTGCTCATTGTAAGAATCACGAGAAAGCAATCATCTTTCCCTAAGCCATTCGCAGCCTTCTTAACCCATTAATACTAAAGAATTCCTCTAAAAATTAGCGTCTGAATCTATGATGTTTTAACAACAACTATGGAATTAAGAATGATTGAACACAGTGTATGAAGGAATGAAGGAAATTTGTTGGTAATGTGCTAATGAGTACATGTATTTCCAAATCAAAAATGCTCCTATCTATGCTTTGGCTTGCGAGATTTAAATTGTTCGACAGCCTTTGGTCGCTGTGAACATCAATTAAATAAACACCTTGAAGCAGATGCGAACCCTGGATCCAAGACGATGGTGGGAGAGAGCGAGTAATTGTTCCGCAATTCTCAGACCACTCGACTATTGGGGCAGCTCCCTTGAGAAGTGGACCATGCCCGTGTCTGTTATATAGAGTTCTCAGACCACTCGACTATTGGGGCAGCTCCCTTGAGAAGTGGACCATGCCCGTGCCTGTTATATAGAGTTCTCAGACCACTCGACTATTGGGGCAGCTCCCTTGAGAAGTGGACCATGCCCGTGTCTGTTATATAGAGTTCTCAGACCACTCGACTATTGGGGCAGCTCCCTTGAGAAGTGGACCATGCCCGTGCCTGTTATATAGAGTTCTCAGACCACTTGACTATTGGGGCAGCTCCCTTGAGAAGTGGACCATGCCCGTGTCTGTTATATAGAGTTCTCAGACCACTCGACTATTGGGGCAGCTCCCTTGAGAAGTGGACCATGCCCGTGCCTGTTATATAGAGTTCTCAGACCACTCGACTATTGGGGCAGCTCCCTTGAGAAGTGGACCATGCCCGTTTCTGTTATATAGAGTTCTCAGACCACTTGACTATTGGGGCAGCTCCCTTGAGAAGTGGACCATGCCCGTGTCTGTTATATAGAGTTATCAGACCACTCGACTATTGGGGCAGCTCCCTTGAGAAGTGGACCATGCCCGTGTCTGTTATATAGAGTTCTCAGACCACTCGACTATTGGGTCAGCTCCCTTGAGAAGTGAACCATGCCCGTGTCTGTTATATAGAGTTCTCAGACCACTCGACTATTGGGTCAGCTCCCTTGAGAAGTGTACCGTGCCCGTGTCTGTTATATAGAGTTCTCAGACCACTCGACTATTGGGTCAGCTCCCTTGAGAAGTGTACCGTGCCCGTGTCTGTTATATTGAGTTCTCAGACCACTCGACTATTGGGCCAGCTCCCTTGAGAAGTGTACCGTGCCCGTTTCTGTTATATAGAGGAGCTCCACCCTCTAGAGAGTCTCCTGTGCTACCATGTTTGGAAGCGTATAGAAAATACCACTCTGCAGATGAATCACTCTCATATATATTATTCATATTGTTTTCCTATATAATAAAGAGTGTGGGATATACATCGCTCCATTAAATGATTATCTATAATGACATGGCTGAAATTATTCCAAGTACCAGTCTGTGTCACGGGCGTCATAGCCTTAATTATGCATTTCCATGACTCTGACTCCTAGACGTATTGCTGTTGTTTTTCGCAGCACCACCTGCCGACCTGTGATGACACTAACATCAATTATTCACCACTGACGGGTTATTTTGATTAAAAATGCTTGCGCATGTAGTAAAATGATGAAAACATTGACGTAAGGGAATGAATAAACAAACGAGGGGTGTTATAGTACAGTAATCATATTTAATCAGTAGTAGTAGTAGTAGTAGTAGTAGTAGTAGTAGTAGTAGTAGTAGTAGTAGTAGTAGTAGTAGTAGTAGTGGTGTTGATGGTAGCAGCAGCAGCGGCAGCAGCAGTAGCACTACTACTACTACTACTCAGTAGTAGTAGTAGTAGTAGTAGTAGTAGTAGTAGTAGTAGTAGTAGTAGTAGTAGTAGTAGCAGGGGTGTCCAACACTAGCATTTTAGCACATTTGTGCTAGTGGAGTGCCCATTTTGTGCTAGTGGGCAAGTGGCTGACTTCCACACCACCTAGCGACTTTTTTGGCACTACCCAGTTCACCACCTTGCAATTTGATCTGCACCACTGAGAGTAAAGAAATACTATACTACTATACACCCTTTCAGACAGGCTCACTAAGCATGCTCAGAAACCACAGGTCAGAGATCATTCAACAATAACAGCACACCAGCTGCAGTCTCTTACACTGTGAGAGATAGGGATATCTGTAAAAGAGGGTTTATAAAGGGAATTCTTGAGGGAATTATGACAGTCCTGCTATTAGTCCCAGTTAGATATGCACTCAGTAACCTGATACTGTCAATATCAACCACCTTCATGGATGTGAATTACAAATAGGAAGGCCCTGGACCCTGATGGGGAAAGGATGTCTGGGCCTAATATAACCATGTCCATCAAAGCTTTCATGTACCAACATAATAAAGTGAATGATACAGGAAATAGCCCTTCCTTTTAACTCTCATTTCAATTGAAGCCCTAGTCCATTGTTGGCCCAACTACATCTGGACCACACAAGCTCCCGGTTCACTATAGGTTGGATATTTTTAATGCTGTTTTCATCTGAAACGTGATGAAAACAGAGCCTGGTCACCAGTGAAAAAATCGAGCAGTCCCACCACTTTTTTCTCTTCAAAACTTCATATCCTGTCTAATCTCCATAGAAATATTCTAGAATATATAACAGTATTTTGTCTAGGAAATAACAACAGTGAACTTCTCCCAATCCCCTCACCCTGCAAAGCTTGCGCTAATGGTCTTGTTAAATTGCGCTACTGGAAATCGAAGGTTGGACACCCCTGTAGTAGTAGTAGTAGTAGTAGTAGTAGTAGTAGTAGTAGTAGTAGTAGTAGTAGTAGAAGTAGTAATGGTAGCAGCAGTTGCAGCAGCAGTAGCGATAGTACTTCTAAGAAGAAGTAGTAGTAGTAGTAGTAGTGGTAGTAGTAGTAGTAGTAGTAGTAGTAGTAGTAGCGTGCTGATCAGAATATCACAGAGGCACCCCCATCGTATGTCTGTGAATTAAGGATTGTCATTATTCATGTATGGTTTGACAAGGAGAGTTCTGCATCTTATCGCTTCGTTTGCATACATACAATTCCGCACATCATCGATTAACTGTACATGCTGAATATTACCTTTGCCTTCTCATTGATTACATCTTGCAATCTAGTCGTGTACATATTCTTATTATCACCCATACATAGGGTATCGTCAATGTGTTAATGGGAAAAAGACAGGTGTGTAAATATGTTTACAAGAAAATGTATTGGTGTGTATTTCTGATGTATTTCGATAGCCACCCATGCATAATGACATCGCCTTATTGGAAAATGTCAATAATACAAACAGGTTCACAAGAAAACGGTCGGGGGTACTTCTCCTTCAAGGTTCAAGCGGGTGTGTCAAATTCAAGAAAGTGGATCGTCCATATATATATATATATATATATATATATATATATATATATATATATATATATATATATATATATATATATATATATATATATATATATATATAAATATATATATACTAGTATATATATATAGGATAGGATTTTAGCCTCTTTGGAATGATCGCATAGGCAATAAGGTAATACACTACCTCTAGTAGAGATGAGTTAAGTGTACACCTGAGATCAGACAGTGTGTCTGTACTATATAGAGAGATGTCCACCTTCAGTGGAACCCTTCTATTGTGGACACATACATAATCAGTCAAAGTGTCTATAGGGGCATCTACCTATCATTTCTACATACCATGTAACCCCTCTATTGAGGACATCTACAAAACCAAACCAAAGTGTTTGCTCTATAGGGGCATCTACCTATGTACATGTCTACATGCCGTGTAAACCCTCTATTGTGGACACCTACAGAACCAAAGTGTTTGCTCTATAGGGGCATCTACCTATGTACATGTCTACATATCATGTTAGTCCTCTATTGTGGACACCTACAGAAACAGTCAAAGTGTCTGCTCTATTTGGGCATCTACCTATGTACATGTCTACATGCCGTGTAAACCCTCTATTGTGGACACCTACAGAACCAAAGTGTTTGTTCTATAGGGACACCCACCTATCTACATGTCTACATGCCGTGTAACCCCTCTATTGTGGACACCTACAGAACCAAAGTGTTTGCTCTATAGGGGCATCTACCTATGTACATGTCTACATATCATGTTAGTCCTCTATTGTGGACACCTACAGAAACAGTCAAAGTGTCTGCTCTATTTGGGCATCTACCTATGTACATGTCTACATGCCGTGTAAACCCTCTATTGTGGACACCTACAGAACCAAAGTGTTTGTTCTATAGGGACACCCACCTATCTACATGTCTACATGCCGTGTGACCCCTCTATTTTGGACACCTATAGAACCAGTCAAAGTGTCTAGCCTTTTGTAGGGTTGCAACTCGACCTGGCCGCTTTGCTGCAGCCACACATCCCACACTAGAGGGGTAGGCGTTGCCCAATGGGACTACTAACAACCTTATTTAATTTATTTATGCGAATAGCTTCCCTTGAAGGGTGACTTCTGAATCTTTGACATGATTGAAAATTGAACTAGGGCATAAAGCCTTATGGTCATTCGAAAGAGAGTTGTTTGTTGAATGCTGATATATATTTCTCCTTGAATATTTTTTTCACAATATACGTTCAATAGTAACGCATCTTTCAAAATTACAATGTCCTCTTGAGGCGCTACAAACAGGCTGTGAGATGACCCCTTAACTGTGTTTCCCCATGCTAGTAGAGTGGCGGTGGGACCCCCCTACCCCATGGGGTATCACCCCCCCCCCCTCCCCCTCAACCCCTATCACCATCATTGAGTCACCTGTATGTGTCCCGTGGGATGACAGGTTACCAGCATGTCTATAATGCCCCTCCCACCTCATATTAAATCCATCATCTGATTAAGGGCGCTACGGTAGATATATAGGCGATCGCAGAGTGAGGGGTATAGTACAGCGCAAACAGACAGCAGCACCGACATACCAAAGTGTTAAGATGGAAATCGAACGGATCGGGAGAATTCTACTGCGAATCATATGTACACTTATGATCTCCCAAGGAACCACCGCTGATGGCCAGGGGTTGACCACAGCTGGTCCGAGCCTTGGCCAATCTCAACACTACGTAGCGGAGAGTGGTGGATACAGCCAGTCAATCAGGACAAAGTTGATTAAGATGAGGGAAGAACATGCGGAGATGCCAAAGGAATGTAGGCGAGGTAAGTGAAAAAATAGATTTTATTGTGGATTCGAAAATGTCGTCAGGAAGCTGTAACGTTTTTGAAATAACTTTTGAATTGAGAATAGATCCGCAAAATGAATGAAGGAGAACTGTTTTATCTGGTTTGATTAACGTTTCTGCGTCATGTTTATCACTGAAATAAGGTCGGGTAGGTACTGTAATACCAAAATAGCCAGGCAATTGCTGACTGTCGCATGCATGAATGGGTCTGATACTACCCTTCAGGCCAAGGTTTAAGAACATTACGAGTGTGTAGTGGACCTGTTTAGTATCTATGGAACAGTTATGGGTGACAACCACGAAAGGAATGCTACCTATACAATGTACTTACTCCAATCAAAATATTTCCAATGTATTTTGGCTACAGCATGCCAATTGGCATTTTTTCACATATTGCATCTCAAATTTAAAACTGGGGGAAACATTCGGGTGTCCTCCCTATGACATTATAGAACTGCTACATAGTGGTATGTTTTCTGCTTTCTTCGTCTGGGTCAAACAGGGTGAGGTACTTCACGAACTTGCCTAAGGTTGTCTTTCTTCCATGACTGCATTTCTGGAGCAGGTAAACACAGCTGGTACAACGTAACCCATTACTACTCACAGCAGCCAAAAGCAGCCTTACAATTTTGATGATATCTTGCAGGCAAAAGCAAAATTAGGAAACTATTTGAGGAGAAATGTCAATCAGAAAATTACCTACAACTCTCCTTCAAATATTTTGTTAATTGATTCCCAAATCTGAAGTTATCGTCAAAAGTATTGTAGATCCAGACGAAAATTTGTGTATGAATTCGTAAAGCATTAATGGGTTAAGGTGCTTTTTTCAAAGCATTTTTCTCATATCTAATAAATCAGATTCGGTCCCGGATCATCGAATCCAGCCCTGTGTATATACACAAATGAATTACTAGTAGTGCGCATCATTTTCGCGAGGTTTACTGACATCAATAAGATTATCAACTCAGGTAAGGTATACTATAAGTCCACACCAGAAACAGGGCCGATAGAGAAACAACAATCAGATAATAGCTGCAGTCAGTCTTAATTTTCTTTTTCTATGTAGACTGGATTCTTGTGGTTTAAGCTACATGTTCACGTCACTATATCGAACCACCTGAATTTCGACCCTCTCCTGTTTGTTCATGCCCTAGTGCGTTACTAGATCTACCGCATTAAACCAACGGCGCGTCAATAATCTGGTATTCATAGGCTTTGCTATTCATACATCATAACATTTTTAAACTAGCGACAGTTCCAGAATGACCTAACGTCAGTGCTAAGGGTTTTATATTGAACCAACAAATGTGAAGTTATCTTTCATCATCCCAAAGTAACACATTTTCTACAGAAACAAACAAATAAAACCAAAGGAAATACATAAAAACACGAGTAAGAGAGTACAGTGATACTGATTCACTAAATCCTACGCTTTTTATAGTGTTACAGACAGGTACGTGACTCTTCTGTATTACAGTATATGCGGGTGCAGATTATATGGGGATCCGGATAAATGCTATACTTGACATTCAGTTTAACAGTACTGGTGTCTTCCATAATCAAGACAGTGAAAGAAATGCACGTTTACCTACATGAACATCAATCAAAATTAACCAAATACACTGCCTTGATTATGCAAATAGTAGAAGCAAACCCAATATGCTTTACAAGAATACGCAAAAGGAAAGTTTCTATTTAAACACTATCTGCTCTTTTCTGTGGCTCAGTAAATATAGCCTCCTCAATACATGAATACTCCGAGTGTCTTTCAATCTCAAAAGCTATAACCCATCCATGCCTTTTGTATTATGAAAAGAACTGACAATTTGTGTCAAAATTATCTATCAGGTGATCTTATTGAAAATATTTGAAAGCGCTATGTAAATCAGATTCCCAGATACTTTATGAATTCACGAGTCACTCCTTGTGTTATTCCCAAAAGAACCATTATCCCCACGGCACATTACAAGGTGAACGTCAGGTAGGAAAGGGTTAATATGAAAACTATTTCCCACTCACTCAATGGAAATAAAGGGGAAGTGACTTCACATGAAGCGCGATAGTTAGATGGTATTTTGCCCCACGCTCCATGGTGATTAGGAGTATTAAGGAATAGTCGGGTATTCGACAAGCTGACAGTGGTATCTAAAACATAAAATATATCTAAAGTCATTTAAAATATACCCCGCAATAAGAATTCCATGACACTATGCATAAGCTATCCCTGTACGATCCTTTTCGGAAATCCAAAATGAAAACAAGGGGTCATCAGCCATCCCGTCCATATAGGAGGCGCCAAAGTTGCACTAAATTTGCAAATTTCACGTCTAGAATTGAAAGTCCATTTAAAAGATACCCCGCAATAAGAACTTCATCAAACCTTGCACAGACGTTCATTGTCAGGTCCCCTTTGAATACCTAAAATAAAAGGGGGGTCACCAGTACTGCCGTCAATATAGGTGGCGCCAAAGTGGAAAACAATGTAATTCGCAAACGGAAGTGCCACTTTGGCGCCACCTATATCGACAGCAGTACTGGTATGACAGCATCACCACTCCAATGGTGCTGCTGTGGGGGTTCGAAATTCACAAGAGTCACGACAGATGCTATAGGTATAGTTTATTCTTGTCTAGTATCCAATGTCACATACATATCTATAGGTTTGGTGCTGTCATGCACTTTATTCCTAATAGACACCTTCATATCTAAGGTTCTGGTGCTGTCATGCACTGTATACCTTATAAACACCGTTTCATATCTATCTGGTGCTGTCATGCACGTTATACCTAGTATGCACCGTGAAAACTGCAATAACAAACAAACATTCTATAGTTATTGAGTCTAAATCTATCATATATCAACAAAACAAAGTAAATTCCATAATTCCAGCACTAAAAGTCATTTTAGATAACATACCTCTTTGCTGCTTTCTACTCCCGTCCACATCTTATGCCTGCCACACCCTATCTGCCGTAACTAGCGTGGGTTCGGCCCAAGCATGTTTATCTTAAGTCATAAAACTGAGGGTATCATGCGGCGGGCAGGCTGTGGATACCATTAACACTTGGCATACCAAAAGGACCAAAAAACAAAATGAATACTTAGCATTCATTACATGGCTCCCTAAATTAGTGATATCTAATTTCTATTTAAAATACCATCAACATAATATCGAATGATTTGAAGTCCATGTTTCTTTAAACTGATTTGCATAACTATTACACTTTTAAGTTTATAACCAATGCCATTCTTGTGTGTCATCATAATGATATTCATCAACATTTTCAATAAACAGTTAGGAACATACTCATTCATTGTAATGATTATATAAACTACTGCTTCTAAATCATCTTGCGTTATCTCTAAAGCATTACTTCTACTAAGACAGTGTACCAGGTCAGATGTTTGATCTGGTAGTCAGTTAAGGCTCCTTGTCGGGGGATACCTAGTCTCTCGTTTCTTCAACTAGCACAACCAACTTCTGAATTGGGCGATCCAGAAATGTTTGTGGTCTGATTGGCCTGCCCTTGCTATCCAGGGAGGGATTAGCAATTGCTAGTTTGACCTTGCGGACATGACCATCCTTGCTAGGGTACACTTGGTCAACACGCCCTAACAGCCACTGGTTGCGAGGTAGGTTGTCATCCTTGAGAATCACTATGTCTCCTTTGTTGACCTCGCGACGTGGCTTATTCCACTTAGAACGAATCTGAAGATTGCTCAGATATTCTGTTTTCCATCTTGTCCAGAATTCATTGGCGAGATGTTGAACTCTGCGCCATTGTTTTCGACCATACAGGTCTGTCTCTTGAAATCTTCCAGGTGGTGGAAGAATGACCTTTGACTTCATTGTCAAAAGGTGATTTGGTGTCAGTGGTGCTAAAGATGTCGGATCATTGAGGTTATCCACAGTCAATGGTCGACTATTCACAATAGCAGCTGCTTCACACATGAGTGTACGCAGCGATTCATCATTTAGTTGAGAGCCTGCTTGATCCATTAGGGATGCAAGTATATTTCTCACTGTCCGAATCTGGCGTTCCCAGACACCACCCATGTGGCTTGCCGAGGGAACGTTCATTCTAAATTCAAAATAGTCACAGTCCTCTTCAATGAGGAACTGTCTGACTCTGGAGTGATCTAGCTTTTCTAAAGCTTCTTTCAGTTCTCTGGACGCACCCACAAAGTTTGTGCCTTGATCGCATCTCAACTGTCTCATTGGTCCTCTGACTGCAATAAAACGACGCAGTGCGTTGATGAACGAATCTGTTTCCAAAGAATTTGCAGTCTCAATGTGCACAGCTCTAGAATTCATGCACGTGAAAAGAGCACCATATCTTTTCAGTTCCTTGCGGCCTTCCTTTATGTACCATGGCCCAAAGTAGTCCACTGCACAATATGTGAAGGGAGGCGCAGGATCTAGTCTGTCTGAAGGCAGGTCTGACATCTTCTGTTGTTGTACTGGACCTCTCAATCTTCTACATTTGACACAGGAGTAGATGCAGTTGGACACTGCTCCACTGCATCCTATGATCCAGTAACCATTTGATCTAATTTCATTAATGGTCATACCACGTCCACCATGCTGTGTTGTCTCATGGCAATGGCGGATGATCAGGTCAGTCACATGATGTTTTCTAGGAAGAATGACTGGATGTTTGATGTCAGATGAGTAGGAGGCATTTCTGATGCGTCCACCTACTCTGATGATACCTTCATCATCAAGAAAGGGGTCCAATCTATATAGCTGGCTCGTTCCTTTCATGGTTGTGTTGCGAGCCCGGGCAGCCTTTCTACCCAAATTGCTATCATTCACTTTCAAATCTTTAAGTATCTTTATCTCTTCTCCAAAGGCTTCCTGCTGGGTAAGCCTTATAATCTCAAGTTCTGCAGTACGAAGGTCTTTGACTTGTACTGGTTCATAGAGTTGTCCTTTTTTTCGCAGCACCATTTGGTTGGCACCATGAATCTTATTGAGAATCTTTGCTTTGAGCTTCAAGCATGCTGCTATTGCTCGTTTGGCTCGAAACCAACTTGAGAAGTGCTGAAGTCTTGTCAGATCAAATTGGTTTCTGTTCTCTTCTGTTTGAGTGGTAAATACTTTCACCTTCTTGACTTCTGGGTCAGTGTGTGATATTACCCTTTCAGGTGCTTGCTCTGTAGGATTGGGTATCTCATTCTCCCAGAGGAAGTTGGGTCCTTTGAGCCACTTAGACTCACTGACTAGTTCGTCAGCACTCAATCCTCGAGAAGCTTCATCAGCTGGGTTTTCATGTGTTCTAACATGTCTCCATTGTGTTGGACTTGTGTGGTCCCGAATCTGCTGCACTCTGTTTGCAACAAAAACATGGAATCTCTTTGAATCATTGGCAATATAGCCAAGAACAACATTACTGTCTGTCCAGAAAACTTCATGGTCAATTCTATGTTCTAGTTGTTCTTTCAAGAGATTACTGATCTTCACTGATAGCAGGGCAGCTGTTAATTCCAGTCTTGGAATTGTCACTGTTTTCAAGGGAGTGACTCTAGCCTTTCCCATGACTAGTGAACAGTGCACCTGTTGTTGTTCATCGACTAGGCGTAGATAGGAACATTGTCCATATCCCACTGTGCTTGCATCAGAAAAATGATGAAGTTCCGCCTGTACAATCTTTCCAAAGTTTGCTGGCTTAAAGCATCTTTGGATTTTCAGATCTTCTAATCTAATGAGTTCATTTCTCCATTTCTCCCAACGGGGTCTCAGTTCTTCAGGTAGAGGGCTATCCCAATCTGTTTGGCCTCTACACATCTCTTGTAGGATCTGTTTTCCTACAATCACAACAGGGGCTATGAATCCCAAGGGATCATAGACTGAGCTCACTGTTGACAAGATTCCGCGTCTGGTTAGAGGTTGATCTTTAATGGTGATTCTGAATTGAAAAGAATCTGATTCTACACACCATTGTACTCCAAGAGCTCTTTCAACAGGAAGTGAGTCTTGAAGAAAGTTGAGGTCTTTCAAACCCTTTGCACGGTCTTCGGGGGCTATCATCTCCATTACCTTCTTGGAATTGGAAACAATTTTGTGCAATCTCAGTCCTCTCTTGGCACAGAGATTCTGGCTCTTGGTAATCACATCTATAGCCTCTGTGTCAGTTGGAACTGACTTTAGGCCATCATCCACATAGAAATCATTTCTTATGAAGTTGGCTGGTTCTGAGCCAAACTCCTCTTCATAGTCATTAGCTGCTTGCTTTAAGCAGTAATTTGCACAGCCAGGAGAAGAGGCTGCTCCAAACAGATGTACATTCATTCTGTACTCTGTCACATCATTGTCTTCATAGCTTCCATTTTCCCACCATAAGAATCGTAGGAAGTCTCTATGCTCCACGTTCACCTTGAACTGGAAGAACATTTGTTCTATGTCACACATGAAAGCTACTGGCTCCTTCCTGAAGCGGCATAACACACCAACTAGTGCATTGGTGAGATCCGGTCCACGGAGCAGATGATCATTGAGTGATTCACCCTTAAACTGGGCACTACAGTCAAAGACCACTCGAATCTTGTTTGGTTTCTTTGGGTGGTACACACCATGATGAGGTATGAAATACACTGCACCATCATCTCTGTCAAGTTCTTCAACAGGTACCTTTTTGGCAAACCCATTGTGTATCACTTCCTTCATGAAAGCAACATAATCTCTTTCATAATTGGTGTCATTCCTAAGGCGTTTTCTCAGTTGCCTTAAGCGATGCATAGCCATAACCTTGTTGTTGGGAAGCTTTGGCTGATCTTCCTTAAACGGCAATGGCAATTCATAATGATCATCTTCCGTCACATGAATACCATCTTTGACCTTTCTCAGGAATTTCAAATCATCCTGGGAAAAGTCATCATTTCCAGACTTTCTTTCATGAAAATCCAGTTCCATCATTTTCATAGCCTCAATAGGCGTGAATACTTCTTTAACTGAAGTTTTCAGAGACATCTGAACTTGTGTAGGGAAGTTGTCAAGTTCCCTACGACCTTCTTCTGGCAAGGTTGACTCATGTGGTACATTATATGTAAGAAGAAGGTGAGATCGTCCAATTGGGTCACATTCATCGACCTGAATTTGATCAGGGTCAATTATCCCAACAATTCCCCAACCAAGGTCTGTTCGTTCTGCATAAGGACCATTGTCCTCTGGAGGAATAACTTCCCGAGGTACCAGTGCTTGGGGACAGTTATATCCGATCAGGAGGCCAACATTGCAATCAGCTATTGGCATCAGTTTATCTGCGATCTTCTCCAGGTGGGGCCACTGCAAAGCCATTTGCTTTGTGGGGATATGCTCACGGTTCACTGGAATTATATTCCTAGAGTAAGTCACTGGAAGTGGCATTCTTTTCACACTGTCATGAGCTCTTATCATGAGCCCATTTACCTTTCTGCTTTCAATAAGCATATCTTCTGCTAGCATTGTTGATAGCCGAAGTTTGGTTTCTTGTCCCTGAACTTGAAGTTCATCACAAGTCTCTTCTAGGATGAATGTAGCATCAGACTGTGTATCAAGCAGTGCATACACAAGAATTTCTTTGTCAGGTTTTTCCTGATGAGATACCCATACGGGCACTACCATGGAACTTTTGCCTATATTCTTCCTTTCATCAAGTTTCTTTATCTTTGTTCTATGACTGACTGCCTTGAGTTCAGTCTCATTCTCATTGCTTCCAGTGCCTTCCAGGACTGTTTTTGTATTAAAAGCCTGAGTCTTTTTCTGGTAAGAATCTTGGGTTCCTCTATGTAGGGAAGTTGGATGTTTCCCATTGCATGTTTTGCATTTCATCCTTTCTGGGCAGAGGCTAGATATATGGCCATGTTCCAGACAGCCGAAACAAAGACCTCTTTGCATGACAATATCTTTCTTTTCATCCCATGTTTTTGAGAGGAAGGCTTTGCAAGAATCAATTTCATGGCCTTTTCTGCAAAATGCGCATCGTTTGGATTTTTCATCTTTATTTTGCTCAGATTTTGCTTCTGAGCTTTCAGTAGCTAGGGATCTAGCTGCCACTGGGCCTGAGTTACCCTTGTAGGCAGATTTTCTACCTTCACTTTGCTTATCACTGGATTTAAGCGCTTGGAGTGAAGTTACAGGGTGGCAAGCAATATTAGCTTCCTTCACCAAGTATCTAGTGAATTCTTTGAAAGGAGGATATCCCTTTTTCCTCTCTTCCCAGTCTGCTACAATTCTTCCCCAGCTGGTTACTAAGTATGTTGGTAGCTTCTGAAGTAACCTTCTATTTTCGATGCTATCATCTAAGATGCTCAGGTGACCAGTGGTAGCCATCGCTTTTTCACATTGTCTCAAAAAATCTGTAAACTTCCTTAGGGCTAAGCCATCCCTTGGATTTATATTAGGCCAATCTCGAAGTTTATTTCTAAAGGCAGTTGCAACCACAAATGAACCACCATATCTCTCTTCTAGAAGCAGTCTTGCTTCATCATAGGCATCATCTGTACTAAGCAGAAAATAACCTTCAATAGCTTCTCTGGCACTACCTCCTAAATACTTCTTGAGGTAGTGTATCCTTTCATTCGGCGGTATCCCTCTCTGATCAATGAGGGTATCAAAGGAGCTCTTCCATGCAGGGTAGCTTATGGGATCGCCACTGAAAACTGATGGTTCAGGGGGAGGAAGGCGACTTAAGCTAATTTGTTCTGCAAATGACCTTGTAAGATCAAATATCTGTTGCTGAGAAACATTCTCAGTCTGGTTTCTATCAGGGAATGTAGCTCCTAATGGCTGGTTACCATTATTCTGAGCACCAAGCCTGTTATCAGGTGTGATCGGAGAATATATCCAAGTACTCTGGGGTTGATGTCTAGGTACATATGAACCCACTAGAGGGTTCAGTGGAGTAACTGACACATTTCCTGATGTTGAGATGGGAACAGGGGGTGCTATCAATGTAGGAGGTTGCGCTCCTACTTGTATCTCAGTTTCCCTTTGAGGGCTTCTATCTGTATGACGCATGTTTTGTGATTCCACATAATTTGCGACATATTCATTCATTCCATCCTCTTGGGATGGTATCATGTTAAGGTCAAGATGACCTCTTTCCTCCTTATCAATTCTTTCTATCTCTCGGAGTCTTGCCTGAGCAATCTCCAAATCTCTTTGGGCTTGTACCCTTTCAAATTGAGCCCTCTGTTGAGCCTCAGGTTCAATATATTTCAATTTCACCTCCATTGCAGCTACATCAGCTGCAACTTCTTTTCTGGAGGTATTAGACCTATCAGACTGGCGACTTCTGCCAGATCTTGATGATGAAATTGATCCTACCTCACTCCTATCTACCTCAATTTCTTTCATTCTATCAGAAAATTTCTTCATTATCTGATAGTTTTCTAATTCAATCCTTTCAAAACTTGCATACTCTGTATTTTCTTGGTCAGCTGAATCTAAAAGTTTTCTCAGCTGGTCATACAGGCTAAATACCTCATTCATCTCACCTTCTAAGGCATCTCGGTGCCCCTTTAAGAGTGAGGAGTCATGGCTGTCAATAAGCAGGCCTTCAATTTTTCCTGCATGACGTCGCCATGCTGAAATGGCTACTCTAAAGTTTGACCTAGTTCGATCAAGTTGCCATTTCAAGCCCTTCTCTGTGGGCTTCCTATCTCTGGCAGTTAAAACATCTTCATCTACCAACTGCTCATTAATCTGATCACCCTGCACACTGCTTGTAGAAGACATAATTTTGATTTAAATAGTTAAATTCAGATGAGTATGTTCCATTAATCTGTGTTCATTAATAAACCCTATTGTTACATAAGCATATGCTAAATGATACAATGCATCAAGTTATCTAAGAATCAATCAATTTGTTTTACAATAAGAAAACAATAACAATCAACACAAAATAGTACCTATGTCTGATATATCTTCAGTACTACATGCAGGCTTGAAAGAGTTAAACTGTAAACTTCAAAAACCTTGTCAAAGTACAAAAAACAAATTTCTTACAGACCTTAGAACATCCAGATAGAATAACAATGTAATCCTTAATAATCCAATGTTTTAAAACATAAATGTTCCTTGACACATAAATGTTAGTCCATGTTCAATAGTTCCGTAGGGGGTACACTGTTGTTATCATGTTGCCATGAATTGTCGCTAGGTGTAGGAGGCACACATGTATGTCTTGTTGCTAGGGGCCGTCGCTAGGCACTCCCGCATGCTGGTATCACACCGCTGTCCATATGGGTGACTCAGTCACTTCAATTTTTTATTGCCCTCTTGACCTTTGGAGTGCCCCGTTGCTAGGGATAGTAGTCCTACTGGAGCGTCCTTTTCCAATGGTAAGATCTAGGTCACTCACTGGCAGTATGTAATACCAGTGTCAAAATCCATTCAGTCTGTGTATAGTCCAAGTGATCTATGTCCATGTGAGATAGGGTGTAGCATAGTTCATATCTTGTATATATCCAGTTTTTTCACTTGGAGAATGTAGTCCAAGAATTCTCACTCTAGGTGTTCCAATCAGAGTTTCTTGAGGATTAAAGTCTTAGTTTTTTCACTCTGGTATCAAAGACTTTTTCACTCTTTGGTTTCACTCAGGGATTAAAGTCTAAGAGTTTTCACTATGACAGCATCACCACTCCAATGGTGCTGCTGTGGGGGTTCGAAATTCACAAGAGTCACGACAGATGCTATAGGTATAGTTTATTCTTGTCTAGTATCCAATGTCACATACATATCTATAGGTTTGGTGCTGTCATGCACTTTATTCCTAATAGACACCTTCATATCTAAGGTTCTGGTGCTGTCATGCACTGTATACCTTATAAACACCGTTTCATATCTAAGTCTGGTGCTGTCATGCACCGTTTCATATCTGTCTGGTGCTGTCATGCACGTTATACCTAGTATGCACCGTGAAAACTGCAATAACAAACAAACATTATATAGTTATTGAGTCTAAATCTATCATATATCAACAAAACAAGGTAAATTCCATAATTCCAGCATTAAAAGTCATTTTAGATAACATACCTCTTTGCTGCTTTCTACTCCCGTCCACATCTTATGCCTGCCACACCCTATCTGCCGTAACTAGCGTGGGTTCGGCCCAAGCATATTTATCTTAAGTCATAAAACTGAGGGTATCACGCGGCGGGCAGGCTGTGGATACCATTAACACTTGGCATACCAAAAGGACCAAAACAAAAATGAATACTTAGCATTCATTACATATGTATATATATATATATATATATATATATATATATATATATATATATATATATATATATATATATATATATATATGTGTGTATATGTGTGTAACATCATTTCAATTCAAGATTTGTATGTTAAGTTTTGTCAAAAGCAGGACAATGACCAGAAGCGCACGTTGAGCAATGGACGCGATTGTACAAGAGCAATAAAGACAATCTGATACTTTCATCCAAAATCTAGAAGATTTCATTAGGCGAGTAAAAAGCAGCAAAATGACACCGATACATGCATGCATACATACGTTTTACATGACGATTAATCATTTGTAGATTAGATGTGTAGCAATATAATACAATAAACCTTAAGGATGAAATAATATTTGTTGTTACAATATTCGTCTTTTTAACACAAGGCCTGACTACTTTGGTTATATCTCTATTAAAAGTAATGTTTAAAATATTTGAAAGAGAGTTGTCCATTAGAAAACTATCTACACTCGGGTCTCCTACAAATAAATTGCGATTTATGCTTTATTCCTCGGTTATTATTACTGTTATTATTATTGTCATAATTATCATTATCATTATCATAATCATGAAGCAGTAAAATCATCATCTTCATCATCATCATCACCAATGCGTCTACCCAGCTCGGGTTAGTATGATCCAAAAAACAAACAACTGATTGTCTCATTTCCGCCTTCAATGTATTCATTTACTCGCCCACACGATACCAACCCTCCCACCCTTGGCAGGGTGTTTTGGGGTATATTAGTAATATCACCATTAA
>OZ012685.1:23258418-23280918 GCA_963942565.1 Maea johnstoni
GCAATGCCCAATTCTAAAAACAAAAACACATCTAACTGATTCAAATGTTGAGGAGTGATGTAATGGAGAATAAACGAAAACAATATTAACGATTGAATGAACACAAGGATAAGTAAAACATTAGATAAAAGGGAGAAGCAAAGCATTCAGAAAGCTGAGTGCCTTATCTTGCAGACGTTTGCTACACACACATTATATATATAAATGCTCACTATAATAATGAAAATATAAGGTTTGCAGGCTTCATTGCCCGATTGTTCCTACATTTCAAACTTCTAGCATGAAAGTCTAAGTTATAACTGAGCCTAAGGTGTTTCCCCATCAATTGCTAAGCTGTCCTCCTTATGGTTCAGGGCTTTTAACAAAAAAATCGGCAAGTTTGAAAATGATTCAAAAAGAGAAAAGGTGTGGATTGCCCACCTTGGAATTAGAAGTAACAGATAGTTTGAATACAACAACAACAACAACAACAAAAAAGTGTCGCAGACTTTACCTTAGTTACAACTAGCGAACTTTAAAACAACTGGTCGGCGCTATACTGTAGAGGTGCGGCAACCAAATTCGGCACATGCAATCCATAGATGAAATATTTTTTAGCTTTCTCTTGACCCTCAAGCAGTTGAGATGAAATACGGAGCACAGTGTAGCTACGGAAATCGAATTGTTATAGGCAATACGCACCCTGTAACTTTGAAGAAATACATATGGACAATGTTTAATTTTGATAGTTATATTTCCACCAGTTTTGTGTTAGCGTTTTGTTATCAGTCGTAATACCCATGTTGATTGTGTTTATTCTTATTGCCAATTTATTTCGGATATACAGCTATGTGACATTTAATGATATGCGCCTACAATCGCTGAATAATTTTCTGCCATCATAGTTCATTCTTTCCCCAACATGTGGCTTCTTTGAAAAGATCAAGCTGTTTTTAAAATCATTTCGTTTTAAAGAAATGATAGATATGCGAGATATGTCATCTTGAAATAGCGCCTTTGTAAAAGGGTAAATCTAGGGTTGCAAAGGCGTCGGCAATAAGACAATATTTGAATAGATAAACATCAATCTTTAAGTTAATGCCACATACTTGCTTTAAACAAATTGTTTGTGCTGTAAGAATTGTGTCTCAAAATATTTTGAAATATTAGATATTTCAAAAAAACAAACATTTTGAATATTCTATGACTAATGATTTCAGAGTCCTGCTGGAGTCGAGGAACCCCCAGGATCTATAGCCACCTTTTGGGTAGGTAGATATCTTACTTCTATAAAGTACTGTAGATTCACAAGGGATTGTGTAGAGTAAATTTGGCGAATTTACAGAAAATCGATTTTTGCGGTTTTTTAACTTTGCGAATGGTCCGCAATATGGAGTGCCAGCTATACACTTAAAGCGGCAACACTAATCATTGCGAATTTAAATTTTGCGTCCCGAGGCTAAATGCTAAAAAACGCAAAAATTAAACTAATGCAATCCTTTCCGAATTACAGTATTATGTGTAGAGCTATCCAGGTAGTATACCGACATTAACTATCCATGCTTAAGTTGTTGCCCGTATCAAGTTAAAAAATCAGGAATTCAAAGCAAATATCAGGAATTCAAAGCAACAGGTTACCAATAATGTTTGATAACGTTCTTACGTTCATACATTATAGGGATGAAATGAATATTTCCGTATGGTAGAAATGACATAATAATCTCCGATACTGTGTAACATGCTGAATCATTTTATGATTGTTGGTTGATCATGAATTTGGGGATTTGAAAATTCATCTTACGGAGTCACTACGACTCTGTATGTGCAAATAAATACATATTTTAAAATATATGCGTTTCCTGCCAGGTTTTCCCTACTGACAATTTAAAGCACCTTTACAATATCATTTTACTTTTCAGAGGTTTAAATCAGTGTATGAATTGTTTGTCTTTGGAGAAGTTCTTCGTTCCATTTCTCTGCTGTGTCTACTACTCACTGTTGCCACTCTCGGCCTGTTCAGGTAAGACATTTTAAGTAGTGTTGACTCTTTGTGTGCTTTTATTGAATGTTTGGACAAAATACAGCACATTGGTACGAAAATTCTCTGAAATTAAGACCTGAACTCTTAACGTTCAAACACTTCCCAGTTTCGAATCCAATCCGGGGCATGTAAGAAAGCTGCCGGTGACTTGGGATAAGTCTGGCTAGTCACGATTAAGCCTACAGTGACGACATCTAATTCATGCACTAAATGTTAAGGCAGCGCAAGCATCATACACGATCGCACGTCCGATTGCCACCCAGTTTCCTGGGCATGGATGACCTGACAACTGAACGTAGCTTTAATATGCAAGCTACCTAGGCCATTGATGTGCTTGGCTTATTTCTTCAACATGCTGTCCCTCGGTGTTTGTACAACCAGGCCCTGGCAGATCATCGGTCGACTGGTGCAGGAATTAAATGCCTGTACTGTATATATAGCAGAAAAGTGACAATCATAATTCTAGTTCCCTTACGGATTAAATTACACTTTGATATAAAATGAAATCCTAGTGCTCTTATCCTTGAATCTTTGAAAAACATAAAGCAAAAGCAACTAAGTTAGCCCGTTGCTACATATAGCCCGAAATGTACCTTGTTTTTGGTTATACCTTACTAATAAAACTTACTTGATTACATACTAGTAGTTGGACGGAGAAAGGTTTGAACTTAATCATGAACAAACCTCTAAATAGGTCATGGTGTCCTTCATTAGTTTAAGTTATTTTCGAATTTTATGAATTCCTACTTTATATTTAGTTATTTTCGATTTTCAAGAATTCCCTCTTTATTCTAAATAATTTTCGATTTTCATAAATCCCTACCATATTCTAAGTTATTTTCAGATTTCATGAATTCCTACTTTATTCTAAGTTATTTTAGATTTTCATGAATTCCCACTTTATTTTAAGTTATTTTCGAATTTCATGAATCCCCACTTTATTATAATTTATTCTCGAAAAGTATGATAACTCCAAAGAACGGCTGGAGGGCTTCTGACTAGAACTTTCCTTCAAATATATGATAACGATACCTTTGTCAGAGAGATTCCACCAAAGTAGAAGACTTCATGGACTACAGGCATGGATGGGTTTGGACTTTCATTATAGGGATTAAGATTTGCCGCTGAGCATTGGTGCAGATTTATAGCCGAGACGTAGGTGTTTGTTGCCAAAGCTGAGGCCGCCAAGGCCGAAGCTTTCCAACAAACACCTTCGGCGAGGCTATAAATCTGCACCAATACTCAGTGACGGGTCTTAATGGCTATTATAGCGAGTTTGAGTGATAAAAAATTATCCTACAATTCATGACAGAAAAATCGTGTTTTTTAATGGTTGCTTAGCCTGGACTAGGTCCCCGGCTCAGGGCAGTGAGCCGGGATTAAATCCCGGCTCACTGCTGTGAACCTGGACCAATTTAAAGCCACAGAAACAGCTTCTCACTGAACATAGTGTGTTTTCCAAGCCCAGGTATTTTCATAGCAATGTGCTATAATGGCTTTTTGTTTCCACAGGAAGCTTCGGCATGGCACCATCACCAATATCCTCCTCAATCTCTGTGCCAGTCTCATCTGTGTCTTCGTGCTCTTCTATGCCACTAACTGGATCGCTGGCACCAAGCAAGGCTGTAGGATATCTAACGGTCTCAGGGTCTACTTTGTGCTGGTGTCTTTGATGTGGAATGGTGCGGAGGCAGTCAACATGTACCTTCTCCTCATACGTGTATTCAATAGTAGGGTGTCGAGTTTTGTTCTGAAGGCAGGCATCGTTGCGTGGGGTAAGTAAATGCATTGGATCAAAGCACTTTCCAGAACCGAGTGAGACTGCAATATAATTTGGCCCGACAATTTTTCCATTAAAGACTTAAAATCTACGATGGACCAAATGTGAAAGAGAAAATAAATTTGAATTTATTTTCTCTCTCCCAATAAACAGGAGTGAAAATAAATGTTGATTCATTTTCTCTTTCACACTTGGTCCATCGTAGAAATCTTTCCGATATATAAAAAAAATCAAATCTATCACTTGACTCTGGTTGGCAGTCTGTGGTATTCAAAATGATGTGTGGTTGTAATAATAGATATGTATGGATGGAGGTACACACACTTAGGGAAGTCCAAAAATAAATGTTTTGCATTCACAAGTGTTAGTAAAGCGCCATCATATTCCTAGGATGTGTTTGGAGGAATTAAAATGCATCATTAACACGTTTATTTGAAAATCAATCCTAAGACAAAGTAGGTGTTGAGATGACAAATGAAATGTCTAACACTTTCATGTGTCACCTAAAAAGGGATAACTTTGTTCAAAGGTCTGTTCATATTTGTGTTGCTTTCAATCACTCTCTTTTTACGAATAGCTCCAACAAATATGGCCTAGAAAAAAAAAGTTTGTTTCCAGTAACGTTCCGAAACAAAGTAGGGTAGGTAGGCCGAAATTATTCTTTTTATTTCTTATCTGCTCAAAAATGTGTGTTTTATGCATGTTTTTTGGTGATTGGGAGTCGGGAGGGCTGAAAAAACTTAGGGGTAGGGCTTTTTGTTGAATAAAAACTTATTAGTGTAGGGTTACAGGAAACACAACGTTTTAGGGCTAATCATTAGTACACAATAACATGTTTTGAAACGTTTCCTTACTTGGTCACTCTGTTTTAATGCGTTTCATTATTGATTGTGGGTCTGCCATTGGCCTAGAGCCAGTATAAAGAGAACATATCATATTTAATTGCCATCGTAACTGTATCATATGCTGCAAATTGGCCAATCTCCCATGCTTGATAATATTTCAGTTTTTGTTGGTAACCCACTATCAATTGCGTATCTGACATTGTCCTGGGCCAGTATGGAGAATATATAGCATTCAACTAAAATTGTAAGTGTTTGATACAAAGAAAGGGTAATTTCCATGCTTGCTAATCATTGTGGAGCCAGTATAGAGAATATATAGCATTCTACTGAAATTGTAAGTGTTTGATACAAAGAAAGGGTATTTTCCATGCTTGCTAATCATTGTTTCAGGAGTGCCACTATTGATTGTGTGTCTGCCATTGGCCCACAGCCTAGAGATGTACGATGGCGAATATGAAGACTGTGTCTACAGGTATGACATATACTATCTTAACCCTTTCAATGCTGAGGTTTTTGCATCATTTTGTATTTGCCAAATTAGCCACCAGCAGCACAAGGGTTAATCTTGAAGCACACAGAAAAAGGCGACATTTTGAAGAGTTGAGCATTTAAATCATCACATTGTCCAATAATCCAGTTCTTAGTCAAAAAAGGGCCAACACTTTGAACAATTTCTTGAAAATGTCTTTTGAATAACATCTGGAGAGTCATTGTCAAAAATACAAGCGACAACTGCTCCTCAAAAATGTTTATTCTGAATTCATTTTTAAATGTATCATTTAATCCAGATGGCACTTGATAACAGGAAAATACATTTAGTACCTACACAAATGCAACAGAGCGTGTGTGCAAATATTAACTGCCTACATTCTTGCAAATTCTAATATATATGAGCAAATATAAACATACTAATGTTGGGTTTTACCCTAGTTTTATTGACCACCAAATCAATAGCGATAATACACAAGTAACAATATCTGTTATATCAAAAGAGTAAAACAAGGTCTATAATTAGTGCATTGTGTACACAGCTGTTCTTTGTATTCAGGAAAGATTGCTTGGTAGTAGGATCATGAAACGTATGGAGCAGTGGAATAACAGAAATGCATGCTTTTGTATCATGAAAAAAAGAAAAAAAGTACTTTAGATTTTCAACTAAAATCATGTTGTTTAAGAATGTGCTTTTTTGCAAATGTAAGCAGGCCATATTCTTTCACTAACCAATTCGTATTTAAATGGTCACTACAGATTTAACATGACAAATTATTTTTAAATCAATATATTTTGTTAGAAATTTATTTATTTATCACTTATTTTCAAATGAGTTCATCTTTATTTTCATTCAAAAATATCTTTAGAAAATCCATATCACATACACCTAAACAAGCAAATCACAAATGAAACGTCATCTTCCCGAACAGCAGATTTATCTATTTCAGCAAAATTTGGACAAAAATGTTTCAATCATAGACAAGTCATTTGGCATATTGAAAGAAGTGATTAAAATATTTTGCATGATGTATATGGAAAGGTAGAGTATAGATGCTGTTTTGGGTATTTCTTTGAAAATGAGATTCTCCCCTTGTGCAAAATTCAACTGTAACTGGTGTGTTAATTTGTAATTGAGTAGTATTTGTCTAAGGCCTAAAAAATAGGTTTGGCTCCTATTACCCTACCCTACCTAGTTTTTGTCCCCTACCCTTTTTGCCAATCCTACTGAAAAATGAACTTTTCCTACCCAAAAATAGCCTTGCCGTCCTAGATATCAATTCTCCAACCATTAAATTATCAATTTCTTGACGAACAGAAGTATCATTAATGCATATAAAGACAATTACAACAAGGCAACCTTTTATTGAAGCCATCTATCTCCAGGGAATCGTGTGAGTTAAAGAATGAAAATAATGAAAAAATAAATAAAAAAAAGAATCCATACCTTCCCTACCTATATGTTTTTAGGACGTAATAGGAACCAAACACTTTTTTTGGGGCCTAATCAATAACCGTCTTATTGCTATTATTTTTCATGTTTTCAGATGTAGGTTACGAGCGAATACCCTGTACTATGTGTTTTTGATTCCAATGGGAGTCATCATTCTCTTCAACATTGTCATTTTCATCATGGTTGCCAGAGTCATCATTTCCAGGGGTAGAACATCAGCTGCCACGAAAGGTATTCTATACTTCAATATCGTATAGGTGTAGTATACATAAGAAGGGGTTGCCTCCGTGGACAAGTGGTCTAATGCACTGGACAAGTTCTGTAGTGCAAGTCTAAATTGTGGCAAGCTAAGAGGTTTTTGCTTGGAGCTACTTTGCATTTTCTTATTGATATGTTGTTATCCGCTGCCAAAATATGGACTTATTTTTCCTGGATTGTATAAATATATATATATATATATATATATATATATATATATATATATATATATATATATATATATATATATATATATATATATATATATATATATATACATATATATATATATATATATATATATATATATATATATATATATATATATATATATATTTCTATATATATATATATATATATATATATATATATATATATATATATACACTTATATCAAAATAACTTTATATATCAAAACAACTTTACTCTGAATGTCTGTATTTTATATTTAGATGAGTCTTCTGTCCGTGCTGGACAAGTGCGTGCAGCAGCGGCAATGTTGGTTCTCCTGGGAGTTCCCTGGGTCTTCACAGCATTTGGATCCATAGAGTCAAGTAGTGGATTGAATGCCTTCCAGCTAGCAGGCCAGGCATGTTTTATAATATAACATTACAATGTAACAATAATTATAGTAATAATAATGATAATAATAATGATGACAATAATAATAATGTTGATAATATTGATAATAATATCTTTATTAATAATAATAATCATGATAATAATAATAACAATAATAATAATAATAATAACAATAATGATAATAATAATAATATCATTGATAACAATGATAATAATAATAATAATATAATAATAAAAAAAATTATAATGATAATGATGATAATCATAATGATAATAAAAGTTTATCACACAATAACATGATATTATACAAAATAATATGATATAATATAGCAGTTCTCACTTTATTTTAGAAAAAATGCGATCAAGAAGTCTATATGGTCAAGAAGACGTTTATCTCAGTACAAATCTTTTTCCCCTTTCATTTCATCTTTATTATCGTACATACATAAAATATCTGACTGAAAGCTACTGTGACATTTCTTTGGGTAGAAGCTTCATAAGCTCTTGATAGGACTCATACAGTTTAGTGTAAGTGAATATGAGAGATAAAAAGAAGTTTATTTGCATGTGAAAGCTTTTGTATGCACATTGAAAAGTACATGCAGATGTGAAAGGGTTAAGGCTAATGTTTACCATGTATCATGAAACATTTTTTGAAAATTTGTCCTTTTTCAGATTGTATTCATCCTGTTTGTGTGTGGACAAGGCATCTTTATTGCTGCTTTTCACTGTCTACGATTTCCCGAAGTTTGGAAGCACTGGCGCCACCTTGTGACAACTGGCAGCACTACATTACCATCAACTGTCACTGCGACCGGAGTAAGCACCCTCAGTTCAGCTGCAGAGAAAAGGCATACAACAGAACATGCTGCAAATACATCTATATGAATAGTACCTTGGATGAAAAAAGGATGGATTTGTAGCGAGAGAGAAATCACTATATGCACTATAGTGAAGAGGTGGACTCATGCCAGGAGTCACAGATCTGCCATCAGCGCGAGGTCACATGGGAACAAGAACCAATCAGGGCTCTCGTATCGATTACATTACAGAGAAACCTAATCTCCACCATCAGCTGGGCCTGCGCAGAGCACCAATTATGGGTAATTAGCAGCTATTAGTTGACACTGGTTGAGGCTATCTGGTTCAGGTAGTACCACTAAAATCATGTTTTGACTGTTACTCAGGTGTCAATCACAGCATTGAGAAACCACATCTGCCCAATCAATGGAGACTTAGAACATCTGTGTCTGGCACTTTTCTTTTTATCTCAACACGGAACCAGGGGTTGAGGGTAATATGAAAATCAAAAGAAAAAATGGTTCAATATTATTATTGAGGTGGCAATCAGAATATGTGATGATGTCACTGATGATACTCACCTGAGTATGGTGACAAAGGAAGGAAGGAATTTGGTTTTACTTCGCTTTCAACAGCTTAGGTCATATTGCGGTGAGATAGAAAGCTAGGAGGAAAATCCCATCTCTTCACGAATAGTTCCAAGGGGTATTTCAGTTTCAGAAGGGCCATCCTAAGACAGCCCTCCACAATGCCGCACATTTATATCGCGTCCAGGCCAACCCGCTTGGGGATCCAGCGGAGACTCGAACCTGCGAACTCACGCTATACAGCCAGGCATTGTAACCACTAGGTCACGACGGATCCCTCCCTGTGTAGTGAGTCTGGCATGAGTATAATAAATACAACAGCCAATGGTATCCTGTGGATTGTCCAGACTCACATGTGGCTCTCAAGCCCCACTGACTTCATTATTCTCTATACCAATGTGCAGCATGAGAGAATGATATTTGGTTTTCTGGAACTGAAGGATCCCTTGGGCCTTTGTAGGATCTTGGATGAAGAAAAGAATGGATATGTAGCGAGAGACCAATTACTATATGCCCTATAGTGAAAAGCTGGACTCATGCCAGGAGTTCCAGATATGGCATAAGTGCAAGGTCACATGAGAACAAGGACCAATCAGGGCTCTCGTATCGATTACATTACAGAGAAACCTTATCTCCACCATCAGCCAGGGATGCGCAGAGCACCAACTTTGGGTGATTAGCGGCTATTAGTTGACACTGGTTGAGGCTAGCCGGTTCTGATTGACCGGCTGGTTTCGAATCCTCTTGTACTCGGTCATCTAAGATAGGATGGTACTAAACTGGACCAATTTTCATTGACACAGATAGAGCTTATAGCTGATAAAACTACATGTGGTGACATTTTGAAAAGCAGTGATACTAACTCTACCTGAGTCCCTCATTATTACTGGATTTGAACAGTCACTGAGGGATAGGATTTCATGAAAATTACCATGCTGTGCAGTTAGGGTATTTACTGACTTGAAAAAGCTGAAACTCAACAGAGAATACTAGTAAACTCTACTGGCAACTGACTGAGAGGCAGGAAGGCTCTGTTGTGGCTTTGGATTATTTGATAGCTCCACTCCAAGGCAAAATGGATGAGATTATTTGCAGATCAATCTCACTGATGAGTCTAGCCACTGTTGGAATATAACCATTTTGTGTTACTTCTTTTAAAACTTTCACTTCTGCTTTGCAAATCACAAACTAAGCAGACCTTGACAAAGTTAATGGGAACTTCCATGAAACAGATTCTGTTACCTAGGCATATGAACAAACTGGGAATTGCTGACAGACATAGCGAGAAGACTGTGCCAAAGAATATTACCTCACATGTACTGTAAATCACTTAATTATGGCGCGAACATTATAAAGCGTAATTACAGTACTGCGCTGTGATAATTAATTATAGCAGTGGGAGAGCCCCACTGTTTATTTTTACCCACATAAAATTGCAGTTAGCCGGAATCACTAGGGATCAGGGGCCACTGTACTTGACCTCTGGCCCCTGCCAGATTGTGAAGGCAGTAGTTTATGACTGCATGCAGTATCCATGTGCCTCCCCATGACTAGGCTTTTGTTCTGCCTTTCAATATGTATATTGGGCAATTTAATAAAGAAGGGATTTTGAAATAGCGCATATGGGCAGAGCGCTATTATCGCTATCTTGTTGTTCCCGCTATATTTAAGTGATTTACAGTATTTTCAATTTGTACCTCTCTTTAATATGACAAACAATCCATTCATTTACTAATTTGCCACAAACAATTCATTCATCATGCATAGAGATTCAGTGATGGATAACTGTAAATTAATTATTGAAAATGAAAAATGATTTTCCTTAAATCACAATGCTTCTTTCGTATATCTAAATCCTCTTCAGTATTACATAAAATATGTTAAATCATCTGTCTGTTTTGCATTTCTTCTGTGATAATGCACGAGTGATTGTACCTTTCCTGTAATTCATTTACATTTTTCTATAAATATACACTTTCATTTACAAAAACAGGGGTTATATATCATTTATGGAAATACATTTACTGTTTACTGCATTTGTTGTATGAAGTTGAGTATAGCCCAGACCACATCTCACACTGATTTACATTGACTGTATGAAAGGTAATAAAACCATTAATCAAACAAAAACTACAAGTGTTTAAGTGACTCCACTCACCCAAATGAGATTTTCTCAAATGTAAATGTATTCCCCACAACTACAACAACAATGTTGAATGCTTAAAACCTTTATTCATGTGTAACATCCATGCAAATACAAATTGCCTATCAGAATGCACAATCTACTAGATATACTAACACAATAAATTTGACTTAATGTTTCCGATATTTCCGCAATGCTGCATGGATGTTCACACAAACAAAAGCTGACGTGTGGCGCCAATGACTAGTGGCGCCACCATTCTAGTTCCGTTGTGGGGATAATTACCAATCTGGCTACATCTGCTGACTAGATTGTTCACCACTCATGCTCCGTCTTAATTCAAACTTCTACTAGGAATGAGGAATTTTGTTTATCTTCTCTTTATCAGCCAGCTGTGTTGTGACAAGACAGTTGTGAATGGTCAAGAAAACATCCCACCTAAAGCCAGTGTTTCGCATGGCCGGTTAACCGAGACGTATGCCGTGGTCTGAACCTTGGTAAACCTGCTTGATCCTTGTGTAAAAAAGGTCCCGGTTCAAGTTCCAAGGCGCACCATGGTAATACCAGGCAATGGCACCGGTTGTCAATATGGCGAGCGTCGTTTTTACTGTCAACCGGCATGAACCGCAAGGTGCTACCGGATGTTTTGAACATTACAAAACATCCGGGAGCACCTCGGGGATCAGGCAGGTTGTCAGCGGAACACACAGGTAAACCGGCGATCTACACGGTTTAATGGCCAGTTGATCCCGGACAGTGATCCGTCACAAACCGCCACGGTCAACCGGCTATGTGAAACAGGGTCTTAACCCAAGTCTCTGGCAATTAGATCATTTGAATGATGTACGGCTAAAGGCATACTTGTATCAGCGGCTAGGACACTTATATGGTTATGATAGTTTCAACAGAGGCAGGACCACATGGATTCAGAGTTGCCTATATCTCAAATTGCCTATATCAGGCAGGAGAATAGCAATTTATCCCATTTACACTCAGAGTGGCCAAAAAGGCCAGATGATTTTGGATAAAATTTTCTAAAAATATTTTTCTTTGGAAAATATTTGAAGGAGAATTGTTTGTCAGAAGCCAAACATCAACTCCCAATCAAATATGTATTGAACTTTTGTTATATTCCTAAACACGTATGAGTGTTTTTGTCTCTTTCTAGACTGGATAGATTTCAAGTTCATAGACAGTATAAAGAGTAACAATAACATTAATGTAAATATGTGAATACATGCTTTATTAAAATGTTATATACAGAGGGGCCTACAAAAGGTTTACAGCACACATGATGTAAATAGAAATCTGTTAAAATATATCACAAATCAAAGACCTTCTAGTACCCCAGACAAGTGTATAGGGCCATCATTATGTTGCCTTTTCTTAACAAAAGGAACCGACCCTGAACATTCCCCTATCACAGACACTTTCATAACTCCTCAGTGTTTCCCCATGAACCACTCAAATCAATACTAATTCACAAAATAATCAATATCTCTTAGTAGATCTTCTAATCTACATATACATGTGCTCAGAACTAATCCATTTTATTTAACAATTCGACCCATACAAAGTGTACATTCCCTGATGGATGTTCTGATGAACAATAAATTATGAGACACAAAAGAAACCCTCACAGCAGTGGTATGATTTTTGGGGAAAAAACAACAAATATGTATGGTGTTTTCAAATAGTTCTTATCCACAATCATCGATCAGGGACCTTCAAATTTCACTAATGTAGAGAAGAGATCAACGTGAAGAAAAGGGTATCTCATTTTTTCTTATTTTCACGTATAAAAAAAAACATTTCATTTTTTTGTTGTTGAAAATGAGAAAAAGTGTATTTTCAAATTTTGCCAACAATCAGCCCATTAGATGCAAGCATCAAAGTGAAAGGTTTTCACACCAGACAAATGTGTGCATAGCTTCATCAAATGAGTAAATAATTATCTAAAACAATAACCTGAGTAATGGAGACAATATGATTTTTTCACAGGGGTCCACTACACAAATATGATATCCCAGTGGGGGTAACATGATGGAATAGATCCCCTTGGAAGGAAAATCATCCTCACACGGGGATCCATTCCATCATGTTACCCCCACTGGGGTGTCATACTTGTTTTATTATACCAAACAAACCCCAGAATGGTTAAATATTTAAATTCTCGCTGACCATATCAAACCACTGCCAGTCGCTGATGCGGGGGGAAAGACTGTCTGCTGTATTGGATGAGGTCAATGTCAGAGATGACTGATGACTCATACTTTCCCTGCTAGGCGTCACTAGCAGCGGGAGGGAACACAGAATGGTGAACCTCAGTTAACCAATCATGGCTTACTATCTTCATATGAGGCGTTCAAATAATACAGTGATTCAAGTTCAAATTCATATTCAGAAGTGTTCATGAACTCGGGAAAACATGCTTAATGATCTAAGTTTGAGCCAGAGCACTCCAAAAGTATTGTCATCAAACACTATCCAGTGTGCCGGGACAAACTCAGCATTTCTGAATCCGTGTCCTGCTATCTGACCATGACCATGAAACCTGAAATAGAAAATGAGCATGTGTGTAACAATCTACTCAGTATCAAAAAGACTAAATCAAGTTCATTCTTGTTTGAAAATTCATATGCTACAGAGCAGGGGCTTAGCCGTAATGCAACCAGCGTGTCATTTGGACACCCAGAGCACTGTTTTTTGACAGTTTGGACACCCAAAACTTTATGTCACAATTTGCTGATGATGACTTTTCTTAGAAGATAGAAGATGAAGAAGCTGTAGTGTCACTTTCATAAGACACACAAAGCAGTTACTGGCCTAAAAAAGCAAAATCTGTAAATATATAGGTTTTTTAAAAATAGAAGTATGTACTTTGTACCACACTTTGGACACGCTAAAGTCTATGAATCCTCTATTTGGACACCCTGTTTTCAAATATTGGCTAAGACCATGCTACAGAGACCTAAATATTGACATACCTCATATCAGAGGCTGTTTCATTATTCAATACTGTGTTAACTTAATACTGTTTTTAAACTGAACCCTTATGCTGCAGGTAGCTAATTTGGACAATACAATCGATGCAAAAAAGCCCTGAAAAATGACTGAAACCATGGCACATGGGTACTCATCTAAGAGTGCAGAGCAAGAGCTATCCAATGAATACCAACATGACAGGGTATAGATGGTTTTCAAAAATCTTTGCGTCCTTGTGCAATGGATGCAAGTAGCATCATCATAGGAAGGGATAAGTTTGGTTACCGACATTTTTATGAGAAACAATACATAATAACTAGGACTCGATATCTGAAAATGATGTTCTATTGCTGATTTTTCTTGATTCGTCAGCTTTATCAGATTTATTTCTATACCATCAATTCTATTCAATTCTATACTTCAGCGCTTGTTTATGTCAAAACTAACCCCCCATTCAGTAGGAAAATAACAGCAAACAAAATGCTGTTCCATCGACTTATCAGGTATTTAAGACGACCCTATAATCATAAAGCCATTTTTTTAACCCTCTTTAGTACTCCCAATTAAATCCAAATAAAGCTGTTTTCCATTTTGAAGGCAAATGCTATTCTTTGATCTACTGCGCCCCTTTCTCCATTCCAAAAATAGACCAAGTCTCATTGCTAGCTTAAATTGATGTCCCCCCCCCAAAAAATATATATATATAGAAAACTCCGGGTTTTCTTGAATTTATGGAAATCTCAGAAAAATAATCACATTTTTAAGAGAATATCATCACCATAATTGTTAAATGTATTACTTTGCAGTTCCCATAGAATTTAAGAAAACCCAGAGTGTTACATTTTTTTTGTGGGGGGGGGGGGGGGGCACCCTGTATGTTATCTACTGTACACTGACTTAATAGTCTGTGCTAAAATTGTACGGGTCTATTAAAATAAAATAAAAATCCTTTTTTTCAGTAGTCTGGATTCGATTCCCCCCCTCCTCTCCCCCTGCGCCATCTATCTATCATAACGCAAACTAATTTTTGGCAAGTGAACCGAGATAATAGAGCTGATAATAGATGGATCAAATTCAGACAAGTTCCAGTAGTGGGAGCCTCTTACATTTTTTCTTTGACAGGGAAAATACTAACGGACAAATGGACGAACATAACCTCCCTTCATTACGCTTTAGTCCGTTTTTAAACATTCCGGATTCTTCCAAACGGAAAAATCCTGAATGTTTTTACACTCAGACTATTAAGGCAGTGTACAGTATATAAGGGCGTGCCTCACCTTGCTCTGCAGTGTCTGGGTGGAGTAATATCCCGCTCAAAAGAGTCGAATGGTAACCGAAATGGCTGCTGGGGTAGTTTGTCTATAGCCACATCTCCAGGGAGGTCCGGGGTATCAATCTCTTCCATTATGGAGATCCTCTCCTGCTGGTCGTACGTCAGAATCATAGGCCGCCGCAGGTCAACCTTCAGGCTCAGCTCACCGGCAAACACGTTAGGATCCCCCTGTGAAAAAGTAAGGTCAAAGGTCATGTACGTCCACTTACATTTCAAACTTCCAAACAAACTCATTAGGATCACCCTGCCATACAGTTTGATAACTTTGATTTGATTGGAATTTTTGCTTTTGGTTACCCCTCTCTGAGGGAAGGGTGGATGAGTATTGATATAAAAGAGGGAAAATTTGTGTCTGATTTCAAGGGCTTGCCACCATGCTAATGTTGTCTATCATAGGGGAGGTACCTCAATGAAAATAATTTTCTAATATACCTAGGAGTCATAAAGAAGGGGGTGCAATATGTGGTGAATATGAAGGGATAGAATTTTCCCTACTATCATGAGAAACTACTTACTGTTATCTTCAGTCCTTGTGCTTTGTGGTTTTCCTCATAGCTGAACCTGATGATTTCAACACCATGGCCTCCATAATGGCCTTTGAAGAGACCAGGCTTGATCAGCCCAGGATAGGTAACGGACGGCATCTCAAACCTGTGATACACGGACATAGCCCTGCAAGAAATACAGTTCAACCTGTGATACAAGCACTCAGCTCTGTAAGATAAACAGTAAAGCCTGTGAAACGTTCACTCGGCTATGTTAAATACAGTAAAACATGTGAAATCATCAATTTCTGAAACAAAACTTTCTTACACTTACTTTAGATTTCTACCATTAATTTCTCTGTCATGATTTCATAGTTCTACTATCAATCCTATCTTGCCGTGATTTATATTTTTACCATCTATGTTTCTTATTAATGTTTTTGTATTCCTATCATGTATCTTACTCATGCCTTATATTTCTACCATGTTTCTTACTCATGATTTGTATTTCTACTATCTAATCTATCCATAACTTATATCACCACCATCTGTCTATCTTATAGTGACCTCTACGGCTTAATACTTCTACCATATATGTTCCATTTTCATATCTTGATATTCCTACCATATGGCTCATACTCATGCTCTATATCTGTACCATGTATCTTTTGTGTTTTTCTATTATCTGTTTGTTTCTTATTCTTCTTATTATACTACAGGCAAACTTGGGTGTGACAGACCACTGTAAAACAGACTTTTGCCTATGACGGACGATATGCTTGGTCCCAGTCCTATGCATATCAAGTATGTGTCATATGTATATGACAGATTTTGCATATGACGGCCCAAATTTCCTGGTCTTATTGAGTCTGTCATATCCAAGTTCGCTTGAATACTCTTATTATACCTCTAGCATCTATACCACAGACCAGTGCTTAGTATTTCTACCATCTTGTTTCTTACTCATGCTAAAAATATATTTCTATTATTCTAACATCTGTTTCTTATTCATATTCTCATATCTGTATAATCCTATCATTTGTTTTTACACATGATCTTGGATTAAGTATAGGATTGGGGTTGCTTATCTAAGACATGATTATATTTCCACCACTTCTGTTACTTACTCATTCTGGAAGAGATGCATAAACTTGTTTATCAGTAAGGCATTATTCTCACCATCAGTACCACTTTCTTCCTGTGCCCAGGCTACATACTCCTGGAACATGAACATAGAGAGTTAGTCCTAATTCATACAGCACACAAGGACCTGCCAATTCATGGTTTTAGCCAGAAGGGTGTCTGGGTGTCTTTTTGGACACCCAAAACCCTTAAAAAGCACCCCTCAGGACACCCAAAAAAATTTATGAGGAATTTCTTAGAATGTCAATCTCAAGCATATAATTGAATTTTTTCTTCTCCATATAATTCCAATTACATTGTATACGGATATTATGCCTTATTTTGATGAATTTGCACATATTTATGGTTGAAATCTGAGTATATTGTGGTCCCCCTTAAATTTTGGATGCCCCAAAATTTTACAATTGCCAATTTTGGGAAACCAAGTTTCTAAATCCTGGCTAAGACCCTGCTTGCCATATTTGGGGATATCCTCCAAACAAAAGCATCTTTTGGATATATATATTCAGGGGATAGGGGCTACAGAACACCAAACACACTGCTCCAAATATTTACAATGAAATAAACTACCCTAAATTCCCAGTAATATGAGACACTTTTAATAGCTACAATTTCTAAGGGTTGAATACAGTCCATTTTTTCTGAAAATACAACGTGGTAACAAAATATTTATGGTGGCCAAGAGTCCTACGACCATGCCCCAATTTGATGAGAAGTATTGTATGATTCTTTGAGGCAATTTGGAAATGGGAATTGAAATATTTATCTTTTTATTTCCTGTCACAAGCTATCAGCATTTATATTGCCTTTTTGTTGTGAAGGAGAATATAGGGATGTCATCGATAGTCCACAAATCGATAAATCGACATTTTCACTTTGTCAATTAAATCGAATCGAATGGTTGGGTATCGAATCGAAATAATCGATATTCTGCACCCTAATAATGGCATATGATTATTAATTAAAAATACAATTTTTCCAGACATTTTCCTGTTAAACTAACGCAAAGTGAAACTTTGACTAAATAATGAAGTATTTTCTAAGGCTTTTGTAAGAGAATTTGGAAGGAATGGTGCACTTTACTCAGGCATATGGCCAGGACACAGGGTATCAAACCGAATCAAATTGAATTGATATATCGGAAAGAGTATAGCAATTAATCAAATCGAAAAAAAAGGGATATCAATTACATCCCTATAAATAATTTTGCCCTACGAGCATGTTACGGCGTATCGCATCGAATCGAAAAATACATCAACTAATCGAATCGATAAAATTTCATACCAATGACATCACTAGGAGAATTGAGGAAATATTGTAAACCTTATCTCCATAATAATCTTAGTGGCCTGATTATTAGTGATAGGAATCGGCTCAGATTTTCATGATCGATCATCGGTTGGGTACAATCCCAGCAGCACTTATAAGCTATTAGCTAGTAAGTAATATTTCGAACATTTTCTGGTACTGTTTTTGGTGAAAAACTTAGTCAAAATACGTCCAGGAAGATGTGTCAAAACACATCCTTTTTGCTGTTTATTTCAATCATAATTGATGCCAAATTTTGGGATCGCTTAATTGAAATTGAAACCCTTTCGATCCAATGATCGATTATAATCCATCATCAGATTATCACTACTGATTATCAAAAAACTTTGGCATACTCTAAATAAAATTCTCACATTGACCCTATAGTCATTAATTCAATCCCATGAGCCACTCCAAATAAATTTGCTTTTCGACCCTACACAAACAATATTTACCCTAGCACTTGGTGTTGAGCTGCCGCTATGAAGCCTGTGCATGTCTTTTGATAAACAATTGAGCGCAAACGTATCTTCATCTTCAACCTGAAAAAGAAAGAAAACAAATTAAATAATTTAGATAGATTAGCTAACCAAATCTGGTGAATAGAACAAAAAGAACGCTAGCAGATAAAACATTCATGAAAGTATTTTTCTCTTGTACAAATGGCATACAGACTTCTCCAATCCTCAAGGGCAAGTGACAATAAATAAGATTAAAAATAAATTTATTTTACTTGATAAAGGAACAAGTGATTTCATAGAGCATTTTCATCAACAGCACCATCACTCTACCTAATACCTTCTTGGACAAGTAGGATTTGAAATTCATATTTTCATCACTTTTTCTGCCACATCAAGACTGAATCATGACTATATACAGATGATAATGGTAAAGGTGACTGGAGCACCCAGGGAAAACCATCCACAAATGCCAAGTCACTGATAACTTACTCACATACCTTGAGCTGGATTCCAGCGTGGTACCATTAGTGGTGGTGGGAGACTGTATGCAGTTAAAATACAATGCTGTACCTACTCAGGGATCAGGGCATCTCACCCTTTTTCAGCAAGTAAATATTTGGTTTGGACAACAAAAACTTTATGGCCCCTTATCCAAAGGAGAAGTGATCGTAAATCCAATGCCACGACTTATCTTTGAATTAATGTGCATGCACCATGGTCTTTACAACATTCTATTACAGCCAACAGCATGGCAGCCCCCCCCCCCCCCCCCCCCCTAACTATCCTCACACCATGTGACACATGACCCTAGTGGCATTCTGTTACAGCCACATGCATAGTAGCCACTGCCCCCCCCCCCCCCACCCCCATGTGACACGCCATGACCCTTGTGGCATTCTGTTACAGCCAACTGGACGATGACCCCCTCCCCTCCACCCCCCACACACACTTACCACTAACTCTATCCTGGCACTGTGAGGCGCACCGTGACCCTTATGGCATTTCATTACAGCTTGATTTCCGTCAGCCAACTGAACGGTGACCCCCCCCCCCCCACCCCTTTCACAAGGCAGTACTTACCACTAACTCTATCCTAGCACTGTGAGGCGCACCGTGACCCTTATGGCATTTCATTACAGCTTGATTTCCGTCAGCCAACTGAACGGTGACCCCCCCCCCCCCACCCCTTTCACAAGGCAGTACTTACCACTAACTCTATCCTAGCACTGTGAGGCGCACCGTGACCCTTATGGCATTTCATTACAGCTTGATTTCCGTCAGCCAACTGGACGGTGACCCCCCCCCCCCCACCCCTTTCACAAGGCAGTACTTACCACTAACTCTATCCTGGCACTGTGAGGTGCACCGTGACCCTTGTGGCATTTCATTACAGCTTGATTTCCGTCAACCAACTGAACGGTGACCCCCCCCCCCACCCCTTTCACAAGGCAGTACTTACCACTAACTCTATCCTAGCACTGTGAGGTGCACCGTGACCCTTGTGGCATTTCATTACAGCTTGATTTCCGTCAGCCAACTGAACGGTGACCCCCCCCCCCCCACCCCTTTCACAAGGCAGTACTTACCACTAACTCTATTCTAGCACTGTGAGGCGCACCGTGACCCTTGTGGCATTTCATTACAGCTTGATTTCCATCAGCCATCTGGACGGTGAAAAGCCTTTTCTGCCTAAGCTTGTCTGTGATCCTTGGGTCTATCGGGGCATGATAAGCGGTGGCTATTAATATCTCTCCATTCTCAAGCTGAAAATAGAGCAGAGTAGTCATAAACTTCATGAGCCCCAAGTATGGTGGGATATACCTTAAACCAGAAACCTGGCATCCCATGAAATAGAAACTGTAAAATCATTTCAAAAATTCAAAATCTTGCACTTTAAAATTCATGTACATGGAACAAAACAAAATAAATTAAATTCTTCATTTACTCATAAAGACAAGTAAGAACCATGCCCAGGCTCAATTTTGGAGGTGAAAACCATTACCAATTAGTCACCAAAAATGATCAAAAGTTGAGTATGTTTCCTAAAGGCAGGGACCGACAATAATCAGAAAGTGCTACTAGTCTGGTAGGGCTAGTAGCACCCACAGTATACTAGCCCTATTACAAAGATACAAAATACACCTTGACACTGCATAATAAATAAACTGCCTTTATTTACACTCTAATGAACATAACACACAAATTTATACTCATTGCTGAGGACTGGTGTATGCTTAAAGGGGCCCTAAAGGCTCACATACATATCAGCTTATATGAAAGTTAACACTTCAAGCACAGGATGCTGCCCTTCTTTTTCTCTCAGTGATCCCATGAGGGGAGATTTTTACATATTGGCATCATCCTGCCAAGCCCCTAGCTCTGTGCTTATCTAAGCTCCTTTGCTACCCAGTAACACTGACCACACCAGGTGGTGATGACCTGGATTCACAATGGCTGCGGCCTTGGCTTAGAGGAGGTGCTATTCACTAATTGCAATTTTAGATATCTCTTTGTGTGGAGCTCTAGGGCTTCCCTGTTTATGACAGATGTTGAGCTATGTTCATGAACTTTCATATAAACCTATGATTTGTTCTTCCCAAAGTTTCCCTTTAAATATATATATATATATATATATATATATATATATATATATATATATATATATATATATATATATATATATATATATATATACATATATATATATAAACACATATATATATATATATATATATATATATATATATATATATATATATATATATATATATATATATATATATATATATATATATATATAGAGAGAGAGAGAGAGAGAGAGAGAGAGAGAGAGAGAGAGATAGATAGATAGATAGATAGATAGATAGATAGATAGATAGATAGATAGATAGATATAGATAGATAGATAGATATAGATATAGATATACATATACGGAGATGCATGAATATTTTTGTAGACAAGTAGTAGGAATAGTTGTCGTCTCTATATGTGAGTAGCTGGCTTTTCCGAGAGACGTGGGTCTACCCTTGCCTGAAAAGTCATTCAGATTTGATTTGGAATACTTGTATAGGGTTATGGTTTGATCAATATGATTTTAGGTGGGGTCATACCAATATGACCAGGCTAAAGATGGGAATCTTTGTTCCCTTATGACCAGAGTCAAATCATTCTGATTCTATTACATACTTATGCATTGATCCCTGTATAATGACACCCAACCTAAGTCCATGCCATTTCCAAAAATTAGATCTTCATCTTTGACACACTATAATACCTAATCATGCAAGTTTGAAGATTTTCAAGTTAAAAGTATATAATGAGCAGTAGAAAATGTATTTAATTATTGCTTTGTTACACATTTACTTACTTTCACATTCAAGAGGCCACCATATGGAGATTTTCCCTGCCTCCAGAGTCCTAAGCAGTGACCATACTCATGTAGAACTAAAACAAAAATAAAATCCACAATTTACAAACTTACACCAAAAAACAATATGAGACATTTAAAAGTTTAAAAAAATATATATGTTTTCTTTCTAAAACAACATGAATATGTTTTTAATTAAATGAAATTCGACGAAGCTAAGTATGAATTCATTCCCTGCAGCATTCAAATGATAACATTGTATTACTCCACTAAAAATGATTTAAGAATAAGAGAAAAATTCAACCTTACTCTTTTTTTCTCCTTCCACACAATAAAAGCCTGATGTCCAAAGATATCAGCCACCTGGTGGTAAAAAATTTAACCAGAAATATGAGAACCCCTTTAGAGCACTACAACTGCAGATGCAAATTCGCCTCGTATTTATTTTTTATCTTAGGT
>OZ012685.1:23285918-23299937 GCA_963942565.1 Maea johnstoni
GATATGGCTGGAGGATACCTGGATGACAGGTAATTAGGTGGTATCAGTTGTACTGGGGCTTGGCCAGGACCCGCCCAGCCTGTCTTTTGAACAGGCCATTTCCCTAAAACCTCATTTTTGGACAGGCAAAAAGATTTTTATGAAGAATCTTCAATTTAGATTTTTTGGGGGTAACCTCCAAATCATTTCCTAGCAAACCATCTTCTGGTACATGGCAGAAGTGTAAATAGAAAAGACCTTTTTGACATAATAGGCTATTGAATCTAGTTAGTATATGTATTTGAAGTAGCTGATTAGCTAAATCTGAACAGGCAAACATTTTAGAATTGCTGTTTTGAACAGGCATTTTTTAAATTCCTGGCTAAGACCTTGGGTGTCACAAACATTAAAAACCTAATTAAGATGAATTGTGAAGGGCGGTCTTTGGAACCTTATAATTGTTGGAAAGAAAAGGGAATTTCTTACATTCTTGATTTCTATCTTGTCTCAATATGACCTTAAATGTCAAAAGTGAGGAAAATTGCAACAAACATACAAACAAAATTGATACAATTTTTAGGATAACATGACCATGGGTTTGAATTATCAATTTCAGTCAGTCTGTGCATCAAAAGGAAATATCCTCTTTCTAACAATATCACGCAGAAATACTCAATTACCCATTGAAGAAAAATCATTCCCAATAACCACTCCCAATTGGTTTCAATAATGGATTTTAGTACCATGTATGGGTAAAATGGCTATATTTGGATCACCATACAATACAGTTATTACAGCGAGAGGCATGCACCATTGTTGTTTTCCTCTTGGCATCCCTATAAAGGGTCATTCTTGATATAGCGTTTTTCTTCGTTTGAGTTATAGGAATGGAAATTCTCACATTCATTGTACAGGTGAACTTGGATATAACGGACCACTGTACAATGGATTTTTGTCTATGAGGAACGATATGCTCGGTCCCAGTCCTATGCATATCAAGTACGTGTCATATGTATACGACAGATTTTGCATATGATGGACCAATTTTCCTGGTCCCATTGAGTCTGTCATATCCAAGTTTGCCTGTATTATTTTGGCCTCATAAACTCACTGCGATTTATTGCCAAAGCTTAAAGTAATACACTTCATGGCAGGATTTTTGTTCCTATAGCTAGAGAACCCAGAGAACCTCGAGTGTGTTGTCCACTTCATGTAGTGGTAAAAATTGACAGTAGACCACCGGCCCGTTTCTACCAAAAATTTGAATTGGCTAGTAAAAGTCTATGTTTACTTGCCCAGAAAGTCTGCTTAAAATTCTGACATTAATTCAGTTAGCATCACATCCAGTTTTACTTGTCTTCTAAATTAGATTATAACTGTCACAATTCATAAATTTTGCACAATTAACCATGAATGTTCAGTTATGAAATGGCTGTTGGCTACCATTTTGGTTATCAAGGTGATATGATCCGCTGATTTTTCTGGTGGACCACTAGACTATTTATTTTGATGGGACCGTTTGACCACCAAGGCTTAGCAAACTGTTTTCAGCACTGTAATCATGTTGAAGGGGGCAGTGATTTTGAAATTGCTTGCTTACTTTATTTGGCTAATTCATACAGCTTGGTGATAAGCAAATATAAATCATACTAATATTATTGAAAAATCTCATGTGGGGCATCATATTTTACTAATAAGAATCTCTTTATGCTAGGAGTGTGATCGGTATCCAAGGTTTGGAATCGGAATCGGTAAAAAAAAATCTGATTCCGATTCCGATTCCTACCGACGTATATAGGGGGAAGAATCATAGCATTTAGATTTAAAACTGTATTAGATGCTACACTGTTTTAACATTCCCATGCTAATAATTTCGTTTTTAGGTAGTAGATTAGATTACCTGGCGCACTGAGCTATTGACTGGCGATGTCTCGTTACTTTGTCATCTTATTGCATTGCAACAATATGACAAAGTAAGGGTCAATTAGTATCAACATTTTGCCGATTCCGGAATCGGAATGATCACTATGAGATTTCAGAGCGATCTTTTCCATGGAATAATCGATACCATCCGATTCCTTGGTATCGATTACACTCCTACTTTATGCAAGTATATCTAAAAAGTTGCTATACTCTATAGGATCCTATGGGAGATATTGCAAACAAAAAGGGGAGTGACCAATAAGTTTTTTAGGAAAATTTAGTAGCAGGGACAAATTGATAGAAATCCTTTCTACCATGCAGTTGGCACTAGGTCCTTAGAAAATGCATACCTCCTCAATAACTAAAACATTCTGCATCATTTTTAGAGTAAGTAGTCTTTGCCTAGGGAACTTTATACTTTTACTCAATACTGCCTAACTTTATACTTGCAGATTTATCCAGGGATCAAAGGATGCCGACAGCTATAGGTTTTACCATTGGCCATGTATAGACTCATTCATCTACTTCAGCCATTACTTCCTTACCCTTCCCCCTCCAGGCTGGACTAATGCTGCCCATAGACATGGAGTACCAATGTATGGTAAGTAATAGGGATGTCATCGATAGCCGACAAATCGATAAATCAAAATTGTCACTTTGTCAATTATATTGAATCGAAAGGTTGGGAATACCAGTGTATGGTGAGTAATGTTTGAGACTAGGGGATCCACTGTTTACGAGCAGATCTTGCAGGGTAAAGGTAAAGGTATTCGGTTTAGAGTCTTGTATCCACCGAAGTGCTCACACTACCTTCCCTCCCTAGCAGGCCTGTACACACGGAAACCATTTCAATCCCCCGCGGATATTCCAGAGCAACTGGCAGCGTATAGCGCACAAGCTCTAAGCACTAAGCACTGCCTTATTTATGCTAGGTACCCATTTTGCAGCTGGGTAGACTGAAGTAATATGGAATAAACTGTTTTGCCCAAGGACAGACCAAAGTGCCCCGGCCGGGAATTGAACCAGCGATCCACTGATTACTAGTCCGACACCTAACCAACTGAGCTACTTTGTCCCATGGTGTATACTGGGGTACGCTCGCAACAGGCAATCCTCTGAGTAGGCGCACTAGAAAATGAGAGGTCCTGGTCCTTTAAAACTGTAGTGCAAACTATGCCAGATAAACTTGAATATATGTTAAGTTTTGTAAATTTTTACAGTTCAACAAATGCACTCGCTGGAAAAGTTGGAATGAATATTCATGTATATATAATTGTCCTCACAAAATAATAACCTGCCTGCAAGTTGTAAAGATTGGAAATGCCTCTATTTTCCTTTGCATGTGCACATTTTTCAAAAACATAAAACAATTTTTAAATTACTACCAATACTCTAGGGATTTTATCTTATTATTTGGCACATGTTCAGATGAAGAATTCCTTTTAATCTAAACAAATTGGATTTAATCAAAAAATCAACATTTTGTGGAAAAAACATTAAAGGGCAAATGCACCATCAGAATGATTTAGGTTCAAAATAAGCTTATACATGTCACCAGACCTTTCAAATAAGACCTCCCCCGAACCTGTCCTCTTCAGCACTACTCAGTTATAGCTTACATAAGTGACCAAGTAACAGGCCTGACTCCTGTATCCCATGATGCACTCTGTTTTTGGCATCTTCTAAGCACCAGCTGACTGTCACCAGTGCTTACAGCACCTAAATTTTGAACCTAAATCACCCTTTAAATCAAATTCGGTATTTTTGGGTTATCAATTCCAATCTTATTTGTGTGGTGACTATTTAAGGTACACTTATCACTGAGTGGGATGATGGCAAGGCGCGCTGTGAACAATTCCTCAGCTCAGAAGAGGCGTATCAAGGATTGGCCAATAAGATGGCCAGAATGGCGGTCTACTACAACTTTGATGGATGGCTGATCAACATTGAGAACAAAATAGAGGTACTTGATGATAAAGCTGTTTTCTGTCATAAGACACACAATTGCCGGAGCAGCATGGACTTAGTCAACAAGGGCATCTGGGTGCCTTTTTGGACACCCAAACCCTCAGGACACCCAAATTATTTAGTGTGGAATTTATAAAAATCTCAATCCCAAGCTTAAAAATGAATTTTTCATCTCCTTATAATTCCCAAGACATTGTTTAATGATATAATGCCTTATTTTGATGAATTGATACTTGTTTATGGTTGAAATATGAGTATATTGTGATCCCCCTTAAAAATTTGGACGCCCCAAAATTTTACAACTGCCAATTTTAGGCACCCAGTTTCTAAATCCTGGCTAAGACACTGTGGAGCAGTAAAGTGAGAATAACTTATAACCCTCGGCTCCCCAGATAACTACAGTAGAGATAAAGCTTATCTTTTCATATTTCATGGTATCCAAAAACAATAGTAGGATTAAATTTGACAGATTTTGATTTAAGAAATAATCTATTTTTAATGTGCACTATTATTAGTTCCTTCAATTTTATTTCTTTTCTTTTCTTAGTTCTACTTTTATGATTTACTTCCAACTCCCTAGTTACCTTTAATAAAGATCAGGTTTATCTTTCCATATTTTCTTTTATAAGGAACCAATAATATTTTATAAAGAATAACTTTTTAGTCTGCCATATTTACTGTAAGCTACAGTTTTGATGTTTTTCTTGGTTCTGCTAATGCCCACTTTTGTGAAGTTTTCTATTGATTTCTCCCATTATGGTTATTTATTTATTTACAAACATTTTGTGTTCTTAAATAAAGTCAGGTCTAGAATTTAAAAAGAAAAAAAGGTGACTTTATAAAATGTTTGATCTAAAATGAGCTACTTAGGTTGTATGTGGATAAATGGTTAACATATTATACTAAATGTACAGGGATAGGTGGGAAAGTGTAGCGTGACACTTCTTCTAATTAATAATAATAATGATAATAATAATAATAATAATAATAATAATAATAATAATAATAATAATAATAATGATAACAATCTTTATTTAAAGAGAGTAACTCAGTCCAATAGTAAGGATCTTCCCTGAGGCATGTTTACAAGTAGCCCAAGGGCCCCAGGGTTACAAAGTAGTGCAGTACATTGCTTTTAGGTATCGAGACTTGAAGGAAGGTAGAGATTCAAAAGAATCTGTTGAAAGTAGGTAACATATTTTGATTTTTAGTCGATCAGTATCATTTAAACATTTTGAAAGGGTACCATTGTATCAAGTATTATTACATGTTTATGTTACCATTCCAAAAAACATTTACATAAAGGTAGAGTATAAGATGTGGGATAATTGATAGTTGCCAACATAATTTTTTGAAATGTTGATAAAATAAAATCATTCTGTATTTCTGTAGAAGGGGCATTTGTAATATGACTTGATTTGTGAATGATCGTATATATTTTTTTAGCCCCACCTGGTGGAGAGCTTACAAAGCTTTGTGCGATACCTGACTACAAAGATGCACAGCGCCATGGTCCATTCCAAGGTGCTGTGGTATGACAGTGTCACTAAGGATGGGGAGCTCAAGTGGCAAAATGAACTCAATGATCTAAACAGGTCAGTTTTACTCAACAAATTTGCATACAGAGTGAGCGCATGGTCTGACAACTTCAAATGTAGATCATATATGAGTGATATTTGAATAGGGATTTTTTCTATCTAAAGGAAAAATAATATTTCTCGAAATACAATATTTCACAAAATATTGCTTTGTAATTAAGATATTGCCACATACTGTAAAGTTGGAAATATGGCAATCGCAATTTCTTAGAATCATGCAGATTTTATGTGCTACAGTAGTAGCCCCATGCAGCTGTTTATAGAACTCACATGTCAATGAAGGTCCGTCCTGATTGGTATATTGCAATTAAGGAACTCAGGTCCACTGTGACAATGTGCATCATTCAAATTTGGTTGTACTCCGTGAGACATTTATATATCAAAGTATATATGAACGTATGGTTATCAACTGACATGTGTGATTGTGACTATATACACAATTTGAATACAAAATAAAACAAATACTGACGGATCGTAATATTAGCGAATTAGACCCACTCGTTCAAGTTGCTTTTATTACTTCCACGTTAATATTTCAAACTTTACAGTATATCAGACCAATTTGTTTTGGTCACCATAGGTATGAATAAATTCATCAATTCAAGGCTGTAAAAACAGCCTCACAATTTTTGTGATGCACTGCATCTTCCTTACAAAAGCATTTTACGGAAAATGATTGATGTATTGATAAAAGTCAAACAAATCTATCACCTAAATATTGCATCAATTTATGCATTCCAAAATTAGTTTCTAAAGTGTGAGAGGACGTTTCAATGAGATCTTCAGGCATGGATGTTTCTAAGAGTGTTCATGTATTTGTAGCATATTATGGAAAATAATTGAGGAAGATGTATTAATAAAAGTCAAACACATCTCTCACCTAAATAATGCATCAATTTATGCTTAAGGGTGCGTTTCCACTAGGCGGGACGGCGAGCGGGACGGCAGCGGTTTTTTCCCGCATTACCGCCGCCCAAATCGCTCGCCTCTATTTTTCCTTTTGCCGTTTCCACTTGGCGGCGACGGGAGCGGGACGGTTTTCAAAGTCAGCGGTTCCCGCCGCGGCAAGATCTGGACCGCTCACTTGAGCGATCCAAGCGGGAAACCGCCGCGGTTTTGGTACATCAACCAATCAAATTGATTAGTTGACGTCTATTTTTCAATCCGTCACTCCTAGTCAGGTAAGTAATCAGGAAAATGAATTTCCTCGGGCATTTTGGGGTAAACGTCGGTATCCAGTGTTTGCATATAATTTGATGGTGCTGAATCAGAATATGGTGGATACCAAAGCCAATTTTTAGTGTTAAGCCCCTAATTCGCATATGCAAATTAGTGTATTTACCCTCTATATTAAAAACACATTTTCAGGAGAAGTCTGTGGTTCCTGCTGGCTCTTCTCCAGTCATTTTAGTTATGCTTGAAATGAGATGAAGAACCAGCTCTTAACATTTCCCAACAAAAGTATTACATTAGAACAGTTATCGACACTTTAATAGATAGATAAAAATAGTATACCACTAACTAACTTCAAATGTGTTTTTATATCGTGGCATACGCAAAGTAAATAATTTTCGAAAATGTGACCCAATCACGGTCGACGAATGACAAATGCGGAACTGTGTTCTATTAATAGCCATGAGCGGCGATAAAACAAGAACAAATACACCCACAGAGGTGTAAAAGGTACCTAATTCGGCAATGTGACAAAATTATGAATATTTCTTTCAATAGGAATATTCTAAACTACTAGTATTAACAATTTCCATAAAGTTAAAGTTGAACAGTTTTATTCAATCAAATAACTTGGAAAAGTTAAAATTTGGTCAACTACTCTAAGCACATTACTGTACTCCAATCTACCTATATAAGTAGGATCATTGGCTTAGGTAGGGTAAGCACAATCAATGATTGTTGCGCTTTCCCGTCACTCTCGATGTGTCATCAGATCGGGAGCGCGAGGGGAATGCAAATTTTTGGTGGATGGTGTGTCGGTGGTTCGCCCCGATACCCTCCACTGAACTTGACCGTGGCCTGCGGTGTGGGCTACTGCGTTGCCAATGACTGCTAGCTGTCTCTCGACTCTGTCTGAATTTGAGTCCCTGCTGGGGGCGTGAAAGATTGATGCCTTAGACTTGAAACCAAGTGGCAGATTGGTTTCCATATCCATCCACACCATCTTACATGCGCCCCAGCCGGTTGATTTTAGATCCCAGTCAGATTTGAGCATTCCCGGCATGCTTGGCAAAAAAACTGACCAAAAATGAAAATTCCAAATTTAAGTTTAAGCGTGTTCCTGCGCGGCAGCGTAAGCAGGGTCTACCAACTGCAAGATCGCATTGTCATGAGATACCTTGACTGCCCTAACCCCGAGAATACTCATAGCCTTAAGAAATTACTAACAAATATGTAAATTTAACTGAATGACCAAAGTTCGTGGAGAATAACTAGGACGAATGCAAATGACGAGCTTCAGCTGGTTTAACATCTCATTTATCAATTTCATATCTGTTAGCCGAGCTTTTTGAACTTTTAGTACATAAGTTAGGTAGCCCTAAGTGTGTGGTCGTAGGGATATCTGTGTGCTCTAATATTTATTTCATTAAAAGAATTGCCAAATGAAAAAAAGGGATTTCTCTAATTCCTCCACCTTTTACAACTGCCGAAATACCCCTAGCCGCAATTTGGCAGAAAACAACTGACTAAAAATGAAAATTCCAAATTCTGGTCTCAACGTGTTCCTGAGCGGCAGCACAGGCAGGGTCTACCAACTGCAAGATCGCAGTATGTGTAGAATGCAATACCTTCACTACCCTACCCTCGAGAATACTCGTAGTTTCATTAAAAGAATTGCCAAACGAAAAAAAAAAGGATTTTTTATCTTATTCCTCCACCTGTTACAACTGCCCTGAATACGCCCTAGCCGCAATTTGGCAAAAAAAAAAACTGTCTAAAAATGAAAATTCCAAATTCTGGTCCCAACGTCAACGTGTTCCTGAGCGGCATCACAGGCAGGGTCGGTCTACCAACTGCAAGATCGCAGTTGGTGTAGAATGCGGTACCTTCACTACCCTACCCTCGAGAATACTCGTAGCGTTATGAAATTACGAACAAATATGTAAATTTTACTGAATGACCAGAGTTTGTGAAGAATAACAGGGCGGGTACTTTCCAGTTAAGTACAACTTTATAAATCAATAGTTGTTGTTTTGTTTTTATTTTTGCATTTCCACCATTTGAAATTAGCCCAAAGTATGCCTTTATTAGGCAGATATTACATGCACCTGGATGGTAGGGCCTTTTTGTGAATACTGTGAAAGCTTTGACATGTCCAGAGCATCATGTTTGATTGTTAACCCACATAAACCACCTGCATTAACCAATGATTAAAGATTATTGGTTTCGCATCGTTTTTCTAGGGTTGTCCTGCCACTGATGAATCAGTGATATTAATATTTCATATTTTCCTTTGAATATAACTCCATTCTCTGAGTGCAATTTAACTGCCAGCAGACTCCCCGCAGGGCTTGTGTAATATGTAAAAAGGCCCCAAAATCATCACAAATGATAGTTATAGGAGTAGGAAAGACCCCCTAAAACATTCATAACCAAACTAAGACCAAAGATAGGGATGAGTGTTTGGTATCAGAATGTTGGTCTAGAACGAAGTACCTTCACATGACTAGCTGTAACCCATGATGTAATAAAGGTCATTCAATGTCAAAGTGGCTGCCAAATCAAGAATCTGGGATTTTCCCATAAATAATGATTTCCGTTAATAAATTTCTCAGTTTTCTTGCAGGTATGTGTTTCTTTTCTGTCGCCACTTTAAACACTAAATATAGGCATGAATTGCCCAATAGCACATTCCACATCTACATATTCATTTAAAACCACTTCATTTTCACAGGCAAGGAGTAAAAATGTTTTGATAAACATATCTAAGATATTTATTCTGTCAATTATTGTGGTAACTTGGTTAGGAAATAATGCAATGACAAATCACAACTTCTTCGCCAAAATCTCTTCATTCAAAACTTGATTTTTTTGAGAGAAAAATTACGTTTTGACCTTTATTTGACCATCATTCTTTCCATAAATCTCAGTAATATTTTACACTGCCTTTAATGTTACATGACAACACAATAGGGAAGTTAAAATGCTTATTCTCCCCATTGAAAATGAAAGCTGACATTCCATAAGAAATGACCCTGTTATGTCAACCTTCTCTTGCTTTGCTTAGATATTTGGGTACACCCGTTATCAGGCATTTGGTCATTTTGGTCTCTGAATGTTCAAGATTGGCCCAGACTTTGTTTTGAGATGATTGAAAAAATGTCTGAGAATCCTTTATTAAAGATATTTCTCTCCTAAAAATATTTCCAGGATAAAATAGTTATTCAAGGAGAATTTAATGAGCTGCTAAATGGACAATTCAAAGACGAAATGCCTTAAATCTTGAAATTGGGGTTAGTTTGACCTTGAATCACCTCTAATATCCCGACAATATACCCTACCGTAGGTTGGTTGCATGGAATTGAAAGATTGTTTTACTACAAGCATTTCGATATGAAACAATGCCTATGGTGTTTGGTTTTCACACATTTTATGACTTAATCAGTGGTTCCATTCTAGCACTTTCTAACAAGTCTTTAAACACTTATTATAACCATGGTGTGAGCACTTCGGTGGATACAAAAGACTATGAACCGAATACCTTTATGGTGTAGCCAAATGCCACATTCCACGTCTCCATATTAACTTAAAACAACTTCATTTTCACCGGTAAATGGTACAAAATGCATTGGTGGACCATATTTGAGGTGATATATCTGTCAGTTATTGTGGCAACTTGGTTTGGAAATTGTAAAATGGCAAAACACAACTACTTCATCAAAATCTTTTCATCCAAATTTGAATTTCTTAGAGAAAAAAACGACATTTTGACCATTATTTGACCTTCGATGACCCCTTAATTTTAGCATTCTTTTTCGCTCATCTTCCAGATTGAGGATAAAATTGAACCTGACATTTTGGTGCATTAACTTCTCCCTTCCGACTTGGAAAACGTGAGATTCAGTCATTTTGGTTTTCAAATTTGTACCATTCTAGACACATTCTTTGGTCTCCAGGTGGGTCTGCTACGGAAGCCTATTAGGACCACTGAAAAATTATTATTTTTTTTTTTTCCTGAGAAATCCGAAAATCTAAAAAAAAAAAAATTGTCTCAAGATCCTTGTTCGGAATTATTTTTTTTTTAATATTTTTTTTTATGTTCTGCAAAGTTACTAAACTAGATAGCCAATCACTGACTCGCTCGTGTAGCCTTGTCAATCACACTACACGCGCGTGAGGCAGCGCTGGCAGTGGCATTCTTGTCTGAACAACGGATAGATACACGTTTTAGCTACATAATTTTCCCTGTGTTACCTTTCATTATACTTTATTGAACAGGCATACAAACACACACACACGCACATAGTATAATCCTTATAGGCTTCCTTAGTCTGGTACCCTACTTTGTACCTTTAATCTCAAAATTGGACTTAAGATTCTAATCGATGAACTTTCTTAAATGTTTAACAACTCCACTAAGAAGCAATCTTTCAGGAAAAGTGGCTACAGAAACTAAATACATACCTTCACGAAAACTGAAAAAATCATAAATGGAACTACAATTAATTGGGAAATCCCAGATTCTTGATTTGGTAGCCATTTTGACCTTGAATGACCGTTAATACATGATTGGTTATAGCTAGTCATGTGTTTAGTATTTTAAAAGGTACTTCTCTTCCAGACCAACATTATGATACCAAACACCCATCCCTATGTTTGGTCTAAGCTGAGCTATGAATGTTTTAGGGTGTCTTTCCTGGTTCTAGGACAATATCCCCCCCCCCCCCCCCGGACAAAATCCCCCCATTCCAATATCCCTCCGGACAATATCCCCCCGGATGATATCTCTAGTAAAACATGTGTTAGTAAAAAAAACTTTTTAAATTCAAGTGTTTTAAATTATACTAAAACATGTGTTAGTAAAAAATCTTTTTTAAATCAAAAAAAATCCAGTGTCTTGAATTATCCTAAAATATGTCTTAGTAAAAAGAAATATATATATTTTTAAATTCCAGTGTTTTAAATTTTCTTAAAACATATGTTAGTAAAAAAAAATTAATTAAAAAAAAATTCCAGTGTTTTAAATTATCCTAAAACACGTGGTAGTAAAAAAAGATTCAAAAATTCCAGTGTTTTAAATTATTCTTAAACAATTTTTTTGAAATATTTGAATTTTTTGATTATTTTTATTTATTTTACTAACACAAGTTTTGGGATAATTCAAAACACTGGAATTTTGTAAAATTCCTTTTACCAACACATCTTTTAGGATAATTCAAAACACTGGAATTTTTTTTAATTTAAAAAAGATTTTTAACTAACACATGTTTTAGCAGAGACTACCATACTAACCTATATATATCTCTGGTTTTAGGATAATTTAAAACTGGAATTTTTTTCAATTTTTTTACCAACTCATTTTTTAGGATAATTCAAAACACTGGATTTTTTTTTTCAATTTTTCAACTAACAGATGTTTTAGGATAATTCAAAACACTGTATTTTTTTTAAACTTAATTTTTTTTTACAAACACATATTTAAGGATAATTCAAAACACTGGAATTTAAAAAATATATATTTTTTACTAACACATGTTTGACGATAATATAAAACACTGGAATTTAAAAATATATATTTACTAACACATGTTTTACTAGAGATATCATCCAGGGGATATTGTCAGGGGGATTTTGTCCGGGGGGATACCGGGAACGGGGGGATTTTGTCCGGGGGATAAGGTACGAGGGGATATTGTCCTGATACCGTCTTTCCTACCCCTATACCTATCATTTAGACCAATGTGGAGCCTTTTTACATATTTTATGGTGTTTAAGGCATATGCAAATTATGTGCTTATAACTGAAAAATAACTTTGGTATCCATCTTATTCAGTTTCAGCAATATCAAACTATGTTAAAAATGCTGGCTACTGACTTATACCCCAAAGTGCCTGAAACTCTTTAAACAATGCCCTTTTCCAGATTACGGACCTGACTATTCGTGATGGGTTAAATTGCAGCGGTTTCCCGCCGGCAAGTTGGGACACTCCCACAGGACGGAGCGGGACGGCGACGGCTTTCTGAAGGAGAAACCGCTGCCGTCCCGCTCGCCGTCCCGCCTAGTGGAAACGCACCCTAACCCTTCCACTGCTGAGGCTACTTTCATTCAAAGCACAAAGATGCAAAGATTTCTGAAAACCACCTAAACCCTATCATGTTAGTATATTCATGGGATAGCTCTCACTGAGTACTCTCAGTTGAGTGCCCCATGTGCCAGGTTTTCAGTCATTTTTCAGCTTTTTTGCGTCACTTTGTACTAGCAAAATTGGCCACCAGCAGCATAAGGGTTAAATCCAAAATTAGTTTCAGAAGTATCCGAGGACATGTCAATGAGATCTTCAGGCATAGATGTTCATATATTTGTAGGGTGTACTTTGATGGATGTGATGGCATATTCCTGAACTACACGTGGAAGGAGAAGCATTTAGAGAATTCTGCTTGCACTTGGTCTCTCCACTAAGAGGCTGCATGATGTCTATGTCGGGGTAGATGTGTTCGGGAGAGGATGTCTAGGGGACGGAGGATTCAACACGAAGGAGGTACGGTCAACATTGCTGTATACAGAAATGCCCTTCGTTCACTCATGGACCTGTACTGTACTGTGTATGGAACACTTTTGCGAGAACTTTGATCTTACCACAGTGCAAAAGCCGAATTGACCAATCAGATTCCTTCATTTCTGATCTGGCACAGAAGGGTTTCAACGCATGAACCCCCACTCTTTTAACCACTAGTATGCAAGGATTTCAAAAAACATTATGTAACAGATACGTTTCTGTACAGAACTCCCCTGCCCTCTTTTAACTAGCAGCATACAAGAATTTCAATACATCAATGCAGATGCGGCCACCTATTTTAACTGTTATTATGCATGGATGTCAGCACACATCTGTGGCAGTTGTGCACCTTTGTAGAGTTATTTCCTCTTTTAACCAATAGCATGTCATGTTCTTAACACATACACATGGCAGATGTGGATGCTTACAGAAAAGCGCTCATTTTAACCACTTCCAAGCCATGTTTTCATGGCAAATACTAGGTGGCAGATATTATACTATACGTATCAGTTTCAGTAAATCTTAAGAAATTGCATGGTTTTTGTGCTGAATATTCATATACCAGGCTGTGAGTGCAGCCCGAAAGAATGAGCTGTTTAGCTATCTTTGCACAGGGGTAATAATTATTATTAAAGAAATTGAATTATTTTGATGTTGGGTTTCCATATTCTAGGCTGTAAGTGCTGCCAGAAGGCATGGGCTGTCCATAGCTCTCTTTGCACAAGGTTGGGTCTATGAGAAACATGGCAAGGAGAATTTCACCGAAAATGAAAATAAGTAAGTAGCGTTAAATCAGTTTGAACTAATTACAGCCGTTTTAT
>OZ012685.1:23300137-23624999 GCA_963942565.1 Maea johnstoni
ATATATATATATATATATATATATATATATGTTTGTATCTATGTGACGTGTGTATGTGTGTGTGTGTGTGTGTGTGTCTGTGTGTGTGGTTTGGTCTATGTGTGAGAAGTGTACATGATCACCACTGATCATGCATACCTTCAAAACATCTCTTCTGCCACACGAATTCCACCCTTGAAGCTTCATAGAACTTTCGGCACACTTTGGCAATTGTCGCTAGATCTTCTACACGTAAAAAGGCGAATAAGTGGACCAGGATCTCCGACGGCAATTCGGCCAGAGTTGTCATCCTACCGTGTGTCTGCGGCGCAACTTCCTCACCCTTGCCCTGTTAAAAGTGTTAGTCAGAGGCTGTCTCTCCTCAAAATAAACACCCTGCGCGTAGTGTTGAGTATCCGTACATCTGGGTACTCACAGCGGATCTGGTTTATTACTCACTTGGCTTTTATGGGGAATTGGGTTATTAGCTACTACTATCATGTTTTCTTCTTTTCTTTTTGTGTGTGTGTATGTGTGTATAAATGTCCCTGTAGGCCTGTACTTTTACTTTTCCTGAAATGGCCCTATTCTTAGTTCTGTCAATGGTGTGATAATATATATATATATATATATATATATATAGTATATATATATATATATATATATATATATATATATATATATATATATATATATATATACATATATATATATATATATATATACATATATATATATATATATATATATATATATATATATATATATATATATATATATATATATATATATATATATATATATATTTATATTTATATGTTGATGAGAACAGGTGTGATATGTTCATACTTACTGGTTCTCGATACTATCCTTGCAGCACTGTTTTGTAGTCGCTGCAGCTTTGCAAACAAATCCTATATATATATATATATATATATATATATATATATATATATATATATATATATATATATATATATATATATATATATATACATATATATATATATATACATATATATATATATATATATATATATATATATATATATACATATTTATATATATATATATATATATATATATACATATATATATATATATATATATATATATATATATATATATATATATATATATATATATATATACATATATATATATATATATATATATATATATATATATATATATATATATATATATATATATATTTATATTTATATGTTGATGAGAAGAGTGATATGTTCATACTTCCTGGTTCTCGATACTATCCTTGCAGCACTGTTTTGTAGTCGCTGCAGCTTTGCAAACAAATCCTGTTGTATTCCAATTAGAAGAGCATTGCAATAATCCAAGCAAGACATCACCAGTGACTGCATCACTGTTTTTGTGGCATCTTCTGTTAACACACGTCTCGCTTTTCCAATATTTCTCAGGTGAAAGCTAGATTTTTTGACAACACTTTTGACATGGGGTACCATGATCAATTGAGAGTCAAACATAGCTCCCAGATTCCGCACAGGCTCAGATGCAACGGACACATCAGTCCCCGCTACAGAGAGTGACTTAATGTTCAGTTCAGCTAGGTGTTTCTTAGAGCCGAATAGAATGATTTCAGTCTTGTCATTGTTGAGTTTCAACTTGTTCTGAGACATCTAGACACTAATGTCACACAAACATTTCTCAAGATTTAGGAGTTCACGTTTGACAATTGCGTTATCACTTGTCTTGTATATATACACACACACACATATATATATATATATATATATATATATATACATGTATATATATATATATATATATATATATATATATATATATATATATATATATATATATAATAATAATAATAATAATATTGTCATTTGATATTGCGCCCTTTCCATATAAACATGCTCAAAGGCGCATTACATTCATTGTCAGAGGATAGATGTTGATATCCACATAGTTATTTGATAAATACATCTTTGAACAGATGTGTTTTCAATTGTCGTTTGAAGATTGCCACACTCCCAGCTGCCCGAATATTATTTGGGAGCTGATTCCATAGTTTTGGGGCACAGGCACTAAATGATCTGTCACCGTAGGTTTTCATGTTGGTTCTCGGCTCGCAGAGTAAGTTCTTGGATGTTGATCTCAGTGTCCGTGGTGGGACATACTCTTTCAGCATTTCCCTCAGGTAAGAGGGTGCAGTTCCATGCAAACACTTGTACGCCAGGAGAAGAATCTTGAATTCAATTCTCTTCCTGACTGGTAACCAGTGAAGTTCCTTTAGTACTGGAGTGATATGGTCATACTTCTTTGTGAGTGTGATCACCCTGGCGGCATTATTTTGTACTCTCTGGAGCTTACATATTAGCTCCTCAGGTATTCCACAGAGAAGTCCATTGTAGTAGTCGAATCTTGAGGTTACCAGGGATATGACAGCACCTTTTGAAATCACAACAACAGCATAAATTGTTTTGGGTAATAATAAATATTTAATAATAACATATTTATTTACAAGTAATAACAATGTCAATAATCATATGCATATGCATAATGATAATTGATATATACCATAACTCTGTATTACAGATGATGTAGAAATATTCTATATACCGTAACGTTAGATAAATCTATTTATAGATATACCTTTGATTGTTGCAATTTTAATTCATTAGATAAATATATTAACAAGTATATACATACAATTACCTTAGGCTGACCTGAAATAGCGCCTAAACGAATAAGATATATTATGCTTATACACTTATAACAAATAGGGAGGGATATGTGGTGGGTTTTTTTAACGAGAATAATTAATAAATTTGACAGAGCTATACTACGGAGTAGCGTATAGTTCCGTTGCTGTTAGCCGGCGACGAGAAACCCGTAACAGCGTCCCGTTGTTAGGGTATGACGTCACAATACAGGAAGTGCACGAGAGAGATGCGCGCGCACTCTAATCCGCCATTACAACATGAGATATACGACGAGAGGTTAGGGTAAGCTTTATTGTGTTTCAAAATACGTCTGGGTCCGTACGGACACCAAACGTATGATTTTGAAATCACAACAACAGCATAAATTGTTTTGGGTAATAATAAATATTTAATAATAACATATTTATTTACAAGTAATAACAATGTCAATAATCATATGCATATGCATAATGATAATTGATATATACCATAACTCTGTATTACAGATGATGTAGAAATATTCTATATACCGTAACGTTAGATAAATCTATTTATAGATATACCTTTGATTGTTGCAATTTTAATTCATTAGATAAATATATTAACAAGTATATACATACAATTACCTTAGGCTGACCTGAAATAGCGCCATAAGGACTTTCTATCATGTAATGATAGAGAGGACTGTCAGCCAGACAATATATCTTTGACGTATTTCAAAGAATAAAATACATTATAAATACATACTTAAATTGGAATGAATATTGATATGTTAATGTCTCAGATTGTACAATATCAATCACGGATGAGTGTGCAGTCACCATAGCCAGCATATATAAATAACAGGATTGATGTAGGATTTATTTAATTTGGCATGTCTATGTGGTTTGGCCTTATATATTTCTTAAATGCTGCACTTTTCCATCTACCTACAGATTTTATGAATGGATCGCTGTATTCATCTGAAGCCATTTGTGTTGCTCTACCAATGCGGAATGAATGTGTATTGTAATGATTTGCTGGAATTTCCCTGAACGCCAAGCAATTCTTTAATGTATCACTGAATTGGTTACGATTGATTGGTTGACCTGTGATGTCTATAAATATTGGTCCAGACTTATTTGGGCGCAGTGCTAAGTACTTAGACAAAGCGCTAACTGGACATTGATCTGAACCATTGGGTTGTATGTTAATTTTTGGACAGTTTGTTCCACTGTGCTTGTATGAATTCAGAATTATTTGGTAGCCAAACCCAGCATCGGTTTTTGTTGTTCTAAGTTGATTGATGCAAATAGTATGTTTGTTAGTATTTGAAATTACTATCTCACCTGCACGTAAACAAGCATAAAATGTAATCAAGAATAATGCTTTATACAAGATCATGTTAAATTTGCTGTCGGCAATGAAAGGTAATGTGTTCACCAGACTATATAACAAAGCCTTATCAATTGGTTTAAGAGGTTGCTTTTTGTTATAACGAGCTTTTTGTACGCCTCTGAGTATTTTATTGACTAGGAAAGCACAACCTGGGTCCTCATGACCCTTAATCTTATGTACAAAAGATATTGCTGAAACGTATGATCTGATAGTACTGTACATGAGACCCTGTAAGAATAAGTGAGATATGAACAAAGCTACATCCATAGCCCGTACAGGCATACGGATTGTATTTTGATTCAAATCGTTCAGTAAGAACTTGGTGAATGTATTCCAATGATGATTGTAAGCTTTCTTAGTAGAATCTGCTAGTGACAAGTCTAAAAGAGTCATGACCATAGTTGAAAGTTGGTTGGTTTGAGAGTTTCTGGTATGTCTAGAGGTTTCTCTTGCATGCCATACATCTCCAGCATCTTGTTGTCTACCTGGTAGCGAGAAATAGCATCAGCTAATACATTTTTTACCCCTGCTATGTGTACTGCTTTAAAGTTGATGTTAAATTGTAAAAGTAACAATACTAGTGGTCTTACTAATTTCATAATCAATTTATCTTTGGAAGTCTGATTATTGACGATTGATACAACAGCGATGTTGTCACAATGAAATAGGATCTTAGAGTTGGTAAGTTTCATTCCGAACATTTTAATCATAACATATATTGGAAATAATTCCAATAAAGCTATGTTAAGAGCTTTCCAATTTTCTGGCCAAGTGCTTTGTATCCATTCGGAACCAAATGTAGCACCAAACCCTAATTTTGAAGCGTCGGAATACATGTGTAGAGTCAATGAATCATTAACTGGTAATTCACGGATTATTGTTTTCCCGTTGAAATTCTTTAAGAACATTTCCCAGATTTTTAAATCCTCTTTAACTTCCTTTGTTATACGAATAAAATAGAAAAGTTTTGCAATACCTTTTGTTAGGTCGTACATACGGCGGAGAAAAGCTCTGCCTGTTGTTATGATGCATGTAGAAAATTGTAGTTTCCCTAATAAAGACTTAAGCTCTCGTAATGTTATTTTTGATTTATTCAAAGTACTTGTTACTAATTGAGTATAGTCAGTTATTTTATCTTGGGGTATGTAAGCTAACATTTCTATTGAATTCAAACCTACTCCCAGAAAATCTAAATCATTTGTAGGGTTGACAGTTTTATGCGGAGCCAAAGGTACTCCTACTTCTCGACATAGCCAACAGAATTTATTCAAGTAATTTTGACATTCTTGTTTTGAGTTATTTATAAAGAGGAAATCATCCAAAATTTTGATTACATTTTTAACGCCTAACTTATATTCTAAAATCCATTTTAGAGCATTGGAGACCTCTTCAAATATTTTGCAAGAACTTGAACAGCCCATTGGTAGACAACGATCATAATAATAACCGTGCCAGTAGAAACCAGTCAAGTGGTATTGAGATGGATGTAAAGGTACTATTCGAAACGCGTCTGAAATGTCTGATTTCGCCAAAAATGCTTTGGTTGAGCAGGATTGAATTTGCAGTATGGCGTCGTGTATTTTTGCGTATTTTACAGTTGAATTCTCATGAGAAATGTTAAAGTTGACTGATCTATCGTCATATGGATAAGATAGATTATGGAGTAAACGATATTTTCCCGTGTTTTTCTTTTCTTTAATTGCTAGTGGAAATGACAAGAACAAGAAACGTTTTGAACGAGATGTAAATTCCAAAGACGGTTTGTTAGAAAACCCTTCAGAATTTAGAGAAATGGAATATGAACTAGGTTTTGAATATGGATTGAGTAGTAGTGCAAAATCCACATATTGCTGATTCCAAATTTTTTGTTTTAGTTTTAGATGTACAGCTTGACCTACCTGTAGTCCCCCAGTCATGACTGATCTAGGTTTGGCAAAAGTAACTGCACACTCACCTTCGGATTCGCAGTCAGAATCCTCGTCAATGTTATAATCGTCATCTTGATCTAGTAACGCCTGTAGTGTATTCTTTATTTTACTGGATTTTTGAACAGGATTACCCTTGTTATTTGAGGTAGATGCTATAGGTGGATTTGACTCAACGTTTGAGCTGTCATTATCTTTGTTTTGAACTACTGTTGCATTTGCAACCGACTTTGATTTAGTTGATTCTAAATCTTTACTTTTAATGACATTTAATTGTTCTTTGATTTCACTTTGTTGTTTCTGTAAGAGTTCTAATGTTCTAATTTCAAGGATCAGTTCATTGCTAGTAACGTTACTTGTCTCGGTGTTCTGAACCATATCAGACTGACCAGCTGGTGCTTGTTCTTCTTGATTGTCATTGGCACGTTTTTCTTGTGGTTGGTCAACACCATCATCCTCGATCAATCGATTTGTTGGTCTTCTGCTTCGACGACGCATGCTGAAATGTGAAATTAGACGCCAGCAGGAACATGTAACCATGTGTTTTTAATCATATTAACTTGATTAATGTTAGAATAGTATATTTTGTAATTTTTTGCAACATAACGATAACGAAAATATCAATATTATGTGACTAACACGACGCAATGTCAGTAATTAGACACAAATGAAAATGAAACATGTAATAATTGTAGAAATAAATGATACGATATATAGATAACAAAAATATAAATATTGAATTAAATTTTCCTAATATACTACATGTATATAGGTAATTAATCCAACAAATGTACCAAATGGTATACACAATGATTTTAATTCACCATATATACTACATGTATATATGTAATTAGTTCATAATGAATGAATATCTACAATATATTATTGTAGGTAACATCATACTAGTGCATGCATATACGTACATATGCATGTTACGTGAACATAAATATATATTCATAATACAATTTGGTAAGCTAATGGCTTTACCAAATAGTAAATACTTAAAAGTAATTGACATATTCTCTGAGATTTTAGAGTGCAACATCAATAAGTCATAATAGACTTTATAACCTATTTGATATATATATATATAGATATATATAACTATACCAGAAATTCATTTTAAAACAACATTTTCCTATTTGTTGTTAACAATTCTTGTGATGGCATCAAATATGATGAATCTTATGTTATGGATGTATTTTTCACGCCCGTGATGACTGTTGGGGTGTATACCATCCCTTGACCAATGCATTATAGGGTTTTTCCAAAAACCAGATAAACTTTTGAATTGTATTGAACTCTCAACTTCACAAAAATTCTTCAAGTATCCATTGCATTTGTAAATAGAATCATTTAATTTTTCTTGAGAAATGCCAGGATCTTTTGATATTCTTGGTATTATTGACAGAATGATAACTTGTTTTGCTGATTTTATTTTGTTTAATATGCTCTGTGCCATGTCAATAGATTTTGAAGCTACTGACAGTGGGCAGCTACCATTTGCTAGATCATTTGAGCCAATTTGCATTAATATAAGATCTGGGTTGACAGATCTGAGCAAGTGTAAAGGCATAAGATAGTTTCCATCTAATATTTTAGCACCTCTTTGACCAAACATATGTATTTGTGCTACTAAATTGTCTACTTTTAATGTTTTTGCAACATCAGCTGGTGCTAGTTTTTGTTTACATCTATTTTCCAGATGATGTAACAATCCGGAGATAAAACTATGACCTAGGATACATACAATCATAATTGTAAACAAATAAATACCTGATTGTCTGCTCAGATCAGTGATTTGTCCAGCTAACAGCAAATTCCTAGGTTTCCCAACATCAAGTTGAACGTTTGATCTATAGCTCTGTTGTGTTTCTTTGTTGTGTTTGATTTTGTTGAAATTTCTTGTTTAAAATGATTTTTTAACGAGAATAATTAATAAATTTGACAGAGCTATACTACGGAGTAGCGTATAGTTCCGTTGCTGTTAGCCGGCGACGAGAAACCCGTAACAGCGTCCCGTTGTTAGGGTATGACGTCACAATACAGGAAGTGCACGAGAGAGATGCGCGCGCACTCTAATCCGCCATTACAACATGAGATATACGACGAGAGGTTAGGGTAAGCTTTATTGTGTTTCAAAATACGTCTGGGTCCGTACGGACACCAAACGTATGATTTAGTTGATTCTGCAGTCAAGTATTTTCTGATCCTTCCAATGTTTCGAAGGTGATAGTTTGCAGATTTGACTGCCTTTGACACATGTGCGGCCATATTCATGCTTGGATCAAAAACAGAGCCCAGATTGCCGATAGGTATATTGAGAATCTTAACAATCTCACCATTTACGGAGATGCTAGGCACAGATATTTTGGCTCGCTGCTTAGGGGTACCTAGCACTAGGACTTCCGTTTTGTCTGCATTCAGTTTTAGCTTGTTCTGTGACATCCATGTATATATGTCAGTGAGGCAGCCCTCCAGCCTAGCAACTCCTATGTCCACAGCTTGTTGAGTGATAGGTTTTATTGCCAGATAGAGCTGTGTGTCGTCTGCATATATGTGAAGCTCTAAACCATGCTTTCTGATGAGTTTTCCAAGGGGTAGGAGGTAGATCAGGAACAACAATGGTCCTAACACTGATCCCTGTGGTACGGACCACAGAATGTCCTGTAACTCAGAGAATGACTTGTCAATCTTGATGCGGATTGTGCGTCCTGACAGGTAAGACTTAAACCAAGCAAGTGCTTGACCCGTAATACCTAATGTATTTTCCATTCTGCTGAATAGAATATCATGGTCGATGGTGTCGAACGCCGCACTCAGATCTAACATGACCAGTATAACTACTCCATGCTGGTCAATGCTGGTTAGAATGTCATTCTGTACTTTCACTAGGGCAGTCTCAGTGCTGTGACCAGGCTTGTAAGCAGATTGTAAATGTTCATGCAAGTTGTTCTCAGTCATGTAGTCAGTGAGTCGCCCCGCCACCACCCTCTCCAACAGTTTTGAGATGTAAGAAAGGTTACTGACAGGACGGTAGTTCTTTAGAATATCTGGATCTAGGGTAGATTTCTTGAGTAACGGTGTTACTATAGCCGACTTCATGGATTTCGGTACCTGGCTAGATCTGAGAGAAGAATTTATGATGTTAGTCATTACTGGAAGTAATTCGCTTCTACTTTCTTTGATGAGCCAAGTTGGGATTGGATCAAGCATGCAGCTTTTCGCAGGAGACTTGCAAATTATCTTCCATGCTTCCTCCTCTGTAGTATATATATATATATATATATATATATATATATATATATATATATATATATATATATATATATATATATATATATATATATAAATATATATATATACTAATTCCAAATTTGAAAAGTAGAAGATGTTTTCATCAACCAGAAGTGCCGGTTTTGCAATCGTGGTCCATATCAAAAGATTATTGGTAGGGGTATTCTTAAAAGAACTATAATCATTGTAAATGGGGTACTTTTGACCAGCCCCAGGCATTTTCTTCTGGAAGAGCCCTGATATATATTATTAATAACGATGTTTATTCTCCAAATTTGAGGTATGTGTGTTATGTGGTAAAAACAGACCGCCCCATGTAGCGTGAGTACCCAGAATCTCGGTATAGATTTGTTTCCGCCTCTTCAGTAGAGGAGGCTGGAACACAAGATGGCAGGCCAAGCTGTGTGGTCTCCAAGTAAGTCATGTAAATAAAGTAGTTGTAGGTTGATTTTCTACACTGGTATGCCATGTTTATGTAAAGGTGTGATTGTGTATCATGCTGTGGACTTTGGTAAAAAGGTTAAATGATCCTGAGGAATACATATTCCGAAAAATTTGCTCATATCATAAATGAGGAAGAGAAATATATCATAATTGTAATACATGTATACATATATATATATATATATATATATATATATATATATATATATATATATATATATATATATATATATATATATACATATATACATATATATATATATATATATATACATGTATATATATATATACATATATATATATATATATATATATTTATATATATATATATATATATATATATATATATATTATATGTATATATATATATAAATATATATATATATATTATATATATATATATATATATATATATATATATATATATATATATATATATTTATATATATATATATATATGCATATATATATATGTATATGTATATATATATATATATATATATATATATATATATATATATATATATATATGTATATATGTATATATATGCATATATGTATATATATATATATATATATATATATATATATATATATATATGTGTGTTTGTGTATGTTTATATACATATATATGTATATATATATATATATATATATATATATATATATATATATATATATTTATATATATATTTATATATATATATATATATATATATATATATATATATATATATATATATATATATATATATACATGCATACATACATAATTTACAGGTTATGACAATGAAAGCAAGGAGCCCATAAGCCAGCCACTGAGGACCCTGGAGGAGGTGGATGCATGGAAGGAAGATGACCAGTTCTCTGTGGCCAGAGTGCCTCTGGCCCCCAGACTGACCGCTTCTTACCCTCATTTCCTGGTCTGTCATGATATGGCTGGAGGATACCTGGATGACAGGTAATTAGGAGGTATCAGTAATACTGGGGCTTGGATAGGACCCGCCAAGTCTGTCTTTTGAACAAACTATTTCCCTAAAACCTCATTTTTGGACAGGCAAAAATATTTTTATGAAGAATCTTCAATTTTAATTTTTTGGGGGTTAACTTCAAAATCATTTCCTAACAAACCATCTTCTGGGACATGGCAGAAGTGTAAATAGAATTGACCTTTTTGACATAATATGCTATTGAATCTAGTTAGTATATGTATTTGAAGTAGCTGATTAGCTAAATCTGAACAGGCAAAAATTTTAGAATTGCTGTTTTGAACAGGCATTTTTTGAATTCCTGGCTAAGACCTTGGGTGTCACAAACATTAAAAACCTAATTAAGATGAATTGTGAAGGGCTGTCTTTGGAACCTTTATAATTGTTGGAAAGAAAAGTGAATTTCTTACATTCTTGATTTCTATCTTGTCCCTTAATGACCTTAAATGTCAAAAGTGAAGAAAATTGCAACAAACATACAAACAAAATTGATATAATTTTTAGGATAACATGACCATGGGTTTGAATTATCAATTTCAGTCAGTCTGTGCATCAAAAGGAAATATCCTCTTTCTAACAATATCACGCAGAAATACTCAATTACCCATTGAAGAAAAATCATTCCCAATAACCACTCCCAATTGGTTTCAATAATGGATTTTAGTACCATGTATGGGTAAAATGGCTATATTTGGATCACCTTACAATACAGTTATTACAGCGAGAGGCATGCACCATTGTTGTTTTCCTCTTGGCATCCCTATAAAGGGTCATTTTTGATATAGCGTTTTTCTTCGTTTGAGTTATAGGAATGGAAATTCTCACATTCATTGTACAGGTGAACTTGGATATAACGGACCACTGTACAATGGATTTTTGTCTATGACGAACGATATGCTCGGTCCCAGTCCTATGCATATCAAGTACGTGTCATATGTATACGACAGATTTTGCATATGACGGACCAATTTTCCTGGTCCCATTGAGTCTGTCATATCCAAGTTTGCCTGTATTATTTTGGCCTTATAAACTCACTGCGATTTATTGCCAAAGCTTAAAGTAATACACTTCATGGCAGGATTTTTGTTCCTATAGCTAGAGAACCCAGAGAACCTCGAGTGTGTTGTCCACTTCATGTAGTGGTAAAAATTGACAGTAGACCACCGGCCCATTTCTACCAAAAATTTGAATGGGCTAGTAAAAGTCTGTGTTTACTTGCCCAGAAAGTCTGCTTAAAATTCTGACATTAATTCAGTTAGCATCACATCCAGTTTTACTTGTCTTCTAAATTAGATTATAACTGTCACAATTCATAAATTGTGCACAATTAACCATGAATGTTCAGTTATGAAATGGCTGTTGGCTACCATTTTGGTTATCAAGGTGATATGATCCGCTGATTTTTCTGGTGGACCACTAGACTATTTATTTTGATGAGACCGTTTGACCACCAAGGCTTAGCAAACTGTTTTCAGCACTGTAATCATGTTGAAGGGGGCAGTGATTTTGAAATTGCTTGCTTACTTTATTTGGCTAATTCATACAGCTTGGTGATAAGCAAATATAAATCATACTAATATTATTGAAAAATCTCATGTGGGGCATCATATTTTACTAATAAGAATCTCTTTATGCTAGGAGTGTGATCGGTATCCAAGGTTTGGAATCGGAATCGGTAAAAAAAAATCCGATTTCGATTCCGATTCCTACCGACGTATATAGGGGGAAGAATCATAGCATTTAGATTTAAAACTGTATTAGATGCTACACTGTTTTAACATTCCCATGCTAATAATTTCGTTTTTAGGTAGTAGATTAGATTACCTGGCGCACTGAGCTATTGACTGGCAATGTCTCGTTACTTTGTCATCTTATTGCATTGCAACAATATGACAAAGTAAGGGTCAATTAGTATCAACATTTTGCCGATTCCGGAATCGGAATGATCACTATGAGATTTCAGAGCGATCTTTTCCATGGAATAGTCGATACCATCCGATTCCTTGGTATCGATTACACTCCTACTTTATGCAAGTATATCTAAAAAGTTGCTATACTCTATAGGATCCTATGGGAGATATTGCAAACAAAAAGGGGAGTGACCAATAAGTCTTTTAGGAAAATTTAGTAGCAGGGACAAATTGATAGAAATCCTTTCTACCATGCAGTTGGCACTAGGTCCTTAGAAAATGCATACCTCCTCAATAACTAAAACATTCTGCATCATTTTTAGAGTAAGTAGTCTTTGCCTAGGGAATTTTATACTTTTACTCAATACTGCCTAACTTTATACTTGCAGATTTATCCAGGGATCAAAGGATGCCGACAGCTATCGGTTTTACCATTGGCCAAGTATAGACTCCTTCATCTACTTCAGCCATTACTTTCTTACCCTACCTCCTCCAGGCTGGACCAATGCTGCCCATAGACATGGAGTACCAATGTATGGTAAGTAATAGGGATGTCATCGATAGTCGACAAATCGATAAATCAAAATTTTCACTTTGTCAATAAAATTGAATCGAAAGGTTGGGAATACCAGTGTATGGTAAGTAATGTTTGAGACTACCATCTAGGGGATCCGCTGTGAGCAGATCTTGCAGGGTAAAGGTAAAGGTATTCGGTTTAGAGTCTTGTATCCACCGAAGTGCTCACACTACCTTCCTGGCTTCCTCCCCTAGCAGGCCTGTACACACAGAAACCATTTCAATCCCGCGGGGGATATTCCAGAGCAACTGGCAGCATATAGCGCACAAGCTCTAAGCACTAAGCACTGCCTTATTTATGCTAGGTACCCATTTTGCAGCTGGGTAGACTGAAGTAATATGGAATAAACTGTTTTGCCCGAGGACAGACCAAAGTGCCCCGGTCGGGAATTGAACCAGCGACCCACTGATTACTAGTCCGACACCTAACCAACTGAGCTACTTTGTCCCAGGGTGTATACTGGGGTACGCTCGCAGCAGGCAATCCTCTGAGTAGGCGCACTAGAAAATGAGAGGTCCTGGTCCTTTAAAACTGTAATGCAAACTATGCCAGATAAACTTGAATGTATGTTAAGTTTTGTAAATTGTTACAGTTCAACAAATGTACTCGCTGGAAAAGTTAGAATGAATATTCATGTATATATAATTGTCCTCACAAATTAATAACCTGTATGCAAGTTGTAAGGATTGGAAATGCCTCTATTTTCCTTTGCATGTGCACATTTTTCAAAAACATAAAACAATTTTTAAATTACTAACCAATACTCTAGGGATTTTATCTTACTATTTGGCACATGTTCAGATGAAGAATTCTTTTTAATCTAAACGAATTGGATTTAATCAAAAAATCAACATTTTGTGGAAAAAACTAACATTAAAGGGCAACTGCACCATCAAAATGATTTAGGTTCAAAATAAGTTTATACATGTCACCTTTCAAATAAGACCTCCCCCGAACCTGTCTTCATCAGCACTACTCCAAGTAATAGGCCTGAGGCAGCCATATGGGGGCATCCATGCACTGGTGACAGTCAGCTGGTGCTTAGAAGATGCCAAAAACAGAGTGCATCATGGGATACATGGACGCCCACATCCTAAATCATTCTGATGGTGCAGTTGCCCTTTAAATCAAATTCGGTATTTTGGGTTATCAATTCCAATCTTATTTGTGTGGTGACTATTTAAGGTACACTTATCACTGAGTGGGATGATGGCAAGGCGCGCTGTGAACAATTCCTCAGCTCAGAAGAGGCGTATCAAGGATTGGCCGATAAGATGGCCAGAATGGCGGTCTACTACAACTTTGATGGATGGCTGATCAACATTGAGAACAAAATAGAGGTATTTGATGATAAAGGTTTTTGTCTGTTAAAAGACACACAATTGCCGGAGCAGCATGGACTTAGTCAGCAGGGCATCTGGGTGCCTTTTTGGACACCCAAATCCTTAAAAAGAACACCTCAGGACACCCAAATTATTTAGTGTGAAATTTATAAAAATCTCAATCCCAAGCTTATAAATGAATTTTTTCATCTCCTTATAATTCCCAAGACATTGTTTAATGATATATATAATGCCTTATTTTGATGAATTTATACTTGTTTATGGTTGAAATATGAGTATATTGTGATCCCCCTTAAAAATTTGGACACCCCAAAGTTTTACAACTGCCAATTTTAGGCACCCTGTTTCTAAATCCTGGCTAAGACACTGTGGAGCAGTAAAGTGAGAATAACTTATAACCCTCGGCTCCCCAGATAACTACAGTAGAGATAAAGCTTATCTTTTCATATTTCATGGTATCCAAAAACAATAGTAGGATTAAATTTGACAGATTTTGATTTAAGAAATAATCTATTTTTAATGTGCACTATTATTAGTTCCTTCAATTTTATTTCTTTTCTTTTCTTAGTTCTACTTTTATGATTTACTTCCAACTCCCTAGTTCCCTTTAATAAAGATCATGTTAATCTTTTCATATTTTCTTTTATAAGGAACCAATAACATTTTATAAAGAATAACTTTTTAGTCTGCCATATTTACTGTAAGCTACAGTTTTGATGTTTTTCTTGGTTCTGCTAATGCCCACTTTTGTGAAGTTTTCTATTGATTTCTCCCATAATGGTTATTTATTTATTTACAAACATGTTGTGTTCTTCAATGAAATCAGGTCTAGAATTAAAAAAGAAAAAAAAAAGTGACCGTATAAAATGTTTGATCTAAAATGAGCTACTTAGGTTGTATGTGGATAAATGGGTAACATACTATACTAAATGGACAGGGAACGGTGGGACCTTGAAGCGTGACACTTCTTCTAATTAATAATAATAATAATGATAATTATAATAATAATAATAATAATAATAATAATAATAATAATAATAATAATAATAATAATAATAATAATAATAATAATAATGATAATAATTATAATGATATCAATCTTTATTTAAAGAGGGTAACTCAGTCCAATGGTAAGGATCTTCCCTGAGGCCCTCTGGCATGTTTACAAGTAGCCCAAGGGCTCCAGGGTTACAAAGTAGTGCAGTACATTGCTTTTAGGTATCAAGACTTGAAGGAAGGTAGAGATTCAAAAGAATCTGTTGAAAGTAGGTAACATATTTTGATTTTCAGTCGATCAGTATCATTTAAACATTTTGAAAGGGTACCATTGTATCAAGTATTATTACATGTTTATGTTACCATTCCAAAGAACATTTACATAAAGGTAGAGTATAAGATGTTGGATAATTGATAGTTGCCAACATAATTTTTTGAAATGTTGATAAAATAAAATCATGCTGTATTTCTGTAGAAAGGGCATTTGTAATATGACTTGATTTGTGAATGATCGTATATATTTTTTTAGCCCCACCTGGTGGAGAACTTACAAAGCTTTGTGCGATACCTGACTACAAAGATGCACAGCGCCATGGTCCATTCCAAGGTGCTGTGGTATGACAGTGTCACTAAGGATGGGGAGCTCAAGTGGCAAAATGAACTCAATGATCTAAACAGGTCAGTTTTATTCAACAAATTTGCATACAGAGTGAGCGCATGGTCTGACAACTTTAAATGTAGATTATATATGAGTGATATTTGAATAGGGATTTTTTCTATCTAAAGGAAAAATAATATTTCTCGAAATACAATATTTCACAAAATATTGCTTTGTAATTAAGATATTGCCACATACTGTAAAGTTGGAAATATTGCAATCGCAATTTCTTAGAATCATCTTAGAAGACCAAACACATGGAATGGAAACCAGCCGGTCAACCTGAACATGCTAGCCTCAACCAGTGTCGACTAATAGTCGCTAATAGGTGCTCGGGGCACCCCCAGCAGGTGGTGGAGATAAGGTTTCTCTGTAATGTTATCGATGCAAGAGCCCTGATTGGTCCTTGTTCCCACGTGACCTCGCCCTGCTGCCTTATCTGGTAGTCCTGGCATGAGGCCAGCATGTAACTATAGGGCATATAGTAATTGGTCTCTCGTTACATATCCATTCTTTTCTTAATCCAAGGAATCATGCAGATTTTATGTGCTACAGTAGTAGCCCCATGCGGCTGTTTATCGAACTCACATGTCAATGAAGGTCCGTCCTGATTGGTATATTGCAATTAAGGAACTCAGGTCCACTGTGACAATGTGCATCATTCAAATTTGGTTGTACTCCGTGAGACATTTATATATTAAAGTATATATGAACGTATGGTTATCAACTGACCATGTGTGATTGTGACTATATACACAATTTGAATACAAAATAGAACAAATATTGACGGATTGTAATATTAGCGAATTAGACCCACTTGTTCAAGTTGCTATTATTACTTCCACGTTAATATTTCGAACTTTACAGTATATCAGACCAATTTGTTTTGGTCACCATAGGTATGAATAAATTCATCAATTCAAGGCTGTAAAAACAGCCCCACAATTTTGGTGATACACTGCACCTTCCTTACAAAAGCATTTTACAGAAAATAATTGATGTATTAATAAAATTAAAACACACATCTCTCACCTAAATATTGCATCAATTTATGCTTAATTCCAAAATTAGTTTCAGAAGTATCGAAGGACATGTCAATGAGGTCTTCAGACATGGATGTTTCTAAGAGTGTTCATGTATTTTTAGCATATTATGGAAAATAATTGAAGAAGATGTATTAATTAGAGTCAAACACTCATCTCTCACCTAAATATTGTATCAATTGATGCTTAATTCCAAAATTAGTTTCAGTAGTATCAGAGGACATGTCAATGAGATCTTCAGGCATGGATGTTTCTACGAGTGTTCATGTATTTGTAGGGTGTACTTCGATGGATGTGATGGCATATTCCTGAACTACACGTGGAAGGAGAAGCATCTTGAGAATTCCGCTGCACTTGGTCTCGCCACTAAGAGGCTGCATGATGTCTATGTCGGGGTAGATGTGTTCGGGAGAGGATGTCTAGGGGACGGAGGGTTCAACACGAAGGAGGTACGGTCAACATTGCTGTATACAGAAATACCCTTCGTTCACTAATGGGCCTGTACTTTGTATGGAACACTTTTGCGAGAACTTTGATCTTACCACAGTGCAAAAGCCGAATTGACCAATCAGATTCCTTCATTTCTGATCTGGCACGGAAGGGTTTCAACGCATGAACCCTCACTCTTTTAACCACTAGTATGCAAGGATTTCAAAAAACATGTTAAAGATACGTTTCTTTACAGAACTCCCCTGCCCTCTTTTAACTAGCAGCATACAAGAATTTCAATACATCAATGCAGATGCGGCCACCTATTTTAACTGATATTATGCATGGATGTCAGCACACATCTGTGGCAGTTGTGCACCTTTGTAGAGTTATTCCCTCTTTTAACTAATAGCATGTCATGTTCTTAACAAATACCCATGGCAGATGTGGATGCTTACAGAAAAGCGCTCATTTTAACCACTTCCAAGCCATGTTTTCATGGCAAATACTAAGTGGCAGATATTATACTATACATATCAGTTTCAGTAAATCTTAAGAAATTGCATGGTTTTTGTGCTGAATATTCATATACCAGGCTGTGAGCGCAGCCCGAAAGAATGAGCTGTTTAGCTATCCACAGGAGGAATATTTTTTATTAAAAAAATTGAATTATTTTGATGTTGGGTTTGCATATTCCAGGCTGTAAGTGCTGCCAGAAGGCATGGGCTGTCCATAGCTCTCTTTGCACAAGGTTGGGTCTATGAGAAACATGGCAAGGAGAATTTCACCGAAAATGAAAATAAGTAAGTAATAGTATCTTTAAATCAGTTTGAAATAATTACAGCCGTTCTATGAAATGGATTACTCTGAATGGTCATCTACGGAAAATATATGCTTAAAAAATTTACTTAAAAAAATGTACTTGTAAGATATATATTTTACGCATTATGTTGATATAGACATTATGGGCATATTTGTATAAACAATATGTTAAAATGTTAAAACTGAAATAACTGACAAATGTTTGATATTGGTTGTTATTTGCCTGGTGTAGGGCTGCATACCGCTAAGGGCAAAGCGGTACGGTACCTATACCGGTACCATAGAAACAATATAATTTTTTAACGGTACTGTGACTTTTATCGCAACAGCATAGTGGTGCTGCATATCGCTACTGCAGGTCTACTATGGGATAGCAATAACAATCACAACACTAGTTTTCTATGGTTTTCTATGGCGGCAGCGATATGGTACTTCACTATATGGTACCTCCCGAGTTAATAAGTTTGGCAGCTGTAAGTACAACTTTTCAGTGAATTTTGAGGGGGTGTTTTATTTTTAGTATTTTGTAAAAAGGTATTCAGTTCAGTGCTGGTACAAGTGTCTGGTGTTTTCTCAATATAATTTTAAGTATGTTAAATCAGTAAGGACCTATTTAGATTTAGTGGAGTGTAAGTGTGAGTATAATATCTATGGTGCCCCTTTTCACAAGATCTGTTTGAAGTTGCCAGACTAGGTTTGCAAACTAGATTGTATGAGGCTTAGTTTGTGTTTCTCCTCCCCCAACAGGTTCTGGGGGTTGTTGTCTGAGTACTGCCATCACAGCGGTCCTGCTGCTCTGCCATTCCACACCACCTTCTGCCAGGGCTACGGCCACAAGCTCTACAGGGACGGAACGGTAAGAACCTTTCCCCTTAACACTAGCAATCAGGGAGCACAAATACGGGGTTCACTTTAATCAGCAGTGACATTTAAGTATGCAATATCATTGACCACTGGCTTGTTATATGGTTCATGTTGATAGTTTTAGGGGTATTTGTCTTTCTAGGTTATCTGTGATAAAGGATGGAGTAACCTAAGTCTACAGAGTGTCCAGCCGAGTCTGACTGACCACCAGTTTACCACTCTTGCCTTTGGCAGGCCATACAACCAAGGCATGCGTCTACATCTACTGGATGCTTACAATGGAGGGGGTGCCTTGAAACTCTCGGGAGACCTACCGAAGAGCAGACAACCAATCATCTACAAGTATTAAAGCAGTTTATATTGATTTGTTTTAACAGAGAGGTCTATTTATATAGATTAAATAAATAGAATGTCCCTGGTTTGAAGCAAGCCAGAAAATATTCATTAAATTGAATAATGAGCAGTAACAAAATGTAGGAGAGCATACAAATATTTTTTAAACAGTTTGACCTACCAAGTAAATTTTACCTCATAATCATTTAAGGCGCATATTCTGAGGCTTAAATGGACTCCTCTAAGTATAAAATCCCAGCCCCCTTCATGTCTATACAAGAAATATCATTTAGCTAATCAGCAATTGACTTCAGAAGTGGAAATATGTGCTTCAGGATAGTGGTTGAATCAGTTATTTTGATAAGTAAATTGATGTTCAATAAAACATGTCATTGTACGTCTTGTACAATCATTTTTGGCTATATGTCACTATATGTACCTTTTATGCTGAAATGCTTATTGAAAAGTTATAAAGCTGGATTGGTCACCATAGTCTTCATTTGCTTGACTTAAAACTTATTTTGACACCCACCTAACATTATACGGCAGAAAAGTGATTTTGTCAACTGACTGTCATTGGCTGAATACTGACATTGGTCCTCTTTAGTCAATTGACACCAGCGTGCACTTTGAACAGACCCTGTGCAAGGAGTGATACTAGAATACTACATTTATAAGACTTGTGTTTTCTAATCCCTTGTATTTAAATACCTCTGCATGCGACGTCTTTTGTAGACTTTTCCTGTTTAATGTGCAAATCAAGAGTGGCCTCCATGTCTCCTATACTTATAAACCTCTCGCGGGCGCCGGCCAGATGTTTTTACAGCTGCAGACCAAGAAGGGAAATGAGACAAGGCACCTCTTGCTCGGTGCAATTGAGGAGAAGAGAGACAAAGTACCCCGCATGGACAACAGTTGTCAAAAGCTCGATATACGTTTTAATAAGGTCACCAAAGAAAATGGATGGATCACTAGGTAAATTATCTAAATTTCTGTTTCCTGAGGCCTTTTGTCTAATTTTTAATCATAGCATCTTAAGATGAGTTACCCATGCTTTTAGGTATTATGCACACGATTCTGGAAAAGGTACTTCACCCATTCACGCCTAGAGTTCCGTTTGAAAGGCAGGATGCCTGAATGCTCAAATATGTGAGATTAAAGCATCACTTTACAAAATATTCAAAGGAGAGTTCTGGTTTAAAATCAATATACCACCATCTAAAATTTGGTTTGGTCGGAAAGGTATCACCCAAATTGCTATACTGTTCTAGCGCCTACAAGCATGAAAGGGTTGTATTGATTCCTATTGGGCTTATCCATTCTATTTTACATAGAAAAATAAAGGTTTTTTACATAGAAAATAGGCAAATATATTTCAGATTTTAAATGATTTATTATCATTATTTATGTTAATTATGTTTAATTTCTCTTCTTTTAGCCTATGCTAAGTTTTCATTTCTTCAATTTTTCTCATTTTCTTTGTCCTCTAGATTCTATTTTATCAACAAAGATGATTTGGCAGGACATGTCTTGAGTGAAGTTGATTTTGGTTGCCAAGCAACAGATGATGCATCCATGGAAACAGTTGACTTCAGCATTCTGCTGGGACAGATTCAGGTAATGTCTAATGAATGAACTGGCAATGATCAATAAGTTATGCCCGATGCAACACTTATCATACAGTTAAGGAGGCAAATTGGTAAGATATTGTATCATATTATAATATATCAAATTCCTTTGATTTTAACCCTATATTATTATCATTGGAACCTTCAATAGCAATTTTCAAATGAATATTTAAAGTGAAATGTTGATCAATACCCAACCCATATCACATTTCAAAACTTTTTTGAATTTATGATTAAATCCGAAATTATTTTCATAAGTATACAGATATTTCTAGGCATGAGTGGGTTAATCCTTAATTATTACTATTTTCCTAATATGAACATTTTCAGATTTTTTGACAAGCAGGAAACTCTCAGCATAGAAGATAGTATACCTTACACCTTCCCAAATCCTATCATGTTCAGGGGGAGGGGGGGGGGGGGGTTGTGGATGTGAGATGTATGATATATTTGCTATATGAATGTAGCTGCCTATCCCACTGTTAAGGAAAATCAAGGTAGACTTTTGGGAACACCGCAGTGAGTGAGAAAAATGGCGTCCTTTCTCTTAATCAAGACAAGAAAAATGAAACTAAAATGACCATTACTTTTGTAATGATTAAACATAATTGATATAAATAAGTAAGGATGAAGAAGAAAAGTTTCAGGGAATATCCAAACTCTCAATCAAACTACCTTATGTGATACCATGTCTTTCATATTCTTTTATTTCCCTATAGATAAGAGAGGATGAGGAGGAAAAAGCATCGAGGAAAACCAAGCTCTCAATCAAAGAGGAGGAGAACGTTGGCACTGCTGGAGAAGATGGACCTCATCCTCTTACTGCCACCCTCACCTGGGAGGAGGAGGAGAGCACCCCCTTCTCTCCACACTGCTACCACGTCTTCTACACCTACCTCCTCTCAGACCAGAACGTGCCCGCGCCCAGCCGGTGCTACCTGGGCAGCAGTGCAGGGCGCAGCTACAGGGTGTGTAAGCTCCCTGTCACCAGGGGGCAGCACTCGGGGGTCAAGTTTACTGTGATACCGGTGGGGCTGGGAATGCCGGGGGCCGAGTGTGACGAAAGCATGTCTGTGATACTGGACCTATTGGAGGAACAGCAATAGTAGCAACCAGGGACTTAGCCAGGATTTTCATAACAGGGTGTCCAAATTGGGATTTCAAGAATTTAGGGTGTCCAAAATTCCTGATTGAAAAATCAAGTCATTACACTGATTATATACATTAACAAATAACGTAATTATATGCTTAATTCTTCAAGAAATGTCTTTGTTATTATTTTGAAGTTAAAACTTTTTATAAATCTTTAACTTGGAATTAGTATTTACAAAAAACACACACCAAAATCTTCTTATTAGGTCTTTTTACCTGAAATCAGGTATTTTTCATGAACCAGGGAGTCCTAAAGAGACCCAGACACCCTACTGGCTAAGACTCTGGTAGCAACACTAGGAGTCAAGTGCCTATTAAAAGAATGGAAGTCAGCAAAAGGCTCAGGGTTTAGATAAATCCTTCTATAGTTATTGAATGAATTATTCATTGTTTACCTGCAAAACTACCCATAGATAAAGTCAAACTTTATCTACTGCTGTGTGTTAAAGTGGATTTTAATAAATTCTTGTTAAGTTATTGTTTGAATTATTCATTGTTTAAGTATGAAAATAACCAAAAGACACAGTCTGGTAATCCTATGTACATGTATATGTTAACTGAAGTATAGACATGACCTGATATTAGCAAAGTTACCTACTTGTATGTATTTAAAGGACTTGTGATAGAAGATGAGACATAGATCAGTGATAAAATACCTTAGATATTCCAAGAAGAGAGGGTTGTTGACTCCATGTCCTGTTAGGAAATGACCCTCTGATAGTTGAGAAAGGTATTACAGCTACATCATTGGATGTTACCGTAAATTCTCGTTAATTTGGAACACTTAACAATAATTATGATTTTTACTGGTTAAGGGTGGCCAGTGTTTTCTGAAAATACAGACAAAGCAGAGTAACAGTGGCACAGATTTCCCTTAAATTTTCCTAAATGACAACCATCGATAGACCAAGAGTGGCCCAGATTTCCCTTAGATTATTTTGCACATTGATTCTAGTGACCTGAATTCTTAGGGTGGTCTAAATTTCCGAGAATTTACGCTATACATCATTGTTAACCAGTAGATCTGCACCAAGATAATAGCAAACTTACCTGCTTGTATGTGATAAAGGACTTGTGGTAATAGATGAGACATAGATTAGGGATAGAATACCTTAGATATTCCAAGAAGAGAGGGTTGTTGACTCATGTCTCGTATTAAGGAAATGATCCTCTGATAGTTGAGAAAGTCTACACTCAGGGTATTTCCTCTAGTCATCATCTACCTAATTTGTCAATTTCCCAAATCATGTGAAAACAACAGAAAATAAATGTATTTCTTCATTAAAATAGAGATTTATTTACATATTTCTTATTATGGCACTGATTTTGTACATCTTTACTCACATTGTATGTAATAAATTATCACATTTCAGAAATTCCTTTTAGTGTTTTCCTTTTAGTTTTATTGCCTCTTTGACCACTGACCTCATGTACTTATACAAAATGATGCAAAAAAACTTTAAAAACCCTGGCATATGGGTACTCATCTGATAGTACTTAGGGAAAGCTTTCCAATGAATACCAACATGAGAGGGTTTAGATGGTTTTCAAAACTTTTTGCATTTTTCTACAATGGAGAAAAGTAGCCTCAGCATGGAAAGGGTTAATGGGGACTAAGTGTCACATAATGAGTCTTATGTGATAAACGAGAGATATGTGAAGTAATTATTTCTATCATTAACCTAGCCTCCTCTAGGTTCTCCTAGATATTAACCTTCTAGATGCTCTAGTACTTATAAAAGGGACATGAGCACATGCCTTCAATTATCTATACATTTGAAGAGGAATTGAAATGTGATTTCCAATGAACATTTTTATTTTGAATACTTTACGAAGATTGCTTTCACCTAAAATATCTTTAAAGCAGTTGGCCTGTTACGGGCTGCTGCTGCTGCAAAAATGTGACGATTACTGATTTTGTCAGTTCTGAAGGATATCTTCCACCTAAGCCAATTCATGCCCGTAGCATGGATATTTTAGTGATGTTTCTCTTTCTGACCTAAGCATATATCTTTCAAGAAGAAATGTAAATCAGAAACCAACAAATCTCCTTCCAATTTTTCAAAAATTCATGCATATTTATAATTTATTGTCAAAAATAGTTTTAGTCCAGATGACATCTCTCAAGTTGAACTCTTACGCGTGGATAACTACTTGATTGTATTGCAGCAAATATTACTTTAAAGTTTGATAATACAGAAATACAAATTCAGGCTCCAATTTATGAATATTATGAATTATTAAATCATCATATTTAGGAGATTCTAGGCAACTATGGCATCATAATCTAGATAATGGAAAAAAATGTTTATAACATAAATACAGTAACTTGCATATTATATGATTCAACGGGACCAGGAAAATTGGTCCGTCATGTGCAAAGTCTGTCATACACATATGACACATACTTGATATGCATGGGACTGGGACCAAGTATATCGTCCATCATAGCCAAAAGTCTGACGTACAGTGGTCCGTCATATGCAAGTTTGCCTGTAGTAAGTTCATCACTAACTACATTTTCATGCCTCTATCCAATCAAACATCACTGCGAACTATTTATAATTAACACATTTATGACAAATTAAGTATAAAATTTTAAAAAATATGCCTCAAATTATAATCACAACAATTTCAATAAGATTATTTGTTAACTGGTGTGGAGTTTCTAGTAGAGCTGCACTCACGGAGGGAGATAGACTCATGAGCTCACCACCATTTTGACTCATGAACTCATCAGCTCAAAGAAGCGCTTTTTTTATATATTTATTATTCAGCCCAGCATTAAGAGATAAGTACTTACTGATAGGGATTTATTAACATAGGTCATTATAACACTCAATACTGCCTGTATACATTGTGAATTGTTAACAAGACATGACAGTGATAAGCAGTGATAAGAAAGGGTGAGGTAGGTGTTCGGTGTCATGTTTGTGTTCCCTACTTAGACGAGTCGACCACTCTAGCTCGAGGTCTGCTCGCGTGGCTCCAGTAATCGACTCGAGTTTGTGAGCGGTGAGTGCAGCTCTAGTATCTAGTACCCTATTGCTTGACCATCAATCCTGGGATCTGAACCTGCCCACAGAACAGTCTTATCATCCACGGCATCCTGCCGCTCATCCCCTAGAAACCACGCCCCCTTTGTGATCACATGACCACAGCCGAAGACGGCTCTATCATGTCCAGTGTTTGGTCCGAAGACGGCGTGTCCTTTCCGCCTCAGTTCCTCCATCGTCTCCCCGGCCATGCCCTCCTCAACCGTCACACCGTCCATAGCAGCGCTGCAAATATACAGAAAAACAGCATTAAGTGCAAGCACTTGGGAAATAATCATACATATATTACAAGGTTAGTCCAATACGTGTTCAAAATATAGTTAATGCTTCATGTTAGAAAATCGCTACTGTTATGGGATGTCAGCTGCCTAGATACAGTATTAACCCTTCCAATGCTAAGGCTACTTTCGTCCAAAGCACAAGGATGCAAACATCTATGAAAGCTATCTAACCCCTGTCACGTTGGTATTCATTGGATAGCTCTCAGATAAGTACCCATGTGCCAGGGTTCCAGCCATTTTTCAGTTTGTTTGCATCATTTTGTATCGGCCAAATTAGTTACCAGTAAAATAAAGGTTAAGTGATAATATGGCAGTTCCGAATACAGAAGTTCATGAAGGGATTCACTGAGCCCCCTCCTTTTTACAATTCAGAATATTGTTTTTCTTGCTAGAGTTGTCACTTTTTGTCGAAAAACCAATGAAGTAGATCCAGCTCCCCGATAAAACAAATCCCCTCATACAGGATGAACCCCCTACACAGAAATCCAGGATCCACTCCTGGATGATATAAGCTTCATAGCCATAGGGCTAACACTGCTATGCAGTGGTTATCCAAATGTAATTGTTAGCATTTCTGAGGGGGTGTTCCAGAAAAAGGAACAGTCTTACCAGATTTCCATTGATAAGAAAATTGAGTATAAAAGCTGTTTTATTGGAAAGGACTACATAAAAGCGGGATAATCAGGAAAGGAAGTATATAATACACCGGCTTGCAGCTTAATACAGGAGTTTTAGCATGCTTTTGAGGGTTGAAAGTTGTATTTACTGACTTTCAAAAGTTCTATGTGACCATTTCTTGTCATGTGGTTGCTATACAAATGTGCGAAATTAGACTACATAGGTAGGATTACTTCAAAAGAGAGAAATTTCTTCACAGTTCCAGGTTTCTATCTCATCATCATTATAAGATGAGCTGTTTATAGCAGAGTTAATACTAACAAACCAAACCCAACAAATTGTAACTAATTTCATTTATTGCTCTAGTCAGGGATGCATTATTTAGCCCTTTCAATGCTGAGGCTACTTTCTTCCAAAGCACAAGGATGCAAAGATTTTTAATAACCATCCAAACCCTGTCATGTAAGTACTCATTTTATAGCTCTCGTCGAGTACTCTCAGATGAGTACCCATGTGCCAGGGTTTCAGTCATTTTTCAGGTTTTTGCTTTATTTTGTATTGGTCAAATTAGCCACCAGCAGTATAAGCGTTAAGAGAAGTGAGTGATTGTGATTATGAATACTTACCTATATCCAGTGCCTAAGAGGAAGCGGGGTTTGTCAAGAGCTTCCTGTGGATTCATCCCAAACTCCAGCATGTTCAACAAGACCTGCACATGGCCCTGGGGCTGCATGTAACCTCCATTTGCTCCATAGCTACACAGCAGCTCTCCTGAAATAAATAAGCATAGCATGTTCAAAAAGACCTGCACGTGGCCCTAGGGCTGCATGTAACCCCCCATTACTCCATAGCTACACAGTAGCTCTCCTGAAATAATCATAGCATGTTCAACAAGACCTGTACGTGGCCCTGGGGCTGCATGTAACCCCCCATTACTCCATAGCTACACAGTAGCTCTCCTGAAATAATCATAGCATGTTCAAAAAGACCTGCACGTGGCCCTGGGGCTGCATGTAACCCCCCATTACTCCATAGCTACACAGTAGCTCTCCTGAAATAATCATAGCATGTTCAACAAGACCTGCACGTGGCCCTGGGGCTGCATGTAACCCCCCATTACTCCATAGCTACACAGCAGCTCTCCTGAAATAAATAATCATAGCATGTTCAACAAGACCTGCACATGGCCCTGGGGCTGCATGTAACCCCCCATTACTCCATAGCTACACAGCAGCTCTCCTGAAATAAATAATCATAGCATGTTCAACAAGACCTGCACATGGCCCTGGGGCTGCATGTAACCTCCATTTGCTCCATAGCTACACAGCAGCTCTCCTGAAATAATCATAGCACATTCAACAAGACCTGTTGACCCTTCCAATACTGAGGCTACTTATGTCCAAAGCGCAAGGACGAATTTATTTTTTTCAAAATCATCTAAACCCTGTCATGTTGGTATTCATTGGATAGCTCTCGCTGAGTACTCTACGGTGAGTACCCTTGTGGCAGGCTTTCAGGCAATTTTTCAAGTTTTTGGCATCATTTTGTATTGGCCAAATTAGCCACCAGCAGCATAACGTATGTGATAACTTGTTAATCTAGCTGAAGCAGCATACTTATTTCAAAACCAATCAATGGTGCATGATATTGTTACTAGAAAACTCCTGCAAAAGATTGCATGGTCTCCATCAGATGAGTAGGGAGATGTTGTCAACCAATAAATGCTCATAGTGGCCAAAAGTAGCCTTACATTTCTGGTGAAACCTTATACAAAAAAGTATTTGGAAAAAATTGAAGGGAAAACACTGATCAGAATACTACCAACAACTCTCCTTCAAATATTTTGTAAAATTGCTCTTTACAATTCCAAAGTTATTGTCAAAAGTATTATAGATCCAGACATCATCTTGTAGAAGGAATATGAAGATATAAATAGTAATTAAACCCCTTGAAGGATTTAATGTAAATGGGTTCCTTCAAAGTTTGCAACAACAGCAGAATGACAATATAATTATAAGCATTTTAGGCAATTAAGGCACTGTTGCTCCAGTTGTTGTTACAGGCAAAAACAGGCCAGTGTACAAGGTAAAGTTACTTCATTCTGCTATGCTTCACAAAAATACATACCATATTCTTCCGATTAAGCGCACAGTGCGGATAAAGGTTGGGAATTTTTTCTAAAGTAGGGGTATTGGCGATCTTCCGTTTTACCGCACACCTAAATGATGGCTGAAGCGGAGAGCATTGGCCCGTATTGCGCCTTTGCGCTCTCGCTGTTCATATAGCTTAGACATTTGCAGCTACAATCGCGCATGTGAGATCATTAATTGGTCATTAGTATGACCATGCGGCAAATATGAATGGTTAGAGTGCAAAGGAACTGCTGAAATTGCGGAATTCTGCGCTGGTTTGCAGACATGGCAAGAGGAAGGGTATGGGTTTTTTCTTTTCTTACTTCTTCTGGGGTGAAGTTTTACAAGTTTTTCGTCACATTTGCGCTGGTCCCCCTCTAACCATGAAAAATAGACCCTGTGCACTTATTTGGGCATGTGCGCTTAATCGGAAGAATACGGTACTTCTGTTTTCAATGAAATTTCTATTGTCGCTTGCATTTAATTTTTTCAAATACTGTATCTAGGTATCCTTTAATAATGCCTTGATAAAATCTCATGATAATACAATAAAAAAAATCCTAGACAAAAGGGAAAAATGTGTGTCAGTTTTGTGTATTTTCTCCCACTTCCCCATCTTTTAAGGTTTAATATTGTGAAATTTCATCATTTTGGACTCTAAACCATCATCTATCCCAATTTAACTCTGAGCTAGTTCAAACTCGATTTTGAAGCATTGTTAAGAAAAATATTTTAAAATCCTAGACAGAAGAAATGATTTTGATTGAATGGTGCCAACTACCTCCTACTTAACCCATTTACACTCAGAATGGCCAAAACAGGCCTGATGATTTGGGAAATATTTTACTTACAGAAGCATTTTGTAGAAAACATTTGCAGGAGAAATGTTGATCAGAAGCTAAACAACAACTCTCCTTCAAATATTTCATGAACTTTCGCTTCATTCCCAAGTTATTTTGAAAAGTATGAGAGTAGCAGACGATACTTTCTCGAGTAACTCTGAGTGTGAACGGGTTAATAATGTTACCTGTATCAGCCTTGGTCAACATAGCAGGAATAATGGTGTGGTAGGGGCGCTTGTTCGGAGCAATCGCATTCCTATGGCCACGCTCAAGACTGAAGTTATTTCCACGATTCTGGGAAGAAGCATCATAAAATTAGTTCTTTAAAAAATTGTACAAGGGATTTTGATCATATTACTCTTTTTTCATATTCAATTTCTAATTCATCTACCAAGTTATGCCAGTTAGTACTCAACTTATTCAAAAATGACCATTGACGGGTTGACGACTAGAACCTCTTTCGGCATAAGTTGTAAGTAGTAAGAACCACATTCAACCTGTGACAATCTAATATTACTTAGATTTATCAGACACGGTGTCCACGCCACGGTGTCTGATCATTGATCGCTATTTTCGGCAAATTTTGGCCACCATCAGCCAACGAAAATCGTAATTAATTAAAAGTGTCCGATATTTGGAAGAATTTACGGTACTCATCCTTGAGATACACCATCATCATTGATTCATCATCATAGCTTATCAATGTGTTTCCATGAAATTACCTTAAATTCTCAGTAATTTAGGACACTTTTTAATAATTATAATTTTTATGGGTTGAGGGTGGTCCATGTTTTATGAAAATACTTACAAGGCAGAGTAGTTGTCTTTACTTTGTGAAACAGCTACCAGTGATGGATCATGGGTGGTCCATATTTCCCAATACCGTATTCTCTCAATTAACCCCACAGGACCGATTAAGCACAACTGTCATGAAAATTTTTCCCAACCTCTACCCGCACTGTGGGGTAAATCGAGAGAATACAGTAATTATTTTGCAAGCTAATAGTAGTGGCCCAAAATCCTAAATTTCCGAGAATTTACGGTATGCGATTCTTACCTGTAGTGTGAATCCACAGCCCTTGGGCACGAGTCCTGTTCCCAAGCAGTGGAAGTTACTGGTAATGAAGGAGCAAGCGTTGCCGTCCCCGTCCACCACCGTGAAGTAGGTTGTGTCCCTGCCAGCAGGTGGCGCTCCTGCACCCAGCACACTCTCAGCGATCATCCTGGAGGAATAGATTAACCCTTATACTGTTGGCGGCTAATTTGGCCAATACAAAATGATGCTAAATCCTGAAAAGTGGCTGAAACCCTGGCATATGGGTACTCATTTGAGAGTACTCAGCAAGAGCTATCCCATGAATACCAACATGACAGGGTTTAGATGTTTTTCAAATATCTTTGCCCCCTTGTACTTTGGAAGCAAGTAGCCTCAGCATTGGAAGGGTTTACCCTTTTGAGGCTGAGGCTACTTTCGTCAAAAGTACAAGAACGCAGAAAAGTCTTTTAAACCCTGTCATGGTGGTATTCATTGGATAGCTCTCGCCGAGTACTCTCAGATGAGTACCCATTTGCAAGGGTTTCAGTCATTTTCAGCTTTTTTTCGCATCATTTTGTATTTATCCAATAGTCGTTGCAGCCAGGCAACTTCTTACATCAATCACCTACTTGTCCCATAATAATTGAAAAATGTCCTCAGAGCTGGAGAGAAATCCTTACCACAACAGCTAATATCAGGGCTGGTTATATGTGGCATTCAAGCTTTCTCCAAAATTTTTGAGGCAGCTTATATGTATTGGCTTGTATGAAAACTAGAGTCATGGATTTGAAATCTGCAGGGTGCATAAATCACACCATAATTTTCTCCCGAGTCTCTAAGGCCCTTTAGACCATTTTAAAATGAAAATAGTGATGTACAAAAAATAATTGTTCTAAATCTATCAATGTATTGTTTTAATTATTATTACTATTATTATTATTATTATTATTATTATTATTATTATTATCATTATTATTATTATTATAATTATCATCATCATCATCATCATGATTATCATCATCATCATCATCATTATATTATTATCATTATTATTATTATTATTATTATTATTATTATTATTATTATTATTATTATCATCATTAATATCATTATTAGGCCTAAAAAAAAAGTTGTTTGTTTCCTGTAACCCTACCCTAACAAGTTTTTATTCAAAAAAATCCCTACCCTAAAGTTTTGTTCGCCAATCAAAGAAAAACATGCATAAAACACACATTTTTGACCAAAAAAATAATGCAAAAAACTCTTTTTTACCGACCTACCTACCCTGTTTTTTTTGAACGTTACAGGAAACAAACAATTTCTTTTTTTAGGCCTTATCATTATTATTATTATCATTATTATTATAATTATCATCACCATCACTATTATCATTATCATTATCAATATAAGATCCTACAATTTCCCTGGCCTAGCTACTACACTTAAATGTGTTTTACCCTTATATATTTACAATAAGTGTATAGAGATATTTTTCTTTTTCATTTTTCATACCTATCTGGTTTAATCAACCCGCGCCTCTCTGTGGCGTAGTTTTTATCCAGCATGCCACTGATGGGCACATTGGCCATGCTAGGATCAGCACAATAGGTGGCAGCATCAGCAAAGCTCAGCCGCAAGGCCTCGACCACAGTGTGTACGTAGTGCCCACTATTGTGGCCCATGGCTGGAAAGGACAGATTCATGCATGAAGAACTCCTTGACAAGTGTTGTCTAGATTGATGATATATATTCAGAAAGATCTTTTGGAAAAAAGCGATAATTGACCAAATATTTGAAATACATTTCAAAAAATTCTCACGCCTCAAAAGTATTTGACAAATTTAGCCAGGACGTTTTGGGTGCTTAATGTGTTAAAGCAACAAAAAGGAAATACTGTAAATTCCGGAAAGATTGTGTTAGTTTAATTTTTGTGATTTTTAGCATTTAGCCTCGATCGCAAAATTAAAATTCGCAATGATTAATGCTGCCACTTTAAGTGTATAGCTGGCACTCCATGTTGCGGCCAAATCGCAAAGTTAAGACCTTTATGATGAAAAGATGGGGCTTTTTTTAATGTCTATCATACCTTTGAGGTCAAATTCTTCTAGAATGTTGAGTGCCATGAGGGCAACAATTCCCTGTCCATTCGGTGGAATCTCCCAGAGCCGCACCCCTTTATACTCCACACTGATTGGCTCCTCATATGTGGTCACATGACGTGCTAGATCCTCAGTCGTCATGACACCACCAAACTTCTGAACAACGTCCACAATCGCCTCGGCCACCCAGCCTTCATAGAAACCTGCTTTGCCTTTCTGCGAGATTTCCTGGGGAGGCGAGATAAAAATTAAAAATTAGAGAAAACAGCGAAATAAGACACCTTTCTTATAGTTTTCTCTCATTCTATTTTTAATGAGACATCTGAAACTCGATTGGGAGATTTTTTATCTACAAAATCCTATCAAAAGAAGAAGTCAGAATAAGAAGAATTATTTCACTAGTTTTCACCAGTTGGATCATCCAACAATTTAATTATCACAACTTCTGTATAACAAATGAAATTAGAATGATAGATAATGGCTTTGTATCAATAGTTATTCTTTAAATGATTTCCTGCCTAAAACTTCCAGAGTTAAAATCTGATGGTAAATAATCCTGTACACAATCATCTGATCAAACTGATTATTTCATCTCGAAAACTTTTCTAAGCTTAAAATAAGTCTGTACACAGTCTTTAATTATTGTTTAATTCCATTATAACTTTAAAATCACCTGTACTTATGTTATTTTATGAAATTGTTGATCTCATTTAAAAAATAAATTCTATTCTAAGGTTAAAGTTGCATTAATTAGTCCTGAACTATTTCATGGAATCGATTATCTCACCTTAAAATTGTGAAGTTTCCTAAGCTTTAAATCAATCAGTAAATAAACCAGTATTATAACAACATAAGTTTTCTACCAGCATCAGGCAAACATATCCATTGAAGATAAAACGTTCCCAATGACCATTCCCAATGGGCCTTGATAATGGTTTTGTTACCATAAATGCATAAAAAAAGTATAATATGGACCAGTCAACAATTTAGTCAGGTGAGCTTGGAGCACCTTGCCTTGGGACCTCGCTGAAGCTTGTTCCCAGAGCTGAAAATGATTCACTTCATGTGAGAACTTTTCCTATAGCTTGTCATCAGGAAACCTTTATTATCTCACCTTGAAAACCTGTGCTATATGAGGTCTTCTCATTACCTCTCCCCACCTGGGCGCCCGGCCATTGATGAGGAGATCCGCCCCATGGATGTTACCTGCAAGTCTAAGCTTATCACTTCCTGAAAAAATAAGTTATGAATAGGATCACATAAGGAGACAAGGAACAGGCAAGGGGATGGGGGCTGAGGGGTGCAGGAGTGGAGAGCCTAGGGGGTTAGTAGCATTGGCAGGTCCTCCGTAGGGAGATAACCCCGAGAGACTAATGTGGTTACAGATCACAATCATATACAGTGGTTGTATCATTATACTATAAGGGTGTCCCAAAAACACCCACCTAACCAAGTAGATCCCTGCTATTCTTTACATGCAGTTTTGCAGTGCTGACCATGGATTTAGTGAAATCCACTGAAATTACCTTGCATTGGAATTATATGCATGATAGGGGGTTTATATTTTGACTTACAACTTTTATTTGATATGGATGATCAGATGAGTGCGAAACTAAAGAAGGTTTCATATAAGACATACCTGTCCTTGACTATGAGATAATTTTAATGTTTAACTGATCCCTAGAAGTGTCAATATCTAAGGGAAAGCAAATACTTTCAGCTAGATTTGGCTAAATATAATCAAACCAATAAGCATGCAATGGTTTGGTGATCCAAGCTATAACATTCTAATGAAAATATTGTCATACACTAAATGTATTTTTTCCAAAAGACTACAACCACATGAAAGTTTTTTTCTAGAACAATTACAAGAACAGTCAGGCTTTTTGAGGGTGCTACATGTATGAAGGGGCTAAGGGTGTTTTGGTAAGGCCTAAAACAGGGTTTGCTTCCTGTATCAATACCCAAGAATGTGAGTGTATTTCTTTTAAAGAAATTCAAGGGAGAATCAAACTATGCATTTACATTATGCATTTGCTTATCAAGAAAATATGACATATAATTTGACGTCCTATAAAATGATTTCCTAGCATTTACATTGAAGTGAAAATTTTGCTTGAAACTGAAACTTTCATACATTTCTGACCGAAATATTTTAGTGTTTTGGCATGTGGTTTTCAAGGATGTGGTTGTCCAAATAATTCCCATGTCCTGCTGGCTTAAAGTCTTTCCTGAACTTCTTTACCCTTTAGCATTCTCTACATTTACATTTTCATAGTTATATGGAGATATGTCACTTATAAAAATTCTAAAATCAGCAAGAAATATATAAGTAGTTTAGTTCACAGGAAGCACAGCCATTTTAAGCCTCACACCATAGAATGCTTCAAACCTTGGTCCCAGTTGTAAGCTGAGATATGCGAGACAGGAAAGCCTTGTTCAGCAAGCTCAATGGCTGGCTTAAGAATCTGCTCCAAGCTCACCTAAAACAGCCATGCATATAGATATCAGCTACTTATCCTGCCATTGACATCCATTTCTAACGTTGACATGGATGCAAAATAAAAATTCATAGAAAAAGACATATTTGTCCAATATTCGACTTTTACCATATTTATATTAAAAAAAAAAAAATTCAAATAGGAATGAAATATGCCCAAGTAATTAACCTTTAAACTATTTTTAACCTTGACCTTTGTCATTTTTAACTTGTTGGTAAGCTATTCAAATAACCCATAGATTTTTAAAATCTAATGTTTCGATTAACATTGTGTAAGTTATATCATAATTTTTCAGCCCCTTGCTGTCAACCGATTTATTTGTGCAAATCATTTTTTTTCATTTCATGCCCGAAGGGCAACCATTTCTTTTAGCTTTCTGTCAAGCCCTACACAGTTTAACCCATCTAAACCTCAATGCCAAATATGGTCTGACAACTCAGAACATATATAATGCAACAATTACAGACTTGATTGTTCAACCAAACAGAGAAACAACATAATTTCTTTTCATGAGATAAGATTTTGTTAGCAAAATATTCTAGTATGTGTAGGATGATGTACATGCACCAAATGTGTATGGGTTTGGCATCAACAGATGTATTAAAATGACAGAAAAACAATGATTTAATGATTTTTATGAATTTATACTTATTGACTAACAATCAAAAGACGAAAATGGAAATTTTAATTACCCCACTGAGTAGCTCCTTTTTCGTGGTCTCAAATGAAAGTACCATGCCACCATTTGGGGACAAGGTCAGATTTTTGATATAAGTGCATGGTCAAGCTGACCATCCCAGGATTTGCCTATTGGCCACTTATAGCTCAAATATACTGAAAAAAAAAGATGTGTTGGGGGTAGAAGATTTTGCCATAAGAGTTAGTTATGAATAAATTACATCTCGTATTGACGGCACTCTGTCTCTCACCCCTTTCCAGGTTTGATAAAACAAAAGGAACATGAGAAAGTTGCCAGTGACTTGGGGTAAGGCACAAGTTTCCCCCACAGGACTACTTTTTCATCCACTGGCTAGATGCAATTTAACCATATAAATATGGCAGAGAAGTTGACAAAATATCAATTTCAAATTTCAATTACCTTTCCGCTGCCATGAGTGTGGAAAGTGTCCACCAGGGCGGCGGCAGCGCCCGGGACAGTGACAGCATGACCGTGTTCCATAGGTAACGGATTATTCAGCCCGTACCCATCGGCCTCAACCCTATCAAGAGTCAAACCTGCCGGGGCACGGCCACTGAAATAGATAACATGAATCATGTTAGAAAGTAAAGGGTCAAATACATATTTTAATATATAATACATGAAATCTTTCTCAATATACTAGTATATATGATCATATTAGAATAATCAAATTGATATGTAAAATACCATATAGATCCCAAGAGTATACTTTATCAAATATATTGCGATAAAGTATTGAATTACAGTGCAGGGGCTTTCTGGATGGCTGACTGCTCTGAGTTATGTACACCAAATGCTTGCTATCTCTCACTACTGAGATGATGTTCAATTCTGGCTGAAGTCAAGTGAGAAAGTTGCCTGTGACTTGTGGATAATGTACCACGGAAGTATAATCCACAGCCTATCTAGATAATCTGCACATTTCCTTCTGTTACCAGGGGCAGCCTTATCTTTTAGTAAATTCAGTATTAGTAAATAAATTGAAAATTATTTGTCTGATAATACTAAATCCCTACAGTGTGTTCCATAAGATAAATCTCTTAATGATAAAAAGATGGTATCATATACCTGCCGTTGACCGCTTTGACTGTTTTGGATGCTGCATCATAATAGAGGCAGAATGCATCACCACCAAGTCCACAGCACTGGGGCTGCAAGACGTGGAGGGCCGCCGCTATGGCAACCGCAGCATCAGCAGCATTACCTCCACGTTTTAAGATATCTGCAAAAATCAAACACACACCTTAAAATGAAAGATCATATTCAGATCTTTGGTAAAGTTGTAATGATACAGGTTTTAATAATAAAATCAATAATCACAAAATTACAATAATGAATGAGTTTAATAATAATGATAATGATAATAATGGTGATGATGATGATGATGATAATAATGATAATAATAATCATAATAATAATAATAATAATAATAATAATAATGATAATAATAATGATAATAATAATTATAATAATAATAATAATGATGATGATGATGATGATAATAACATTAATGATAATCCTAATGATAATGATAATAATGATGATGAAAATAATAATAATAATAATAATAATAATGATAATAATGATAATAATAACAATAATAATCCTAATGATAATGATAATAATAATGATGATGATAATAATGATAATAACAATGATAATAATAATAATAATAATAATAATGATAATAATAATGATAATAATAATAATGATAATAATAATAATAATGATAATAATGATAATAATAATAATAATAATGATAATAATAATAGCAATAATGATAATAACAATAATGATTGTAATTGTTATCATGATGATGTTGACAAGAAGACGATGAAGAAGAAAGAAAGAAAGAGGGTGATCGTAAGAAGTCTCCAAGTATTATATTCATGAGCATACCTTTGTATTGAAGCATAGATTTGCAAAATGTCCAAATGTGTCATTGGAAAGCTTTGAATATCACAAAATTGGCAAGGCCTTTCATTTTGGTGTTTCAGGAATAAATGTTTAAAAAATAGACCTCTCACTCCCATATATGTCATTCATCTATGGAACACACCACATTGGCTACATGAAGGATAGACTTGCTACAAGTCTGTGATAACTTGCTCTTTCACTGATCTAACCTGAGTTGATTTCACTTCAGGTTTAGTTCTGAATAAATCCTCAAGGGGGACACACTTGAGTTGCAGTCTGTTATCAACCGCAACACATGAAAACAGTGCTTCCCTCTATAGTTTGAGAGAGACATCAAATGTACATGAATGAATGTAGTAGTAAGTTATGTAGTAAAAGGTGAGGTAAAATGTCATAATCACTAAATCAGCTGGATTTCTTTTTTTCTTCTTTTCTTTTCCTGCCTATCATAACTTACCTATTCCTATCTGGCCTGCCAGGGGTTGGTCACATGAGACAGCTCCGTGTCTTGATAGGACCGGCATCCTCCGGGAATCCCAAACCTGCTCCGCACACTGCATCTATGCTGCCAAAAACAAAACACTGACATGTGTGGGTTAACCCATTCAAGGAATAGTAGTACCTGTTAGACTGAGCATCTATACACAACGTGTAAAGTGAGCTCCTTTGTATTCCTTGGCAGCCAGGACAAGCATAGGATATTGCAAGGAAATCTTTCTTTATTAACAAATTTAGCGTCAAAAGTTCCAAAAATACAGACAATAATTTCTGGAGGACCCCCCAAACATGAATGGGTGAAGCACCTATTGTATGCACATTATCACAATCCAGACATCCATCTCATCTCACCTATCCTGATTCTCAACCAGACATCCATCTCAGCTCACCTATCTGGACTCTCATCCAGACATCCATCTCAGCTCACCCATCCAGACATCCATCTCAGCTCACCCATCCTGACTCTCATCCAGACATCCATCTCAGCTCACCTATCCTGATTCTCATCCAGACATCCATCTCAGCTCACCTATCTGGACTCTCATCCAGACATCCATCTCAGCTCACCTATCTGGACTCTCATCCAGACATCCATCTCAGCTCACCTATCCTGACTCTCATCCAGACATCCATCTCAGCTCACCTATCCTGACTCTCATCCAGACATCCATCTCAGCTCACCCATCCTGACTCTCATCCAGACATCCATCTCAGCTCACCTATCGTGACTCTCATCCAGACATCCATCTCAGCTCACCCATCCCAAAGCCATCCAGACATGCATCTCAGCTCACCCATCCGGACTCTCATCCAGACATCCATCTCAGCTCACCTATATTGACTCTCATCCAGACATCCATCTCCGCTCACCTATCCTGACTCTCATCCAAACATCCATCTCAGCTCACCCATCCTGACTCTCATCCAGACATCCATCTCAGCTCACCTATCCTGACTCTCATCCAGACATCCATCTCCATTCTATTTCAGATTATCAACCTCTACTCACAACCACCAAACCTCTTCTACTCCCGGACCCCGCTGAGTCCTCCGCACTAACTGTCTACCCTTATTCATAAAGCGGTATATGATATATGTTATGTTTTCTCTTGCAGTCACATACTAGGGTGGCTACAGGCCAAAGCTCATCTTCAGCTATTGTTTTACACTGGCGGCCGTCACGTACAGGGGTGGACACCGGCCAAAGATTACTACTGGTCTATTGTCTTACCATGCCAATTAGTTTCGGGTGTTGTCATTTTAAATATACTTCTGCTTCATTAAACATGTGTTTTCTGTATGATCCCCTGCCGTCGCCTTGCCGTCGCCACCACCATTAACCCCTTACCTTCCCATGCTTATTGCTAACATATATCCCATTCTTTGCACTCCTCCCCCACTTTAAAGATAATTACCAATTCCTGGGAATGGAATTATCTCTAGGGTAGTTATATAAGCAAAAACTAACTGCTGTGATTAATTGCGGTTAAATGCGGTTAAATGTGAGTAAATATGAGTAAATATCGGTACCTTCGAGATTAATACTTAAATTGATCACTTGGTTACTGCCCAGTCACTGACATAGTGTACTGTTTAAATGTTGGCTCAAGCATATCAATGATAATAGTTCATGCATTATATACTGAAGACTTAAGTCAACCCCTCGCATGGAGTCATGTTGAGTTCTCGGGTTATTTCCTCTTTTCCCTCATGCACATGCAATGCGTTCAAAGTCATCAGTGGTTTTAATCGTCTCAATGTTCAGACTTGGAAAGAGTGTCGCAACAGTTATAGGTTCTGGTGCGGCTTCACTCTGTTTTGAGTCACAGTTCTCTGGTTCATTGTCCGCTTCCTTTGTAGTTAGCCCATACTTCATTCGGCAATAATAGGCCACAACTCCTATCCCTATGTATTCTTGTAAAGACCTGAAAGTTTTGCTTCCAAGCTAGCACTTTTTCCTTATAAATGGCTATTTGGCGCCACCTATCTGGTCAGCAAGGCTGGTGACCCCCCTTTTTCTTTTTTTCAAATGAAAGAAGGCCACCCAAAGAAATATTCATCCAAGTTTGAGAAAATTCTGGGGTATTTTTATAAAAACCTGGAGGTTTTGCTTCCAAGATAGCACTTTTTACTCAGAATAAGCTACTTTGGCGCCACCTATCTGGTTAGCTAGGCTGGTGACCCCCCTTTTTTCTTTTTTTATTTGGAAGAGAGCTACCCAAAGATATGTTTTGCCAAGTTTGAGAAAATTCTAAGTGCGGGGTATTGTTGTAAAGACCTGTAAGTTCTGCTTCCTAACTAGCACGTTTTACTCACAAAGAGCTACTTTGGCGCCACCTATCTAGTCAGCATAGCTGCTGACCCCCTTTTTTCTTTTTTCATTTAGAAGAGGACTACTCATGGAAAGATTATGCCAAGTCCAAGCAAATTCTTATTGTTGGAACATTTTTTCTTTGCTTGTACTTTTTTGCAAAACCTGCCCCAATGCGAGTGGACCCCTAAGTGGCGCCCCTTATGTCAAAAATGGTAATATAAACACATCTTTCTATATGATATTTTAGTAGAGGATACCATTAGGAACGTCATTCCTGATTTTCAGGAAATTCTGCAACTATTTTTGAATACGTTAGTATGCCTTTAAAAGATGAATTGCAATGAAGCTATGTGTACCTGCAGGGAACCCCGGGGGGGGGGGGGGGGGGGGGGGGGGCACTTGGGTATTTAGGGGGGTGCATACGTTCGTTATCAAAATTAAAAAACACCCCTAAAGCACTGATTTCTGGCCAAAAAAGCACCCTTATTTTAATAAAACGCTGACTTTTTCCAATAAATAAACACCCCTTCTTTTATCAAAACACTGACATTGGATGAACGGGAACACATATTTTAACTTAAGATTTTATAATCCTCTGCTTGTTTAGCGGCAGCAAGTGGCGGCAGCAAACTCGGAAGCCCCGAGTCCCTTCGGGAGTCACTCGGCATCAGAGCCGCGTATATTTCGTGGATTGTTAGGGGATTTTGACCCCCATACTTCGTACCTGGGTACAAAAAAGTACCCTTCTTTTACAAAATTGCGGACATGCGGAGGCCTTAAAAAAAGACCCCTTCTTCCGCGAAATACGTAACGAAGGTGCGGCCCCCCTCTGCACCCGAGTGCACCCCCCCGGGCAGGGAACCCAAATTCTTGTCTGTATTTAAAGAAGAGTTGTATACTAGATCATAGTCTACACATCTGCATTGAGTATTTACTCTAATTATTCTCATTACTTTAAAAAAAAATCTAGTAGTATCCACCGGCAATTATTAAGTTTCTCTGCCTCATCTGCTCTGCCTGATTAGTTCTTTTACTATTCACATTTCGCTGGGCTATTAATATAGAAACTTTGCTCGTTATGGGCAACTTCTTATAAAATAAGAAAAAAATATTGCAATCCCATCCAGTGTAGCTGTTTTAGTAGCTTTACTGTGACAAAATATTTAAAGCACAAGGGTCTAGAAATCCTATATTTCTTAGTAACAAATCAGCTGCATTGGTTGGTAGCTGTTTTCACCCTTCCTCACCTTCCCATCTTTCTCTCTTCCTCCCAGCACTCCCTCTCTATTCTCTCTTTCTCAAGAATCAACTGTTGCCTGTTGGGATCAGTAAAGAGTATGTTTTCTTAGAACGCTGCCTCCGTACGTTTTTTTATGGATATTAATATTCTTATATGCCTGGTTAAGGCAATCTATCATAACAAATTTCTGTATTTTAAACGTGCTGGGGTTGGGGGGTGGTTAGTTCATTTTATTCAGGTTTTTTCGGCCTTTTTGATACCAATCCCATCCAGTGTAGCTGCTTTAGTAGCTTTACTGTGACAAAATATTTAAAGCACAAGGGTCTAGAAATCCTATATTTCTTAGTAACAAATCAGCTGCATTGGTTGGTAGCTGTTTTCACCATTCTTCGCCTTCCCATCTTTCTCTCTTCCTCCCAGCACTCCCTCTCTATTCTCTCTTTCTCAAGAATCAACTGTTGCCTGTTGGGAACAGTAAAGAGTATGTTTTCTTGGAACGCTGCCTCCGTACGGTTTTTTTTATGGATATTAATATTTTTATATGCCTGGTTAAGGCAATCTATCATAACAAATTTCTGTATTTTAAACGTGCTGGGGTTTGGGGGGTGGTTAGTTCATTTTTTTCAGGTTTTTTCGGCCTTTTTGATACCAGTGTACGCATGGATGTGGCCAAATTTTATGAAAAGTGATATCATCAAACTCTCTGGAAATTCTCCATATGGTCAAGGTATGAGTATTTTAGCAGAGTGAGAGTCAGTGTGAGTGGCAGTTGTGGAAGAGGTGTTGGGTGAGATGGCCAGGGGGTGGGGGGGTGTTGGTATATGAAATATCTTTTTATTCTTCTTTTTCTATTTTTCAAAATAGGGTGTTATGTCAAATGTTAAGAATCGTATGTTATATGGTGGGAACGGAATGTAACTAGAATTTCTCCATCCCTATTATTCCTATAGGTGGGTTTTTCGTAGAAAGTGGATATTTTTTATGAATCAATGTGTTTTCACCCATGATTACTTAATGCATATTTAACTCACTTAAAACTTACAGATGTTTCGTTATAAATATAAAGGCGATATGTACACTTCATATTCAAAAGTGTTTGTGTATATATATGTTTTATATTTTTCATTGGAAAATTTAGTTTGTTCATGCCCTTCTTCTATCTATGTCTCTGGTTCTCACGCTCTGTTTCTATCTCTCTGTTTCTTTCTGTCTCTCTCTCTCTCTCTGTCTCTCTTACTCTGTCTTTCCCTGTCTCTTTCTGTCTGTCTTTCTCTCTCTCTCAACCAGAAGCGAAACATGGAACTTCCATTTTCGCTAAAATCCAACTTGAAAACGTAAACCACTACAACACAAACACACTAGAACCGACTACAGCTTATGACCCAATATGAAAAATTCACATTGTTTGTGTGTATCGATTCCCAAGCTCATCAATTCCCAAATTCGTTGAAGACCTGAAACTGATTCCAGCAACACTAACAGATGAGAAAAAAGTCATAATGGGTGATTTCAACATGAACACTCATGGTAAAAACCAGCAGACAATAGCAAACATATGCAAGGATATGAGAACACAACAGCTTGTGAAAGAACCTACAACCAAACACAATACAGTTATAGATGACATTCACACTAACATAAAGGATTACAGAGCTGTTAGCTTCCTAAAAACCTATTATTCAGACCATGACCAAATGTTTATACAGTTGTGATGATATGAAAAAAACACAAAACGAAATCATGAAACAAGGCAATATAAAACGGGGTAAAGCTCTAGGTAGGCAAAAAATTTAAACATATCCCTAAACACTTACAGAAAACCACCCATAAAAGCCAAATTTAAGCGTTTTACAATTTACCAAAAATTTTAAATCAAAGCGACATAAAATTATAAAAGACGAAAAATTTAAAAATTTAAGAAAAAGGACAAACTCTTGACGCCATTGGCGTTTCTCTTGTTTTATATATTTATTATTCAGCCCAGCAATCAAGAGATAAGTACTTACTGATAGGGATTTATTAACATAGGTCATTATAACACTCAACACTGCCTGTATACATTGTGAATTGTTAACAAGACATGACAGTGATAAGCAGTGATAAGAAAGGGTGAGGTAGGTGTTCTGTGTTATGTTTGTGTTCCCTACTTAGACGAGTCGACCACTCTAGCTCGAGGTCCGCTCGCGTGGCTCCAGTAATCGACTCGAGTTTGTGAGCGGTGAGTGCAGCTCTAGTATCTAGTACCCTATTGCTTGACCATCAATCCTGGGATCTGAACCTGCCCACAGAACAGTCTTATCATCCACGGCATCCTGTCGCTCATCCCCCAGAAACCACGCCCCCTTCGTGATCACATGACCTCGGCCGAACACGGCTCTATCATGTCCAGTGTTTGGTCCGAAGACGGCGTGTCCTTTCCGCCTCAGTTCCTCCATCGTCTCCCTGGCCATGCCCTCCTCAACCGTCACGCCGTCCATAGCAGCGCTGCAAATATACAGAAAAACAGCATTAAGTGCAAGCATTAGGAAATAATCATACATGTATTACAAGGTTAGTCCAATATGTGTTCAAAATATATATAATGCTTCATGTTAGAGAATCGCTACTGTTATGGGATGTCAGCTGCCTAGATACAGTATTAACCCTTCCAATGCTAAGGCTATTTTCGTCCAAAGCACAAGGATGCAAACATCTATGAAAGCTATCTAACCCCTGTCACGTTGGTATTCATTGGATAGCTCTCAGATAAGTACCCATGTGCCAGGGTTCCAGCCATTTTTCAGTTTGTTTGCATCATTTTGTATCGGCCAAAAAAGTTACCAGCAACATAAGGGTTAAGTGATAATATGGCAGTTCCGAATACAGAAGTTCATGAAGGGATTCACTGAGCCCCTCCCCCCCCCCCCCTCCTTTTTACAATTCAGAATATTGCTTTTCTTGCTAGAGTTGTCACTTTTTGATGAAAACAAATGAAGTAGATCCAGCTCCCCGATAAAACAAATCCCCTCATACCGGATGAACCCCCTACACAGAAATCCAGGATCCACTCCTGGCTGATATAAGCTTCATAGCCATAGGGCTAACACTGCTATGCAGTGGTTATCCATATAGGTCAAATGTTGCTAGCATTTCTGAGGGGGTGTTCCAGACGAAGGAACAGTCTTACCAGATTTCCATTGATAAGAAAATTGAGTATAAAAGCTGTTTTATTGGAAAGGACTACATAAAAGCGGGATATTCAGGAAAGGAAGTATATAATACACCGGCTTGCAGCTTAATACAGGAGTTTTAGCATGCTCTTGAGGGTTGAAAGTTGTATTTACTGACTTTCATAAGTTCTATGTGACCATTTCCTGTCATGTGGTTGCTATAAAAATGTGCGAAATTGGACTACATAAGTAGGATTACTTCAAAAGAGAGAGAAATTTCTTCACAGTTCCAGGTTTCTATCTCATCGTCATTATAAGACGAGCTGTTTATAGCAGAGTTAATACTAACAAACCAAACCAAACAAATTGTAATTAATTTCATTTATTGCAGTAGTCACGGATGAATTATTTAGCCCTTTCAATGCTGAGGCTACTTTCTTCCAAAACACAAGGATGCAAAGATTTTTAATAAACATCCAAACCCTGTCATGTAAGTACTCATTTTATAGCTCTCGTCGAGTACTCTCAGATGAGTACCCATGTGCCAGATGAGTACCCATTTTTCAGGTTTTTGCTTTATTTTGTATTGGCCAAATTAGCCACATAGCAGTAAAAGAGTTAAGAGAAGTGAGTGATTGTGATTATGAATACTTACCTATATCCAGTGCCTAAGAGGAAGCGAGGTTTGTCAAGAGCTTCCTGGGGATTCATCCCAAACTCCAGCATGTTCAACAAAACCTGCACATGGCCCTGGGGCTGCATGTAACCCCCCATTACTCCATAGCTACACAGCAGCTCTCCTGAAATAAATAATCATAGCATGTTCAAAAAGACCTGCACGTGGCCCTAGGGCTGCATGTAACCTCCAATTACTCCATAGCTACACAGTAGCTCTCCTGAAATAATCATAGCATGTTCAACAAGACCTGTACGTGGCCCTGGGGCTGCATGTAACCCCCCATTACTCCATAACTACACAGCCGCTCTCCTGAAATAATCTGGCACGTTCAACAAGACCTGTTGACACTTCCAATGCTGAGGCTACTTTTGTTCAAAGCACAAGGACGCAAAGATTTTTTCAAAAACATCTAAACCCTATCATGTTGGTATTTATTGGATAGCTCTCGATGAGTACTCTAATATGAGTACTCATGTGGCAGGCTTTCAGCAATTTTTCAAGTTTTTTGCATCATTTTGTATTGGCCAAATTAGCCAGCAGCAGCATATGGGTTAACCCTTCCAATGCTGAGGCTATTTTCTTCCAAAGCACAAGGATGCAAAGACTTTTGAGAACCACTTCAACTCTGTCATGATGGTATTCATTGGATATTTCTCGCTGAGACCTATCAGATGAGTACCCATTTGCCAGGGTTTCAGTCATTTTTCAAGTTTTTTGCATCATTTTGTATTGGCCAAACTACCCACCAGCAGCATATGTGATAACTTTTTAACCTGAAGCAGCATACTTATTTCAAAACCAATCAATGGCGCATGATAATGTTACTAGAAAACTTTTGTTCCTAGAAAAAACATGCAATTGCACGGTCTGCATCAGATGAGTTGGTAGATGTTGTTAACCAAGTAATACTCACAGTGGCCAAAAGTAGCCTTACACTTCTGGTGAAATTTTACAGGAAAACATATTTGGAAGGAGAAACACTGATCAGAATACTACCAACAACTCTCCTTCAAACATTTTGTAAAATTGCTCTTAATTCCAAAGCTATTGTCAAAAGTATTATAGATCCAGACATCATCTTGTAGAGGGATTATGAAGATATAAATAGTAATTAAATCCCTCGAAGGATTTAATGTAAATGGGTTCCTTCAAAGTTGGCACCAATGGCTGAATGACAAGATAAACATTTTATAAGGCACTGTTGCTCCAGTTGTTTCTAGAGGCAAAAACAGGCCAGTGTACATTCTGCTTTGCTTCACAAAAATACATACTTCTGTTTTCAATGAAATTTCTATTGTAGCTTGCATTTAGTTTTTTTAAATAGTGTATCTAGGTATCCCTTAATAATGCCTTGATGAAATCTCCTGATAATACATGTACTATAAAAAGTCCTAGACGCAAGGGAAAAATGTTTGTCAGTTTTGTGCACTTTTCTACAGCTTCCCAATCATATCAGGTTTAAAATTTTGAAATTTCATCATTTTGGACTCCAAACCATCATCTATCTCAATATAACTTGAGCTAGTTGAAACTCGATTTTGAAGCACTGTAAGAAAAATATTCAAAAATCCTAGACAGAAGAAATGATTTTGATTGAATGGTGCTAACTACCTCCTACTTGACTCAGCATGGCAATTTTGATTAAATCTTGCAGCCAAAAGCTTCGCTAGGAGAATATTTCAAGGAGTAATGTTAACCAGAACATTGTTAACAACTCCTCATCAAATATTTCGCTGAATCTTTGTTAATTCTAAAGTTATTAATAATGTTACCTGTATCAGCCTTGGTCAACAAAGCAGGAATAATGGTGTGGTAGGGCCGCTTGTTTGGAGCAATCGCATTCCTATGGCCACGCTCGAGACTGAAGTTATTGCCACGATTCTGGGAAGAAGCGTCAGTAAAAATTAGTTCTTTATAAAAATTGTACAAGGGATTTTGATCATATCACTCTTTTTTAGATTCTTTTTCCAATTCATTTACCAAGTTATGCCAGTTAGTACTCAACTCATTCCAAAATGACCATTGATGGGTTGACGACTAGAACCCCTCTCGGCATGTTGTGAGTTGTGAGAACCACAATCAACCTGTGGCAATCTAATATCAACTACATGTAGATTTATCAGACATGCTCATCCTTGAAATACACCATCATCATTGATTTATCATCTTAGCTTCAATGAAATTGCATTAAATTCTCAGTAATTTGGGACACTTTTTAATAATTACAATTTTTATGGGTTGAGGATGGCCCATGTTTTATGAAAATACTTTCAAGGCAGAGTGGTAGTTGTCTATACTTTGTGAAACAGCCCAAATTCCTAGTGTGATCTAAATTTCCGAGAATTTACGGTATGCAATTCTTACCTGTAGTGTGAATCCACAGCCCTTGGGCACCAGTCCTGTTCCTAAGCCGTGGAAGTTACTGGTGATGAAGGAGCAAGCATTGCCATCCCCGTCCACCACCGTGAAGTAGGTTGTGTCCCTGCCAGCAGGTGGCGCTCCAGCACCCAGCACACTCTCATCGATCATCCTGGAGAAATCAATCAACCCTTTTCATGCTGAGGCTACTTTCATCAAAAGCTCAAGAACGCAAAAAAAAATTGAAAGTCTTTGAAACCCTGTCATGGTGGTATTCATTGGATAGCTCTTGCTGAGTACTCTCAGATGAGTACCCATATGCAAGGGTTTCGGTCATTTTCTGCTTTTTTCGCATAATTTTATATTGACCAAATTAGGCACCAGCAGCACAAGGGTTAAGATGATCATCTTAAAATCACATACTTATTCAGGTGCTTGTAGGTTTATTATCCAATAGTCGTTGCAGCCAGGCAACTTCTTACATCAATCATCTACTTATCCCATGATAACCGAAAAAAATGTCCTCAGATCTGGAGAGAAATCCTTACCACAACAGCTAAAATCACAGCTGGTTACATCTGGCATTCAAGCTTTCTCCCAATTTACTACACACTTATTGGATTTGCTACCAAAGCACCCCAAAGGGTTCTTCTCTAGGCCATCTTTTTTAGAAGAAACCCCAAAAAGCAACTCTTTGAGGCAACTTATATGTATTGGCTTGTATGAAAACTAGAGTCATGGATCTGAAATCCCCAGGTTGCATACCATATTCTTCCGATTAAGCGTACATGCCCAAATAAGCGCGCAGGGCCTATTTTTCACGGTTAGAGGGTGAATGACCAGCGCAAATGTCACGAAAAAATCGTAAAACTTCCCCCGAGAAGAAGTAAGAAAAGCACAATTACGTACCTTTCCTCTTGCCGTGTCTGCAAACCAGCGCTGAATTCCGCAATTTCAGCAGTTCCTTCGCGCTCTCACTGTTCATATTTGCCGCATGATCGTACTATTGACCAATTAACGATCTCACGTGCGCGATTGTAGCTGCAAACGTCTAAGCTAACTGAACAGCGAGAGCACAAAGGCGCAATAACGGCCAATGCTCTCCGATCGGCAATCATTGAGGTGTGCGGTAAAACAGAAGATCGCCAACACCCCTACTTCAGAAAAATTTCCCAACCTCTATCCGCACTGTGCGCTTGATTGGAAGAATACGGTAAATCACACCATGATTTTCTCCCGAGTTTCTAAGGCCCTTTCGACCATTTTAAAATGATAATAGTGCTGTACAAAAAAGAAAATTCTAAATCTTTCAATATTTTATATTATTTATCATTATTTTTACTATTATTATTATTATTATTATTATTATTATTATTATTATTATTATCATTATTATTATCATTATTATTATTATTATCATCATTACTATTATTATTATTATAATTATTATTATTATTATTATTATCATTATTATTATCATCATCATCATCATCATATTGTATTATTATAATTATTATTATTATTATTATTATTATTATTATCATTATTATTATTATTATTATTACTATTATTATTATTATTATTATTATTATTATTATTATTATTATTATCATTATTATTACCATTATCATCATCACTGTTAATATCATCATTATCATTATTGATATAAGATCCTACAATTTCCCTGGTCTAGTTACTACACTAAATGTTTTAGCCTAATATATTTACAATATCAATAAAGTGGATAGAGATCTAAGGATTTTTTTCTTTTTCATTTTTTCATACCTATCTGGTTTAATCAACCCGCGCCTCTCTGTGGCATAGTTTTTGTCCAGCATGCCGCTGATGGGCACATTGGCCATGCTAGGATCAGCACAATAGGTGGCAGCATCAGCAAAGCTCAGCCGCAAGGCCTCGACCACAGTGTGTACGTAGTGCCCACTATTGTGGCCCATGGCTGGAAAGGACAGATTCATGCATGAAGAACTCCTTGATAAGTGTTGTCTAGATTAATGATAGATTCAGAAAGATCTTAAAGCGATTTTTAGCGTTTAGCCTCGATCACAAATTTAAAATTTGCAATGATTAGTGCTGCCACTTTAAGTGTATAGCTGGCACTCCATGTTGCAGCCAATTCACAAAGTTAAAAACTGCAAAAATTGATTTTCTATAAATGTGCACAATTTACTCTACACAACCTTTTGTCAATCTACAGTATTCACTAATGATTTTGAAGACCTTTATAATGAAAGTATCTTACCTTTGAGGTCAAATTCTTCTAGGATGTTGAGTGCCATGAGGGCAACAATGCCCTGTCCATTTGGTGGAATCTCCCAAAGCCGCACCCCTTTATACTCCACACTGATTGGCTCCTCATATGTGGTCACATGACGTGCTAGATCCTCAGTCGTCATGACACCACCAAACTTCTGAACAATGTCCACGATCGCCTCGGCCACCCAGCCTTCATAGAAACCAGCTTTGCCTTTCTGCGAGATTTCCTGGGTAGGCGAGATAAAAAAAAAGGTTTTACTTTCTTCTAGTTTTCTCTCATTCTATTTTTTATGAGACATCTGAAACCCGATTGGGAGATTTTTTATCCACAAAATCCTATCCAAAGAAGAAGTCAGAATATGAAGAATTATTCTACTACTATCCACCAGTTGGATCATCCAACAATTAAATTATCACAACTTCTGTATAACGAATGAAATTAGAATGATAGATCATTGCTTTGGATGAATAATTATTCTTTAAATGATTTCCTACCGAAAACTTCCAGAGTTAAAATCTGATGGTAAATAATCCTATAAATAATCATCTAATTAAACTGATTATTTCATCTTAAAACTTTTCTAAGCTTAAAATATGTCTGTACACAGTCCTTAATTATTGTTTGATTCCATTATAACTTTAAAATCAACTGCACTTATGCTATTTTGTGGAATTGTTGATCTCATTTTAAAATATTTTTTTTTCTAAGGTTAAAGTTGCATTAATTGGTCCTGAACTATTTCATGGAATTGATTATCTCACCTTAAGATGTTGAAGCTTTCCAAAGCTTTAAATCAATCAGTAAATAATCCAGTATTATTACGACATAAGTTTTCTACCAGCATCAGGCAAACATATCCAGCGAAGAAAAAACATTCCCAATGACCATTCCCAATGGGCCTTGATAATGGTCTTGTTACCATAAATGCATATAAAGAGTATTATACGGACCAGTCAACAATTTAGTTATCCTGCACACTGTGCACAACATTAGGCATGCACCTTTGTTGTTTTCCTAGAAATGTTTGCGTAATGGACCAGGTACTCATTGCTGCAAAATATTGTTATCTTTATCTATAGTGGCAGAAATAGGTTCCCCAACTTGTGAGCCATAGGAACAAACATTCTGACATTCGTTGTATCACTTTCAGCCTGGGGACCTTGCCGAGGCTTGTTCCCAAGGGCTGAAAATGATTCACTTCATGTGAGAACTTTTCCTATAGCTCGTCATTGGGAACCTCTATTATCTCACCTTGAAAACCTGTGCTATATGAGGTCTTCTCATTACCTCTCCCCACCTGGGCGCCCGGCCATTGATGAGTAGATCCGCCCCATGGATGTTACCTGCAAGTCTAAGCTTATCACTTCCTGCAAAATAAGTTATAAATAGGATCACATAAGGAGACAAGGGCCAGGTGGGGGAGGGTGGGAGAGGGGGAGGTGCGGGTAGGATGAGTGACTGGCCTAGGGGGGTTAGTAGTGTGGACAGGTCGATCCTCCATAGAGAAATAAACACCGCAAGATTTATGCGGTTAATATATCACAGTCATATACAGTGGTTGTATCATGAAACTATAAGGTTGTGCCAAAAAAACACTCACCTAAGCAAGTAGAGCCCTGCTAGTCTTCACATACAATTTCCAGTACTGACCATGGATTTAGTGAAATCCACTGAAATTACCAAGCATTGTAATTAAATGCATGATAAGGGGTTTATATTTTGCCTTACAGCTTTTATTTGTTATGGATGATCAGATGAGTGCGAAACTAAAGAAGATTTCATCTAAGACATACCTCTCCTTGAACATGAGACCATTTTAATGTTACTCAAATGGTTTTAAAAATAAATTGAGAGCATGGATGGACTGCATTTTCTTTGGGAATATGATCCCTAGAAGTGTCAATATTTAAGGGAAAGCAAATACTTTCTGCTAGGTTTGGCTAAATATAATTGAACCAATAAGCATGTTTATGGCTTAGTGATCCAAACTATCATATTCTCATGAAACCATCATCATGCATTTACTGTATTTTTCCAATAGACTACAACCACATGAAAGGTTTTTATTAGAGAACTGTCCCTAGAGTAAGCAGGCTTTTTGGTGGTACTAGAGGGATGAATGGCTTAAGGGTGTATTGGTAAGGCCTAAAACAGGGTTTGCTTCCTGTATCAATACATACCCAAGAATGTGAGTGTATTTCTTTTTAAAGAAATTCAAAGGACCTCTAAACCATGCATTTGCATTATGCATTTTCTTATCAAGAAAATACGAAATATAATGTGATGTCTTTTAAAACGATTTCCTAGCATATACATTGAAGTGAAAATTTTAATTATTTGCTTGAAATTGAAACTTTCATAAATATCTGACCACAATATTTTCGTGCTCTGGCATGTGGTTTTCAAGGATATGGTTGTCCAAATAATTCCCATGCTCTGCTGGCTTGAAGTCTTTCCTGCACTTCTTAACCCTTATGCTGCTGGTGGCTAATTTGACCAATCCAAAATGATGCAAAAAAACAGAAAATGACTAAAACCCTGGCAAATGGGTACTCATCTGAGAGTTCTTTGTGAGAGCTATCCAATGAATACCAATGTGACAGGGTTTAGATGATTTTCAAAAATCTTTGCATCCTTCTGCTTTGGACGAAAGTAGCCTTAGCATTGGAAGGGTTTTAACCCTTTAGCATTCTCTACATTTACATTTTCATAGTTCTAAAATCAGCAAGAAATATATAAGTAGTTTAGTTTTAAGCCATTTTAAGCCTTACACCATAGAATGCTTCAAACCTTTGTCCCAGGAGTAAGCTGAGATATGCGAGACAGGAAAGCCTTGTTCAGCAAGCTCAATGGCTGGCTTAAGAATCTGCTCCAAGCTCACCTAAAACAGCCATGCATATAGATATCAGCTACTTATCCTGCCATTGACATCCATTTCTAACGTTGACATGGATGCAAAATAAAAATTCATAGAGAAATGACATATTTGTCCAATATTCGACTTTTACCATAGAATATATTTTAAAAAAAAAGAAGATTCAAATAGGAATGAAATATGCCCAAGTAATTAACGTTTAAACAGTTTTTAACCTTGACCTTTGTCATTTTTAACTTGTTGGTAAGCTATTCAAATAACACATTGATTTTTAAAATCTAACTTTTACACATTACGTAAGTTTTATCATAATTTTTCAGCCCCTTGCTGTCAACCGATTTATTAGTGCAAACCATTTTTAAACTTGTTGGTAAGCTATTTAAATAACCCATTGATTTTTAAAATCTAATGTTTCGATAAACATTGTGTAAGTTTTATCATAATTTTTCAGCCCCTTGCTGTCAACCGATTTATTTGTGCAAACCATTTTTTTTCGTTTACATGCCTGAAGGGCAACCATTTCTTTTAGCTTTCTGTCAAGCCCTACACAGTTTAACCCATCTAAACCTCAATGCCAAATATGGTCTGACAACTCAGAACATATATAATGCAACAATTACAGAAATACTTGATTGTTCAACCAAACAGAGAAACAAAATAATTTCTTTTCGTGAGATATAATTTTGTTAGCAAAATATTCTAATTTGTGTAGGATGATGTACATGCACCAAATGTGTATGGGTTTGGCATCAACAAATGTATTAAAATGACAGAAAAACAATGATTTAATGATATTTATGAATTTATGCTTATAGACTAATGGCCAAAAGCTGAAAATGGAAATTTTAATTACCCCACCGAGTAGCTCCTATTTCGTGGTCTCAAATGAAAGTACCGTGCCACCATTTGGGGACATGGACAGATTTTTGATATAAGTGGTCAAGCTGACCACCCCAGGATTTGCCTGTTGGCCACTTATAGCTCAAATATACTGAAAAAAAGATGTGTTGGGGGTAGAAGATTTTGCCATAATACTAAGTTATGAATAAATTACATCTCGCATTGACGGCACACTGCCTCTCACCCCTTTCCAGGTTTGATAAAACAAAAGGAACATGAGAAAGTTGCCAGTGACTTGGGGTAAGGCACAAGTTTCCCCCACAGGACTACCTTTTCATCCACTGGCTAGATGCAATTTAACCATATAAATATGGCAGAGAAGTTGACAAAATATCAATTTCAAATTTCAATTACCTTTCCGCTGCCATGAGTGTGGAAAGTGTCCACCAGGGCGGCGGCAGCACCCGGGACAGTGACAGCATGACCGTGTTCCATAGGAAACGGATTATTCAGCCCATACCCATCGGCCTCAACCCGATCAAGAGTCAAACCTGCCGGGGCACGGCCACTGAAATAGATAACATGAATCATGTTAGAAAGTAAAGGGTCAAATACATATTTTAATATATAATACATGAAATCTTTCTCAATATACTAGTATATATAATCATATTAGAATAATCAAATTGATATGTAAAATACCATGTAGATCCCAATAGTATACTTTATCAAATAAAGTATTGAATTACAGTGCAGGGGCTTTCTGGATGGCTGAGTGCTCAGAGTTATGTACACCAAATGCTTGCTATCTCTCACTACTGAGATGATGTTCAATTCTGGCTGAAGTCAAGTGAGAAAGTTGCCTGTGACTTGTGGATAATGTACCACGGAAGTATAATCCACAGCCTATCTAGATAATCTGCACATTTCCTTCTGTTACCAGGGGCAGCCTTATCTTTTAGTAAATTCAGTATTAGTAAATAAATTGAAAATCATTTGTCTGATAATAAAATCCCTATGTACAGTGTGTTACATAAGATAAATCTCTTAATGATAAAAAGATGGTATCATATACCTGCCGTTGACCGCTTTGACTGTTTTGGATGCAGCATCATAATAGAGGCAGAATGCATCACCACCAAGTCCACAGCACTGGGGCTCCAAGACGTGGAGGGCCGCCGCTATGGCAACCGCAGCATCAGCAGCATTACCTCCACATTTTAAGATATCTGCAAAAATCACACACACACCTTAAAATGGAAGATCATATTCAGATCCTTGGTAAAGTTGTAATGATACAGGTTATAATAATAAAATGGATAATCACAAAATTACAATAATGAATGAGTTTAATAATAATGATAATGATAATAATGATGATGATGATGATGATAATAATAATAATAATAATAATCATTATAACAATAATAATAATAACAATAATAATAATAATAATAATAATAATAATAATAATAATAATGATAATAATAATGATAATAATAATAATAATAATGATAATAATAATAATAATAATAATAATAATAATAATAATAATAATGATGATGATGATAATAACAGTAATGATAATCCTAATGATAATGATAATAATAATGATGATGATAATAATAATAATAATAATAATAATAATAATAATAATAATAATAATAATGATGATGATAATAACAATTATAATAATCCTAATGATAATGATAATAATAATGATGATGATAATAATAATAATGATAGTAACAATAATAATAATAATAATAATAATAATGATAATAATAATAATAATAATGATAATAATAATAATAATAATAATAATGATAATAATGATAATAATAATAATAATAATAATGATAATAATAATAATAATAATAATAATGATAATAATATTAGCAATAATGATAATAACAATAATGATTGTAATTGTTATCATGATGATGTTGACAAGAAGACGATGAAGAAGAAAGAAAGAAAGGTGGTGAGCGTAAGAAGTCTCTAAGTATTATACTCATGAGCATACCATTGTATTGAAGCATAGATTTGCAAAATGTTCAAATGTGTCATTGGAAAGCTTTGAATATCACAAAATTGGCAAGCCCTTTCATTTTGGTGTTTCAGGAATAAATGTTTAAAAAATAAACCTCCCACTCCCAAATCTGTCATTCATCTATGGAACACACAACATTGGCTACACGAATGATAGACTTGCTACAAGTCTGTGATATCTTGCTCTTTTACTGATCTAACCTGAGTTGATTTCACTCCACGGTTAGTTCTGAATAAATCCTCAAGGGGGACACACTTGAGTTGCAGTCTGTTATCAACCGCAACACATGAAAACAGTGCTTCCCTCTATAGTTTGAGAGAGACATCAAACGTACATGAATGAATATAGTAGTAAGTTATGTAGTAAAAGGTGAGGTAAAATGTCCTAACCAGCTGAATTTCTTTTCTTCTTTTCTTTTCCTGCCTTTCATAACTTACCTATTCCTATCTGGCCTGCCAGGGGTTGGTCACATGACACAGCTCCGTGTCTTGATAGGACCGGCGTTCTCCGGGACTCCCAAACCTGCTCCGCACACTGCATCTATGCTGCCAAAAACAAAACACTGACATGTATGGGTTAACCCATTCAAGGAATAGTAGTACCTGTTAGACTGAGCATCTATACACAATGTGTAAAGTGAGCTCCTTTGTATTCCTTGGCAGCCAGGACAAGCATAGGATATTGCAAGGAAATCTTTCTTTATTACCAAATTTAGTGTCAAAAGTTCCAAAAATACAGACAATAATTTCTGGAGGACCCCCAAAACATGAATGGGTGAAGCACCTATTGTATGCACATTATCACCATCCAGACATCCATCTCAGCTCACCCATCCTGACTCTTATCTAGACATCCATCTCAGCTCACCTATCCTGACTCTCATCTAGACATCCATCTCAGCTCACCCATCCTGACTCTCATCCAGACATCCATCTCAGCTCACCCATCCTGACTCTCATCCAGACATCCATCTCAGCTCACCCATCCTGACTCTCATCTAGACATCCATCTCAGCTCACCCATCCTGACTCTCATCTAGACATCCATCTCAGCTCACCTATCCTGACTCTCATCCAGACATCCATCTCAGCTCACCCATCCTGACTCTCATCCAGACATCCATCTCAGCTCACCCATCCTGACTCTCATCTAGACATCCATCTCAGCTCACCTATCCTGACTCTCATCCAGACATCCATCTCAGCTCACCCATCCTGACTCTCATCAAGACATCCATCTCATCTTAGCTCACCCATCCTGACTCTCATCCAGACATCTCAGCTCACCCATCCTGACACTCATCCAGACATCCATCTCAGCTCATCTATCCTGACTCTCATCCAGACATCCATCTCAGCTCACCCATCCCACATCCATCCAGACATCCATCTCAGCTCACCCATCCTGACTCTCATCCAGACATTCATCTCAGCTCACCCATCCTGACTCTCACTAAACATCCATCTCAGCTCACCCATCCTGACTCTCATCCAGACATCCATCTCAGCTCACCTATCCTGACTCTCATCCAGACATCCATCTCAGCTCATCTATCTTGACTTTCATCCAGACATCCATCTCAGCTCACCCATCCTGACTCTCATCCAGACATCCATCTCAGCTAATCTATCCTGACTCTCATGCAGACATCCATCTCAGCTCACCCATCCTGACTCTCATCCAGACATCCCTCTCAGCTCACCCATCCTGACTCTCATCCAGACATCTCAGCTCACCCATCCTGACACTCATCCAGACATCCATCTCAGCTCACCCATCCTGACTATCATCCAGACATCCATCTCAGCTCACCCACCCTGACTCTCATCCTGACATCCATCTCAGCTAACTTTGATCCAGACATCCATCTCAGCTCACCTATCCTGACTCTCACCCAGACATCAATCTAAGATCACTCATCCTGACTCTCATCCAGACATCCATCTCAGCTCACCCATCCAGACTCTCATCCAGACATCCATCTCAGCTCACCCATCCTGACTCCCATCCAGACATCCATCTCAGCTCACCCATCCTGACTCTCATCCAGACATCCATCTCAGCTCACCTATCCTGACTCTCATCCAGACATCCATCTCAGCTCACTCACCCTGACTCTCATCCAGACATCCATCTCAGCTCACCCATCCTGACTCTCATCCAGACATCCATCTCAGCTCACCCATCCTGACTCTCATCCAGACATCCATCTCAGCTCACCTACCCTGACTCTCATCCAGACATCCATCTCAGCTCACCTTCCCTGACTCTCATCCAGACATCCATCTCAGCTCACCTACCCTGACTCTCATCCAGACATCCATCTCAGCTCACCTACCCTGACTCTCATCCAGACATCCATCTCAGCTCACCTATCCTGACTCTCATCCAGACATCCATCTCAGCTCACTCATCCTGACTCTCATCCAGACATCCATCTCAGCTCACCCATCCTGACTCTCATCCAGACATCCATCTCAGCTCACCTATCTCAACTCTCATCCAGACATCCATATCAGCTCACCCATCCCAAATCTCATCCAGACATCCATCTCAGCTCACCTACCCTGACTCTCATCCAGACATCCATCTCAGCTCACCTATCTCAACTCTCATCCAGACATCCATATCAGCTCACCCATCCCAAATCTCATCCAGACATCCATCTCAGCTCACCTACCCTGACTCTCATCCAGACATCCATCTCAGCTCACCTACCCTGACTCTCATCCAGACATCCATCTCAGCTCACCTACCCTGACTCTCATCCAGACATCCATCTCAGCTCACCTATCCTGACTCTCATCCAGACATCCATCTCAGTAGCCTAAATTCTAGGCTGTCATATGCATTTGTCTGTTATGTGTTTCCTGTTACCAAGCACCAAATATTCTAGGTGGCCATGGTGGTTGACTTAGTTTACACTTATCTCACCAGGATTCAGTTGGAATAAGACCCTAAATCCTCTCGAGATCAGAGGATCAGGTGATGCCATCTATGTACCATACCTGGTACTACACCACACTGTTTGGTCAGCACAGGAGGGGCTGTCAACATTTTAGGGACTAGGAACCTAGTCTACCATCTCAGCTGACAGGAACTAATTAATATGACACCAATCCCCAAAATACTAAAATGTATGTATGTGTATCATGAAGTCTAGGCTCACCTAATACACTGCTGAAAGACAGATGCATCTCTTATGTCATGACTTGTTATCAGAAGCAATACCTGGGATGAATGCATGTATCAGTATTTAATAGCTCTCTGCCTCTGTCATCATTCCTTAATTAAATTTAATACTATCATGTATTTAGAAAGTTAGTTACTCTCATTGGAACCACTGTGTGAACGTGTCAATATAAGTCTTACCACTAGAGATCGCCACCTTATTAAGCCGGATGTATCAGGATGTGCAAGCTCTGAAAAGATCCAAATCGCATGAAATGGTTTAATCTTGTCAGTCTCAAAGGTTTAAAGGTTGTGGAAGATTCACTTGTACACCAGATGACCCAAATTTAGTACGACCTCTATTAGCTGATAGCTACACTAAATATTCGAATTTAAGGCGGGCCAAGACTCAAGAGCCTTGTACTGCATAGAGGATTTGGTCAAAAATGGGCTTTTCGCACTTTTTATCTCACAAAAATGTCTCCATTTACTCACCCAGAGAATTATATTATATCTTTGATAAAAGGGGTTGCACTATAAAAAAGGCAGATTTTCTAGCCTATAATAGTATTTAGTAATCGCCCTTACCGGTAATTCCACCAGTGACATGTAATACAATATCTATTTCTATATCTATATCTATATACAATATCTATATCTCTGATTCCACGTGACAGGAGTACATGTACTAAAATTTCTTTTTTGCGTTCGTTCGAGGCGAGAGTGGATTTTTTCTTACAATTTAATTCAACAAAATTGATGTGGTAAAGTATGTAACTCAATTTCCGAAGTCGTTGGAATGAGGAATAACATAGATATAAATAAGATATTGTACATATATGTAAACATTACAACTCTGACCACTTCTAAACAAAGACCAACTACCCGTGTATAGACAGGGTAACCTCGCATCACCGAGAGGAATGCAAATGAACCAATTCATGTATAAAGTATTAACAGTTTAGCTACCAAGCTGTGAGAAGTAGCGATTTTACTGTTCAATGAGATATACATTTCACAATATTGTATTTACTAAAACACTGAACTACAGGACAAAAGTAACCAAAGTCATTTAGTGACCTAGCTTGAAAGGTACTTTTTCAAATATACGTAAGTTTATTGGATGAAATAGATAGCAGTCATGAATAAGGATAGTACTGGTAGCTGAGGCGCTCAGCTCTTGGCCCACCTTAATATACAATTTCCACGCCTCTGTTCTTATCAGAGATGCGGGCACAGTCCATAAGAAAGGTTCCATCAGGAATGTTCATCTTAATGAACGTTCCTGGTTCCATTCACCAGTCATTTCTGTGGTTGATTGTCCAATAACCAAACTAGAAAATGGTAGTCGCTTGGCATTATAACCAGCGGGATTAAAAGTCCAGTTCCCAAAATAACATACACCTGACGTGTCTGCATGCATTGCATAGACTGGCCACTGATACTTGTCCTCCACTGACCCTCTTCCCGAATCTCTCATAATTATTATATTTTTGAACTTCATAGATTAATTTCATGATAACTCTTTTGAGAAGGTATATAAAAAGGTCCTATTTCACAAACTTTACCATCTGTGCTTTGAAAACTAACACAATGACCTGTCACTTCCTTTATATTTTGCGCATTGCGTAGATAGTTTAGACATTTCTTTTTTCGAGTTTTTTGTTTATTTTCCTCGGAGTCTGCTGTGACCATTGTTTAATAAATACTATTGGTTCTTTGTATAGTAGTAATATATGCAGAACATGACAAAGGACAGGTTGTGATATCTTAATAACTTATACAAGTTGTTGATACATAATTACAGGTGATTACAGGAAAGACACCTTTAGTAATGTCAGTGATGTTAAAACAACAAACCCCCAAAAAACAAGACTTGGTATGTAAATATAGTAACAGATATTATACCTTTGTGTACAGAAAATACTTGGTAGTATTTGATGGTACCAGAATTATGCAGACATTTTGTTGAAAATCAAACTGGGCAATTCTGACTTATACCAATCTTTGGTTTAAAACAGGTTTCTTGAATCCCTTCATTTTACCCCACAATTCCTATATAACAGCAACAATAATTTCGACATGGCAGAACGGTACCTTAGGTAGTGACAGAATCTTTGAAGGGATACATTTAGCAAAGAAAGAAACCAATTTTAGGGGATTAGTTTCATAACATAAACTGTATCATTTTTCAAAAATCTGTGAAAATGCTAAGTTGATGGCCCCATGATTAAAAGTTGTTGTGTAAATCACTGTACTTTGTTCTTTACTCATGCAAAGTTTCAGGAAAAAAATAACTGAGATTTCTAAAAGTGGCGATGAAGTATTTAAAATTTTAAAAATGTGGATTGGAACTGAATAAGCTGTCACGGTATATATGAATTGTATTTTGATATCTTATCAATCATTTTTTTCTATAAAATGCGTGATTGCATCGGTGTTGTTACATTTTTATGATACAAAGATGAATAATTAAAAGAATGTATCGCATATATAAAGTGTTGCAAAGTACAGTCTTTCAAGCTGATCCGCGCGCGTGCCTGTGTGTTATGGAATTTGGCATAAAATGATACATGACACATACACTGTATCAACATGAATAAATACAAAGATCACATGGTATTTCAATAACAACAGTTCCCGAATCGTACTATGTGTGGTTTATTTGGTCGTCTTGTAGTTTATCTTTATCTTTTTTTTTATTTGAAAATTGTATTCAGTTGGTTTTTCATTGGCAAACTTGTAAACAATGTAAACTTATTACCGACTTGAAATAACGATTATCTATCTATATCTATCTATCTATCTATATCTATCTATCTATCTATATCTATATATCTATACTGTATTGAAGAACTTGAGAGATATATTGATGTGTCGCAGTTACGCTTTGAATTACTACCAATAGATGTCGCCTCATGCAATGATTCCACACCCATCGTCTCATCTCTGAAGGCTTCAGAAATACGCAAGAAGTCTTTAGTTTTACACACCACAACAAGTCCCATTTTGCTGTATTGAAATGCGAAACAGTGAACCATTTGCTCTTCAAAATCAAATTTTCCTACTTATCCCAAACTAACTTCATACTAATACATTTACCCAAGCTTTGACCGTTAGAGAAGATATCAGTTTAGGTATATATTTTCTTTCGGGGGGTTACAAGAGCTGGTGAGCAAGCCGTCCTCCTTTGTGAGTGATTGGGTCAGCGGAGCAAGAAATAGGTTAACAAGTAGTACCCACACACAGCTCTGAAGTGGAGACCGAGTAGAGCACGGAAGGATTACCCCCAACAGGATCTTAAGTGAAGTAAAGTCGCATTGGAAGTAAATACACACCTATAATACTTTACCAGGAGAAAACTGAGTATCTGGCCTTTACGTATATCCATGGAATAATTTCGTAGATGCGGTATTCGCGGAGAAATCCACGTGGAATGGGAGTGGGCCAGAGAGTGGAGACGAAATGACCGCCCTCTCTTTCTAGTTGTGTCCACAAGATCCAGCAACTTCTGGGACTCGGAGAACGAAGGCTGGAAGTCGATTCGGTACCGTCCGCATAACCAACAAAGATGACGTCCAATTGTAGGAAATTCGTACCCAATATATTCAACAAGAACAAATGTCAAAACTGCTTTAAAGCTAAGGAGCAGCATTCGGCCGAGGCACTTGAGAGTGCGAAGGTAAGTGGTCCTGTGGCTGTACTGAACTTTTCTGATTTCGGTATTATATTGAATAATTGATTTCCTTTAGTATAAGAGCCTTGTCATGGCCTGGTAGTCAATACATACAGTTCTGATTGGTAATAATCAAAGCAAACCTCACCAATTCAGGGTCTTAGCCAGCAGGTTGTCTTGTTGGTCCACGAAAAATACCTATTTTTGGAGAAAAACACACCCTATCTTTTGGTCAGAATTTTTGGAAAATATTGATTTAATGATTACAACTAGATATTTTAAAAAGTTTAATTCTTAAGAAATTAATCATATAATTACTTGATTTGTCAATGTATATGGTCATTATGATGATTTTCAGGGAGGGGGTTTGGACTTCTTGAAACCCCATTTTGGACACTCACTCTGCTATGAACATCCTGGCTAAGACCCTGCTCACCAATGTGAGAGCTCTTCAGATGGCAAGTCTAAAATAAACTGCATAGATACCGGTACCTGGCCATTAGCCGCAGTAAATAAAAAAGTGAAGGGGCAGAACGTTTCCTCTCTGTTTTTTTTTTCTTTTCGATGTATGAGTTAGTGTGACTTCTGACTAGTAATTTATATGTCCACTCCTGACTTTGGGTGTGTGATACAACTGCCTGTTTACATTCTGTTGTCTGAGAGGACCAGTGTCAACACACAGCTAATGGGCTGCAGGAAGTCTCTGTGTTTGCATCCTATGCCTGGAACACACTAAACAACTAGGCTAACTTAAGTGGTCTATGCTGACCACACTAGCTCTATATCACACTGCATATTTCAAGTATTTTTGCACTCAGTCAAATCTAGGTACAGGTGAAGATTGGCAACTCCTTTGGCTCGCAGTCTCACCCTGTCACAGGGAAGCTACTGGGTGGACCCCTTTCCCTGGTCTCTACCTATGTGTCCTCTGTGGCACCCTATTCCCCATCCCCCGGTTTAGTGGTTAGGTTAACCCTTCTCACATACATCAACTTGCTTGTACCCAAAGCATTTATTCCATCACAGGATTGTCACTCCATTTGAACAGGTACTTAGGAGTAGAAGGACCTTTTCCAGTTTACCTATTTATCGTTTTAGGGTATGAACATGGTAACATTGTAATTTAATAAAATTATCAATGTTCAAAAAATATCAGTAGTAGCAATTTGGACCCCCAGTTTCTGAATCCTGAGTAAGACCCTAGTACTAGTGAAATCCATATAGCAACTTCATTTGATAGCATATTGATTTGAAAAGGGCAATTTACACTTCAGATATATGCTGTAGAAGATGGTTAGTTTGTTAAGTATTTGGTTATTACCCACAAAAAGTCAAAATTGAAAATTCTTCTTAGAAATGTTTGCCTGTCCAAAAAGGCGCTTTTCAGGAAACTGCCTTACTTATCTTACCTTTGCAGTATCATTCTAGTCTTGAGCAGTCTATGGCTCTATGCTTTAACATTGTGTTGTTATATTGTGTGCCTTTTCTAGTCAATATTATTGCCTATGCCATTCGTAAAAATATCTAGGATTTTATAAATTGGGTGCCCATAATTGGCAATTGAGAATTTTTGGCACATTTTATAATTCTGCATTCACTTGCTGAGGGAACATGCATACTGTCAAGTGCAATGCCCCATGGAAATTATATGAAGGTGAAAAACTTGCAATAAAATATTTGTTTGAAATTGAGTTTTTGGGCATCCTAATGTTTGATTTTTGATGTGTTTGTGTGTCCAAATAATTCACTGCTGTAAAAGATTGCTCTTGAGTCTGGATTGTCCCAAAATGTGATAAATGTGAATTTTTGAGTGCACCATTTTATAAGGGAGATGTCCAACAATATGTCCGGCATGGTCTTAGCCAGCAGGGCGTCTGGGTGTCTTTTTGGACACCAAAACCTTAAAAAAAAATTCCTTTCAGGACACCCATACATTTTTGTGAGGAATTTCTTAAAATGTCAATCTCCAGCTTATAATTGGATTTTTTCATTTCCATATGATTCCCATGACATTGTTTAAGGATATCATGTCTTATTTTGATAGGTTTATACATGTATGTCTATGGTTGAAATCTGAGTATATTGTGGTCCACCTTAAAAATTTGGACGCCCCAAAATTTTACAATTGCTAGTTTTAGGCACCCAGTTTCAAAATCCTGGCTAAGACCCTGATGTCCAGTCGACCAGATAACAACCCGTATCTGTGTCTAATTTACTTATCGAGGGCAGGTATACTATCCTTATGCCATGTCATGAAAGTTCTATTTAGGTGGACAAATTCAATTGCTCGAAAAATGACTTTTTAAGAACATTTTGGACAATCACATCCTGATGCATGATTTGTGAGGGCTTGAGTGTATAAATAATGTCCAAATGCCCTGCTGGTGAAGACAGAGTTATCCAGGGGAGACTCTCACAAATCTTGGGACGTAGTGGTGCCAGATAGTTGTGCTAATTGCTGTCTTTAAATTCCTTGCTTTGCTATCTTGCAGGTGGCAAGGAAGATCTCCAAGTGTGGCTATCTCTTCATATCTCCAGACTTTGATTTCGGTGACCCGCTGCAGAAAACAAGGGTGAGTTCTTCAAATCTGTCATCTATCGGGATTGCACAATGAACTATTGTTGAACCTGAAGGGTCCTTATTTGTCTTTCAGCATTCCTGTCAACTGTCAATCTATAGTTTTACTTGTGAGAGGCGTGGCTCTAAAGAGTCTTTAGACATTTTTAATGGGTTTTGTAAGTATAGACAGATCAAATGTTTTTGATAATGATTACTAATCCATTACTGTTTACAAATACCACTTATTAATAGACAGGCAGTGGCTTGTTGGTTCTATATCAGATAAAACACTACCATTTAGACTTTTCAGAAAAGTGACTTCATAGGGCAAGATATGTATATGAATAAATATATGTCAGTATGTACATGGCATTTAATGTCAGTATGTACATGGCATTTAAAGGCAAATATGAGGGTTTTGGTTGAAGCAGCATCATGTGTATATCTGCAGCCAGCCAGCCATATTAAACAGATCTCTGATTGTAGTAGGGACTTGGCAAGTAAACATTCATGACAGGACGCCTATCACCTGTGTATATTGAGGTACCCACCTGTTGGTTTGGTGTGTGAAGGAAGGAGTTGCTGGTGGCAGAGGCCGGCCTGCTAGGGGTGTAGCTATGTTGCCCATGACTCCTCAGGGGGATCAATATCAATGGGTTCCCTAGCATTCCAGTATGAAGCCCTAGAGGGCCTGGATTGATCAACTGAAGCAGCTCTTGTATGGCTGCTTTCACACCGAACCCGGATTTATGATGAGTATGAAACACTGGCTTCTCAAAAGTTCTCATTAAGTTGAAGGTTCTGAGTTCTGACACTGACCCAATAATCAGTACTTCCTCAGTGGGATGTTCTACCACAGCCCAGAAGATTCTGACTTTGTGAAATCGAAAACTTGTTTTCTGATAGAAATCTGACTTTGGTAATTAAACTAAATTTAACTTTTAATAATCAGTACTTCCTCAGGGGGATGTTCTACCACAGCCCACTGAGTCCAGGAGATTTTGACAGGGTGAAATCAAAAACTTGATTTCTGGTAGAAATCTGACTTGGGTAAAAATTAGTTTAACTTTCAATTATATTCATTGTATTGGATTTTCTCAATCCAAAGTAAACAAAATGATCAACTATTTATAGAAAAAAGCATAACATTATCTTCTCATTGTATCAGAAAAATTGTTCATCATGCAATAATGTACCTAGTATAATCGTTGCAAGTTTAACCCTTCCAATGCTGAGGCTGCATTCGTCCAAAGCACACAGGTGCAAAGATTTTTGGAAAACATCCAAACCCTGTCATGTTTGTAGTCATTAGAAAGCTCTCGCTGAGTACTCTCAGATGAGTACCAATTTGCCAGGATTTCAGTCATTTTTCAGGCTTTTTGCATTATTTTGTGTTGGCTAAATTAGCCACCAGCACAGTAAGGGTTAACTTCATGCAACAAAGAAAGAAGATGATCCTGACATGATGTGAAAGGGTTTAGGGTTATAAGTGCAAAATGGCAGTACTGCCTATGGAGTATGGAATAGCATTTCTAACTAGTATTGTCTGTTTAGAGCTCAACAATGAACATCAAAGGTTCCTAGACTGGGTAGGTAAATATATTACAGGGCTAGTAAAGTTTTGGTCGTCTAGCCCTACTGGGCAAGTGAAAAGACTAACTGTTATCCAGTCCCTAGGCTGTCAGCTGGCATGTAGGATTCCACTCGGACCAGTAGTCAGAAGAGAAGTGATGTGTGTGTGATGCAGTTAGTTGGTGCGGCAACCGCCTCCGCATCTCTAGTCCTTTTCCCACGTTCAGGTCAGGATGTACAGCCAGATATATTTACCATTCATGCTTGGCTTGACGCCTATAGGATCAGCTAGGAAAGTGGGTGACCATGCTGAACCTTGTCTATTTCTGGAGCCCCATGGACGAAATAGGGCACCACTGGGAGCTGTAGCTCTGTGCCAGGCACAGGTAGACATATAAATCCCTTCAAACGGAAGTGATGGTTAAACTATTCACTGCTTATTTCCGTCCAGGCTCTGTTTTGATTTAGCAGGTAGCTTTATTCAGAACTTTGTATACTAAGCTGTCTGTATGCAAGGTCAAATGATATGTTAGCAAGACTGTAGGCAATGAGTTTGAGTCTAGGGTACTCTTATGTGTCTTATGCGCTACCCAAACCTTGGAGTACACATACTCCAGGACATCCTTGTTTTGAATAGGAGTTTCCACTATCACTTTCAATCAGTTGTGTAAGTTAGCAGTTTCTCATGAATTTTACTGCTAAGACACACATACAAGCTTGCAAGGCATTTTAAAGTCCTGCATGTACAATTTATATGGTTTTGCTGTGATATGAAGTTTTATTATGAACCTGTTAGTTATCGATTTTGGACAATGATTTCAGATTGTCCACCTGTTGTGGCGATATGTTCAGAATGATCACATGCTCTTTATTTTGTTCAGCGTTGACCTTTTCAACTTCCTAGCAGCAAATGTTGTGGAAAAAGTAGGCGCTGGATTAACCCTTTCAGACTAATATCTCCAGGTAGAAGACCTGAATATTGACAGAACATCTTTCTGAGAAGAGCATCTCATTACAACTATTTCAAGGGGAAATATTTATCAGAGCCTAACAAACAACTCTTCAAGTAATTTAATTTTAGGTATACATGCTTCAGTCCTAAGTCATTGACAATTAATGGTACCATAGATCCAGATGCCATTTCCCAAAGGGTAATCTTGGCATGAATGGGTTAATGTTTAAAGGAGAGCCTTGGTGTACATGTGTGGTTGACTAGATTGAATGACAAGGACCTACCGACCAGGGCAATCTGTGTCAGCCTTTCCAGGTGACTGGGTTGTAAGGTGTGCGCTCCACTGCCAGCTTAAAGGGACAGTCTTGTTCCAAGGAAGATCCCATACCTAAGCAGCCTGATGATTTTGGTGCTCAAAATAATTAATGCAAATACATAGCTTGGAAAATATATGAAGGCGAAATGTTCATCAGCGCACTACAACAAGTCTCCTACAGTATATTTTGCTAAATCATTCTTAATTCTTGTTATTGTCAATTTCTGGAGGAAATCTTGTGCATGGAGTGAAGTGAGAATGAGGTTGGTGCATACCGCCGTTAATCCTGACTGACAATATTAATGCTGATTTACCTTGAAATGTTAGTGATTATTAAATTCCCACATGGTGTTACATATTGTTCCTCCACAATGCTATGAGAAGTGTCTTTGATATCATGCTAGGAGGAAATTACAATTATATATGGTTTAACCAGAAAGTAGTAATTGAGCGTTAGTTCCGATACTGATCAGTATTGTTGGTTACACAACCTCAATGCCAATTTCAAGGGTTTCTCTGTCTGTCCTGTTAGTGTTTATATTGCGTGAAAAGTCAAGTATAAAAAATATCCTCTTTAACTCAACCTCCCATGATGGCATTGTTGTAGTTTTCTCTTATAAGTTATAATAATAAGGTTGTGCAAGTACAATAGTAATTGCACATAATAACATCCCACATAGCCTGTCACAATCACAGGTAGGGTGGTTTCCTAGTTAGTATTGTCTGGAGTGGTTTATTTTGATAACTATGAGACGTCTGAATACTCACTCTATGTGGGAGACCACCAATTAAGCTCCATGCTGTGCACCAGGTGGTCCTTCCATGTTCATCCATTCGTTTTTCCCATCAAAAAGTACTGAGTGGATGCTATGGTATACTTATGATAATAACTTGGTTATATAACACATGATTTGGATAAAAAAAGATTTAACCCATTAATGCCCGAAGTGGCCTGAAAACCTGACAATTATAATTAGAACTTGGACCATGAATTTGAATACCCAGAGAGAGAGAGAGGGGGGGGGGGGGGGGGGGCTGGAGAGAGAGACTATGTAGTGTTTGTGTGTGTTTTGCTGCTGTGACTTCAATGCCCCACACTGTGTTCTTCTCTTATTCATCCTTAGAGATACTATTGCTGTTTCATTACTTTGTACCAATATTTGTGTTGTATTTTCTGCCTGTGAGTGGAACACCCAGGATGTCAGGGCCTGGCACTTGAGGACTGCTGATTATAGTGGACCTGCCCCCTGATTGCCAGTGTAAAGGGATAGGGGTCAGTTAACCTATTTGTGCCTAGAACACTCATGTGATCTTACTATGTTTGGAGTATCCTACAGTGAAAGCTGTACATAGTGATAAAAACATTCAAATCAAAATATTCCTGGTGCCTGACTGCTAGTGTTAAGGGCTGGGTGTCTTGAATTTGTGCAAGGAAAAAAACAAAGTGACGTTTTAATCTTTGGTTACCACTGAAAGATGTTATCTAATAATCAAAGGAAAATTACTTCTTATTAGGAGAACCAATTTTATCCTAATATTTCTTCAATCTTTGCCGAAGTTATATGATATTGCATACATGTGCATCAGCCTTAGCGTGTGTGCTTCCATTGTGAATAGGTTAGTGTGAACTGTACATAGGCTCGTACAGGCCACCTCGCTTGACTGCCACAAACAGTTGAAATGATATGTGTTGTGTAATTGGCTTCTTTGATGTGGACACGTCCAATCCGTGAAGAGAATTTCAATTACGTGTCCCTAATCTACTGGACTGTAAGGCTACCCTTCATAATAGTTCAATGGCTATTTAACCCTTGCGCTGCTGGTGGCTAATCTGGCCAATACAAAATGATGCAAAAAACCTGAAAAATTACTGAAACCCTGGCATATGGGTACTCATCTTAGAGCATTTGACGAGAGCTATCCAATGAATACCAACATGACAGGGAAGTGTCTTCGCCAGGATTTAGAAACTGGGTGCCTAAAATTGGCAGTTGTAAGATTTTTGGGAGTCCAAATTTTTAAGGAGGATCACAATATACTCATATTTCAACCATAAACATGTATAAATTCAATCAAAATAAGGCATGATATCATTTAACAATGTCATGGGAATTATAAGGAGATGATCAGATGAAATAATTTAAGGGTCCAAAAAGGCACCCAGATGCCCTGCTGGCTAAGACCATGTGATAGGGTTTAGATGTTTTTCAAAAATCTTTGTTTCCTTATGCTTTGGCCGAAAGAAGCGTTAGCATTGGAAGCAGGGTCTTAGCCAGGAATTAGAAACTGGGTGCCAAAAAAATGGCCAGCGAAATATCTTTGGGTGTCCAACTGTCCATATTTTTAAGGGGGACCACTTGTACTTAGATTTCAACCATAAACATGTTTATATTTATCAACATAAGGCATGATATCCTTATACAAGGTCATGGGAATTATATGACAATGAAATAATTCAATTATATGCTTGAGATTGACATTTTAAGAAATTCTTCCAAAAAATTGGGTGTCCTGAGGGGTGCATTTTAAGGATCTGGGTGTCCAAAAAGACACCCAGACGCCCTGCTGGCTGAGAACATGATTAGAAGGGTTGAAGCAATGGTAGCCATGCTTCAGAGATGATGTGTATCATGTGTGATCACACCTTAGTGCTTCACTAGAACCAATAGTATTACTTTAACCATTTGCCAAGGGGTTTCCTGGATTGCCTTGCCTTTGAATGGAACCATTTTTTGACAACAACAAGTACTTTGTCTCCAGATTTTTTTAAAAAAGGGGAATCAGAGTCAGTCCTGCTTCATATAACAGTATTTCAAAAAGCTTTTCTGGCATTGGAAAAAAATATGAAAAATCCAAGTTATCTACCTATCTCTCAGCCAATGATTCTGGCACACATTTAGGATGACATAGTGCTTGAGCTCTGCTCTTGACAAGTCTGACTATTATTTTTAAAGCATTGTCTATGCATTTTGTAACACATCAGCATCAGGAAGTCATCATAACTCTTTCAGTAATTTGTAAAGCATCTTTTGTTACTACTAAAACGTAATAGTCACTTATCAAAAGGGCAAGTAGATGTTAATCCTTTAGGTCAAGCCCGAAGCCCCTCTGAAGGGACTAGGGTGGTGTTACTGGACAATGGAATGCGCAGGGACAAAGGATTATGAACACTTTCAAGAGCTAATATGCAGTCAGAGTGAAACCAGACCAGCCTGGAATGTCCTGCGACTTGAGATTCCTTGCATTTCTCTGGAGAGGATATTTATATTGATAGGCATCCAAGGTTTTCAGGGTCCAGGCATCCAAGGTTTTCCTGACCCTGAGTGTCATTAGTCGAAATGTTTGTGATGGTTTGTGATGTTAACCCATTTTATCACAGAGCACCCTGGTGGACTAGGCCTGAATTAATAACAAGTGCTGTAAGACAATATAAGGCTGAGAAAAAATATTGTAAATTTGTTTTCTGTAACGGTCTGGAAAAAAATGCATTATTTTTTTTGTCAAAAGTGTTTGTTTTATGCATGTTTTATTTTTATAGACCAAAAGAATGACCTACCTACCTATCTTTTTTGGACCGTTACAGGAAACAAACAATTTCTTTCTAGGCCGAATGCCTATTTTAGGGGCATCTGTAGAACAAAAGGGTTTTCTTGAAAATATTTGAACTAATGATGTTTAGCTGAATGATGTTAAGCTTAATTTCATAGTCACTTTCCTAACTCTTTTAGAATTAGATGACATTTATGAGGGTTCCTCTTCGACATTGTTGCCTGGGGTAAAGCCACACCTTAAGACCTAGGAATGAACCCTCTGTTCCGGCAAGGCACGCCTGCTTAGGCTTCACAGTTTAACACTCTTTGTCTATTTGTTTTGTGATACCATATGAATGGGTAGATGCAGATGTTTATTTGCTTACCATTGGGTATTTTTCATGGAGGAGTCAGCGGGTGACAAAGCCGGCAAGTTCATAATTCTTATATTTGGAGAATAAAAAAAAGTGTAGAAGGACAGTTGCAGTATGTACACCCAGAAATTTATGGTGTCCAATGACACCCAGAAACCCTGCTGGCTATTTCCCGAAAATAACTTAAGAATAAAGCTTGAATTCACAAAATGTATGAGAGAGAGAGAGTTGTTGGTGAAACACTTGTAAAATCTCTCCTTCAAATATATTTGAAAAGTTGCTTTTGTCAGGGAAATATTCCCAAAACAGTGAGGCTTTTTGTCTGCTGCAAGCATGAAAAGGTCGTGCAAAGAGTTCCTAGATTCACACTGGCTGACTGCAGTCCCACCTTAGCTAGGTCACCTTGATCTGCTCGGAAATTTATGAAATCTACACCCGGAGTTTGGTGTCAAGGGCCTGATTTAATCTTTGTATAAACAGAACTTCTTTGGTGCATTCACCCTTCAGTACCTCTTACAATATGCTGTCATTTGACTTAATACATATTTGGAAAATTGGAGCTGTTTTTTTCCAGACAACATGACATGACTTTCTTAATACTTTACCATCAATGAATTCACTATCCATCGTATGAAGTGGCGAGGCATCAGTACTTTTTCATGCTCAAAAAGATTTTCTATGGATGCAAGGATATTTTAAAAATTATGCCTAAATGGAGTACTCAGCACTATTTTGAAGACTTTGGAGGAGAGTTACTGTTTATGTTGTTATTAACATTTCCCATTTCCATATTATTCATAAGATATTTTCCTTAATAAGTTACCAGTCAAATAAGATTTTAACAGCGTCTTCAATTACTCTCATAAACATGCTGTTGCAAAAAGCCACCCTAAGGCTATAGTCAGGACGTGCCATCAGCAGACTAGTCAGATGGTTTTTGGTGTGAATAGGTTAACCTGCTGAGACTACATTTCTCCAAATCACAAGGATGCAAAGATTTTTGATAAACTTCCAAACCATGTCATGTTGGTATTCGTTAGAAAGCTCTCGCTGAGTACTCTCAGATGAGTACCCATGTGCCAGGGTTTCAGTCATTTTCAGGTTTTTTGCATCATTTTGTATTGGCCAAATAAGCCACCAGCAGCAAAAGGGTTAAGATGCTATTGGTTCTGGTTTGACCCCACCCCTCAGGGTTATCACGTAGAGGGGACGTGTCACATGCAGCGTTTCCCTGCTACATCTCTGCTAGCCCTTCAGCTCTACCCTGTGTCACAAACACAATAGACACAGCCAAGTTCTATGCCTTTAATCAGAGGTGAAGGAATTCTATGGAGAATCATCTGTTTGGAAGGGCAACCTGAGGACAGATAGAATGTCATTAGGTCACAGATTTAAACAGTTAAAGATGTATATATCTTTTATGACACTGTCCTAGAAATGCTGGATTTTGACACTTTTTATGTCATCTACCAAGTTAAATTTTAGTTCATATTAAGGGAAAAATGCATTTCCCTGAAAAAATGTGTGATTTTTGACCTGTGGTCTGCTAGCCCAATCTTATGAAAACAAATTAACCATATGATAAGATAATATTAATTATGGCCTTGAAACCGATTGCACTCTTGCTGTACATTTATGGTTATATTCTGCAGGAGCCATGCATTTAAATATACAAAGCTTTATCGTTATACACTGTTTGGGAAACATTGTAGATGTCCCATGTGACATGTATTAATGCATCACATATTCAAGAAGAACATTACATGTAATACAAGATTCTAGTGCATTCCTTATATGGTGTTTGTGTTTGTAAACATGATCTGTATTTCCTATTGGACTTCAAAATGTTAAGAAGATATTCCTTCAGTTTTCTGTCTTCACCTTCTCTCTCCCCCCCCCCCCCCCCCCCCTGTCTCTGGGTATCTTCTGCAGCAGCAGCAGCAGCTGTCTCATGGATTTAGCATACACTTGGGAGAAAGAATAACTCATCAAGGCTTCTGTGCAGATCAGCCTATTAAATGACTTCAACTGTGGAAATGGAGAGAGGGAGGGAGAGGTAGGAAGAGAGAGAGAGAGAGAGAGAGAGAGAGAGAGAGAGAGAGAGAGAGAGAGAGAGAGAGAGAGAGAGAGAGAGAGAGAGAGAGAGAGAGAGTGTGTGTACTCTGGTCCTGCTGAACCCAGAAATATCTTCGAGGAAGATTCAGAACATATTCCTGGTAGAGAGCTCTGCTCGTTTTTCATACACAAAGGTTTTGTAGCAAGCAGGGCCAGGAATTAAGGATCCCTTACCGAATATTGCTGAGACTTCTCTTAGCAAATCCTGGCATTTACTAGCATTATTCTTAAGAGTTCCTGGGTATTCCCAGGAACATTTCGAGAAGGATTGTGTGGAAAAAAATCAGGCATATTTTAATTGTAGTTACAGCAGGTATGGATGGTGTTGAAAGAGCCGTACAACCTCTGTTTTATATAAATGTGGATATATATATACCTACGAACAGGGGTTGAAGTCTTCTCATATGTACAGGAGTTTTCTTCAGGTGTTTTTCAGGACTGAATGGCAATTAGAAAATTGTGCTCACAATTGATGTTCACATTTAGGGATCCATTGTTAGTGAACATGTAATATGAGAGATAGACAATGCATAAGATCTGTTTTGAGGATAATAAAGGTATGAGTGGTGGGCTGTTACTTGATGATGTTCTCTGTGGGGAGCATGTTTTTGTGGCCGTGGAGTAGCCGCCCATGTTGCCTTGGTGAACCCGCCTTGGCACAGACCCTATAACTCTGCCTAATTGACAGTTAGGGCTTCAGTCATGTGCACTAATTATCCCCTGCCCAAGATGTGCAGTACTTCTCATGTGGAGAGACCTCCAAACACTGAGTCACAAACTCTGGACACCCCCCACCCCCACCCTTACCTATATATCTTCGTGATCTGCACTGTGTTCAGTTCATCCTGTGTTTTAGTCCTGTTTTGACTCCCAGGTAGGCACCATAAAAGCTGTGCACAGTTGAATAGATGATTATTTTCTGCATCCCTGATGACTGTGCTGCCACCTTGGGGTAGGTAGGTAAGGATCGGCGACCGCTTTGGCTTGCGGGCTCACCCCACTACAGGGGAGCTACCGAGTGGTCCCCTTTCCCAGATCTCTAGCTAAAGAGGCCCCTGATCTAAGGGTGGCGCCCCTCCCCCTGTTTAGTGGTTATATAAACCCTTTTCTCATCGTTGAGGAGGGGCACCATATCTATTTAATACTTTAATATGCCTAATAATCAGGTTTTATCACGCTCCCCAATTCTCTCTTGAACATTCTCCATGTAGTTTGTTGTTCTAATGACCCCTACATCTCTACCCTATCAACAAAACAAAACAGTGCATGTACAGTTTTTTGGGTCAAATCTGATATTCCCTCAATTTCTTTTAAATGGATCAGTTCAATGTGTTATTTGTTTATCATGTAGCCAGTCATCATCTGTATACAGTGCAGTGCTGCTGTTGGGGTTACTGTATGTGTGTAACTGGTTTCTGCGTCCCTGGTTGCTGTGTACCTGGATATCTGTAGTGGGCTATCTATTTGTATGCACAGTCATGCCTGTCCTCTTTTTCACCACTTTAACCCATTCATGCCAAGAGATCTTCTTGACAAGTGTCGTTTGAATCTGGGAAATCTTTGAAAATAACTTTGGAATAAAGCTGAGTTATACTAGATATATTTATTTATAAGTTGTTAGTTGAGTTCTGACTAATGTTAACACCCTAGAATATTTTTTAGATGTGGGTTGTTAAGTGATGGAAATTACCAAAGTAGATAATCCTTTTTTCGACTGCAAAAGGCAAAAATGAATTAACACTTTCATCTTGCATTTGACAAGTAATCACATTTTTCTGTAAAAGATGATTTTTTTGAAAAAAAATTCCTTAATCATTGGCTAGACGTTATTCTGTCATTTTCTTCAGTTTTCCCTTTTAGAGAATCTACAATGTTAGTTGTGAGACTGCATGGACAGTCTTTGTACTTATGTGTTAAGGTATGGTCAATAGTTTGATACTAATTCTACTAATTTAACTAAACTACTGCAACAGTTTGATGAAGGTTGTGATTTATAAATTTGCTTCAGAGTATCAAAACAGCATTTACCAACGGCAATGGATAACTAATTCATAGGTGCAGAGACCAGCTGTTTAGCGGGTTAACTCTCACTGAGCTGTGTAGGTTCTGTATTTGCAGCAAGTCTCCGGTATCCTGTAGAAGGATGACTAGATTTACTGCTAGATGGCTGGGGAACGTGCCTAAAGATATCCTGGACCCCGGCAATAGAATCCTTGGTGCACAGCTATTGTTCTATTCTTATCTGGGGAGGAGGGGGGTGGTGACGGAACACCCAATGAAACTGTAAAGTGATATGGTGATTTATGGGAAGTTGGGCATCCCTATCTGCTCTGGCTTATTTAGCACCTCCAGTCTCAAATAGCTGCATGTAGACTATCACCATTGTCTGGAACCGTTTTAGATAACCCTTGTCTGCAGGGTCTTGGATTACCGAGCTAGGATTAGTGGCGACCAGGGGCTTAGCCACCTATGCGTCCAGCGTGTCATTTGGACACCCAGAACACTGTTTCTGAACACTGGAAAAGGTCTCTGTGACTTTTGATTAGTTCCTTACTGCATAACTGGTCATTTTCATGCGATCTTTAATTTGGGGTTGATGGGCATTCGCCCCAAACCGCCGAATTGAAAACCACGCCAAATTAACCAATCATACAGTATTTTGGTGTGCACCAGGGCCTCCTAAACCACTAAGTCGTTATGATTTCTCATTTATATTGATTTCATAGATAAAGGGAATTTTAAGTCCCTCACTCCATATCTCGCATTGATCACTTCTCAGTGGACATGGATGGTTTAAACTCAAACCCTTATGTTGCTGGTGGCGTTCCAATGAATACCAACATGACAGGGTTTAGATCTTTTTCAAAAATCTTTGCATCCTTGTGCTTTGGGCGAATTAGTAGCCTCAGCATTGGAAGGGTTAAAGTACATTTAACATGTAACATTCTTCTCCTCCTCAAGTATCTTTTTGGTAATAATGATAAGAGTTCATTATGTCTAGGAGTTCATTATATCTCTGCAGCGGATAGATGTGAAAGATGTTGATGTTCCTATAAAACTCTTTATCACTTATGTGTTATGTCTATTTTTCTGTTAAGGAATTTATCATTCAAACTTTGTGGCCTCTTATCTGGCCCTGACCGGCTGTTGACATAGCCCTTCACAATATGGCCAGTTAAGACAACATGAGCTCAGCCAGAATATTAAGAGCAACGACCTGGTGCAGGCTCCCTTAACGCATTAATGCTTACAGCTCACAGCGACTGAAAGCTGCCTGACAATATTGGTGAGACCTTTTGCGCAGAATCAAAGTTGGGAAAATGTTTAAAGGAGAATAGTTAACCAACACACTACCAACAACTCTCCTTGAAATAGTTTGTAAAATATTTCTTGATTGCCAAGTTACAGAGTCAAATGTGTCAGATCCAGACAGTTTCCAGGGGAAGTCTTATGGGGGAATGGGTCAGTTAACCGTACTCTCATCAGAAACATACAAGGTCTTGCATATATATTGAAATGTTTCCAAACAGAGCTATAGTGTGAGAAATATTTGACTGTTGCTGTACATGGGAGTTCAACAAACGCTCTTCAAATATCTTACAAATATTACCATAATTGTTGAGTTAATATTATTGTTTTAAGTCTAATCAATATTTTAAGAAAAAGTTGTAGTTCCTGTTGGGTTCAACAGTCCGTCTCCAAATATTTCTCAAGAATTTCTCCATTCGATGAATTGTATTCTAAGTTGTAAGTCTGTGTGTGCACTCGTGATATAAATGGGTTAACTCACAACAACACTGCAAGCCACAAACACTTGAACTGAATGGCATAGGGGAGAACAGGTCATTTATCACGCTGATAGGCATTGTGTTCAGCCACCACTTGTTTACACTGCCCTTGCTCCGGAAAGGTCCCCTGTGGAGAAGTGGTCACTACTTGGGACTGACCACTCAAATCGCAGGCAGGGCTTTATATATCCAAGGTTTTGAAACATGGTGGCAGTTAAGATTCATGAATTAAAGAATGTGTGTTTCATGTTTTAAGGTAGATTTCAATATTGTTGGATTGAAAATGATAAACATGTATGCATCTATGTGTAATCTTTTAGTAATATCTTAGCATTGTTCACCCTTAGTAAAACGTTTAAATCTCTTTGTGCTTTATACACATTGACATATATCTAGAGATTTTTGACCAAGATAAACAACTGAGCTTGGGTGCTCTCTATGGAGAAAAGAGGTTGAATTATCTTTCTGCCTGTAATCCATAATTCATGTTCAGGATTTGGAGAATAATTATTCCACTGAAAAATATTATATTCAGTCTGTTTTCAATTTTTCTTTTCTTTTAGTTACAAGGAAAACTTAATTATTCAATAAACACACACCTGTTTCTCCTTACCATACTACTGTAATTTATTTCTAGGTCAGACACAACCTCAACCTTTTCCACTATATAACAATTCCATGTCAGAAAATCACACGCATTGATTCCGTAGTCATGAATATGATATCCTGTTCCATTGCGAGGAAAGTGCTGTTTTTTATAATAAGCTTATACAGTACATTACCCAAAGCACACACTGGCTGTGAGATTATAAAACGCAGACACAGATTTGTATTGTTACAATTTCTTAGGAGTTACGAAGCATGGGTAATTTAGATTTGCAGTTCTATTGTAATTGTACTGAAGTGCACATTGTTGCGGATAGAATCCTTTGAAGCATTCCTGCTCCTCATGGATTTCAGAAACTGACCCATTTTTTGCTTAAAGTTCATCTAAGAAGTGTTTCTAGATAGTTTATACTCTTGAACACAATATTTAAGAATATAATCACATATTTATAGAAAACCTCAACTCCCCAAGGTGAATGTTAGTTTTATTTGGGTCCAGATGACTAATCTCTGAAATATTTATATCTCCCGTGAAGGACATGTGTGTGATAACTAAAAAGCTATTTCCAAAACAGAGCTTTTAAAGTATTTGACTAGGTCCCTTGTTGTTTCTTTGGCAGTTATCTGGGTTGTGAACTTCAGGAAAATCAATCATGAGTGCAAACAAGTCCTGAATTTCTTTATCTTGCTCTGTGGTATCAGTTCCTATGTGTCAATACTTGAGAAAAAAACATTTTGTAGATAAAGCTTGGGCAATTGTTTGTTCATAGAAACTGTTGAGTGGTGCAAGTCTGAACTGCGATAGTGATCTAAGTTTTTCTTTTGGTTTTCTACTCATTGACAGAACTTTGTAATATTTGTCTCTGTCTCAAGGGGATTATAAGGAGGCCAAGAAGGACAAATAAGTGCACATGTGCAAAGTAAGTAAAGGAGCTGTGTGTATTGTGGGGGGGGGGGGGGGGGGTCTCTTCAATACTCATCAAGGTTTTTTCCCAAAACCAAATAGTTCTGGTTAGAAAAAAATACCGAAACAGGTAGAATGTTGTAGGGCACTGCAAGCATGAATAGGTCTATGTGAGAGCTTAACCCTTTCACACTTAGAGTTACTCTACAAAGTGTCGTCTGCTACTCATTCTTTTGAAAATAACTTTTGAATAGAGCGAAAGTTCACAAAACATTTGAAGAAGAGTTCTTCTTTGGCTTCTGATCAACATTTCTCCTTGAAATATTTTCAAGAAAATGCTTTTGTAAGTAAAATAATTCTAAAATCGTAAGGCCTCTTTTGGCCAATCTGAGTGTTAATGGGTTAAGATCTAGGCAAGAGCAGCTGTATCCAGAGCTGTTACATAGAGCTGAGTGGCCTGTGTTGATCCTGGCCAGATCTGACTTCCCAGGCCTTGCTGCCTTCTGGATGAGCTAACTCTGGGCCCACATGATGTCCAGCATTTGTGGTTGAACTAACTGACCCTTTCAGACCAGTGACCACCAGCAGATACCACTTACTCACTACCACATTCCTGCTCCGGCAGGGTACCTCGCCAGAATGTATATTTCATGTACCAATCACTGCCAGTGCTCGATGGTGACCAGCATGGTCTTAGCCAGGATTGGAAATAGGGTGTTATAGACTTTCGGGTGTTCAAAGTGTGCTACGAAGTTCACACTACTAATGAAATAAACCCTATATATCTACAGATTTTGCTTTTTAGGCCAGTAACTTTGTTTGTACTGTAGGAGTGAAACTACATGCATTATCTTCTAAAATTGTCATCATCAGCAAATCCTGACCTAAACTTTTGGGTGTCCAAAAACAGTGTTCCAGATGAAGATGGGTGTCCCAATGACACACTGGATGCACAGATGGCTAAGCCCCTGGTACCTACCGGTAGTGCTTGTTGGCGTAAAGAATTCTTCTTCAAGTAGAAACTTTTTATAGAACAGTTGGGATAGTTTCATACTTGGCAATCCTTTTATTAACAAATACTTTTCTAATGTTGCTTCATGTAATGAATAATTCATGGTGTTATCAGTTCTCATGGTGTTCCTGAGATTAATGATGTCAAATGTAGATGCTACACACAGTTTTATATATATATATATATATATATATATATATATATATATATATATATATATATATATACATATATATATATATATATATATATATATATACATATATATATATATATATATCTCGATAACAAAGCAAATGTTCTGAGTTTTGACTGAAAGTTGTTCTAGTTGTATCGATCATACAATACCTCATTAAATATTTTACCTATATTACTTTTTTGCTGAGTTGAGCTCATAATTGTCAGACCATGTGTGCACTTCAGATGCAAATGTGCTAAAAGTGATGGTAGAGATGCAGCATTTGTATTGACCTCAATAAATGTTAAACAATGCATGTGTGCCCTGCAGCGAAGCATCAGTGACTGACTCGCACAGACATCATATTGTGAAAAATGATCGGTGTCCTGAAAAAGCCATGCCTGTTCCAACATGGCCGCCAGGTGTGGAGTAAGAGATCAACAGTTATATTACCTCTGCAGGAGAGATCTGCCTCTGATACGTCATACACCAGTACAACAAACCTGTTTGAATATATCCCCTGGGGGCTAAGCTCAAACCACTATATATAAATCATACCATATGACATGTTATAGTTGTCGACATTACCACTCTACCTGAGGCTCTTTTAATAGAGAAAGCTCAGAAGCCCTTTGTCTCAATTATATGGATGTGTTATACCTGGTTCAGCATTCATTTCTATGTTTTGTCCTTTAAGCTGGAACTCATCTCTTCAATAATGTGTGTAACCACTTATAGACCTGTGTATCGATTAAGTTCCCTGTTGCCACCAGGTCCACTTGGTAAAAGACATTCCTAATTATCTCTATTGATTCAAATACAATAGGAAAAGCAATGGTGTACAGGGATTGTTCATCGAGATTGCACTGGTAGAGAAGGAAGATACTTCTATTAGTTAGTCAGTGAGTGCATACATGTATGTATGTATTTATAACGGCTAGGAGAGGATAGACCTGAACCCTGAGGCTGGAAGGCCATTTCTATTGGATACTGGAAATGCTGTGCACTATTGGGGTCTGCTGAAATGCATGGGACTCTAGACAACAGATTTTGGGCCAAAGTGTGCTCTCTTTAGTTTTAACTATAGATCTAGAGCCTATTTGCCACCTTTGGAACATGCATATATGGAGCACTGGTTAGGTTTTATGTAGACAAAGTGTTCAGAATTTAATAAAAATAATTAAAAACATCTTTTTTTTGCAGATGACTATAAGAAGCTTTGAGTTGGTTGAGTAACAGAGAAATACTGAAATATCCTAACCATCCTTGATGAGTAGTGTTGTGGCATTTATCAGCATACACATCCTGTTTGAAGAGGGTTGGTTTACCTATGCATTGATCAGGTACCTAGCTACATCGGGACTGAACGGTATTTGCATTGCAGTTTTTATTGCAGCATCTGTTCTATAACCCTTTCATGCCTGAAGGTCTCCTTGGCAGTTGTTGATTAGATTTTGATCCCCATTTACTAGTTAGATATATCTTATGAAAAATGCACTGCTCATACCTAAACTGGTTGAATGTTTTTGGGGCGCTACAGACACGAACGGGGTATTGTTGATGCAACACATGGACTGCAAAATTTACCTCTGATAGCCTTGGATCAATGATACTTTTGATGATAACTTTGAAATTAAGAATACATTTTAAAATATTTGTAGAAGATGTGGTGATAATGTTCTGAATAATATTCCTCCTTCAAATAATTCCCAAACTTTGTTTTTGCCTGCAAGATTTCATCAAAAATGTCAGGTTGCTTTTGGCCGTGATGAGCATTAATATATATTATCAGAAACTGTTTGCAACACTCTTGTTAGTCCTATTTAACTCAGCCAGAGAAGCAGGCCAGAGTAGAAGTAGGTGAGAGGATATGGGAAGGTATCCTAGGACTGGTTGTTGCCACTACTAGTTGCAGTTGTAGTTGTAGCCCGGCAGTAAATTACAGTGCAGGTGTGTGGTGGTGACCTTGTATGTGGCATACCTGAGGTCTGGAGCAAAGGGGGAAGCTCATCTGTTCTGCACTATTACCTGCTAAATGACTACCAGCTTTTTAGACACACATACACACACATGTATATATGTATATATATATATATATATATATATATATATATATATATATATATATATATATATATATATATATATATATATATATATATATATATATATATATATATGTGTGTGTGTGTGTGTGTATATATATATATATATATATATATATATATATATATATATATATATATATATATATATATATATATATATATATATATATATATATATATATATATATATGGGCTCGATCAAGCTGTTACGGAATCACACTTTTGCTGTTCAAGCTTAGATATCTTTTTAATGGAAAAAGTTAGGAAATCATGCTTTATATGGTTGTGTAGGGCTTTGAAAGTTCTTTTAAATGGACCAACTTCCAACTTCCCCAGAAAATGATTTTTGGGTAAAAAAGTGAAAAACCATGCCTGTTACGGAATCACTCAAAATTACCATCTGTTTTCTACCACTTTAATCAAATACCACTTTCATGCTGTTCCTGCCACTTTTTTCCAAAAGTTTCTTTATCATGTGGTAGGTAAATTTGTTTTGCACAGATTCCACCACAAAGTTAGGTGTTGAATAAGTTAAAGTGAACTTTATTCAAGAAACTTTGACAGATGGTCTTGTTACGGAATCACATTTACCATTTGTTACGGAATCACATTTTCTGTAACAATCAATATCTTTCATTAAAAGAGTGCACTATGGTGAAATTTTCTGCTTTAATGAAAAGTTAGGTTAGTGTACTGATATAAAGACATAAATTTTACTGAAGGGAGCACTTAATTAGGAATTACATGGCAGCAGAGAGTGGGTTTTATACGTCTCTGATGGTAGGTAACAGATGACAATGTCTAATGTTAGAGGGACCACTTCCCCACAAGGGCAATTGTAAGACAATTAACTTATATAAGCTGTAATTGATTTAACATTGAAACTTCTTAAATAGATCATTAATCTGAAAAGGTTTTGAAAAACATGATGTTACCTTCTGCATTCTCAGAGGTAGATTTCACTCACTACCTGGTCAGTTTTATATCACTTCCTGTACACATCAAGGATGTTGGTATACCCCAGACAATGTGAATTCTGTTTTTCCTCCACTGTCCCCTCTCATTAACACCCCTTATTGTTTAGTCTTGGGAAGGAGGATATGATTCGGGGGAAATTGCATCTACCCTGATTAACTGAATGGGTGGCTTCAGGATTAGGGATGTAGAGGTGAATGGAGACATTGCATTTGCAGACAGGATGGAGGTGTCAGTCAAGGTACACATCTGTACACATACCAATTGATATCAAACTAGCTGATTTATGAATGAATTATGAACATTTATAGTTAATGCAAAATTTGCTAAATACTTATAAAATAACTATGTAATGATTCTTTTTAAACATGCATTTGTGATCTTATTAACTGTTGGATACTTTTTCTGGCGTAGATCATACATGTCTATTGGGCGAATGGAGAATCCCTGGAAATTTGTTTTAAAAATCATTTAGACTGCTGATCTATGACTGGCTTTGTATAAAACAGTATCATATGCGTCTTCCATATGACTATATTGTATCTTTAAATGGTGTTACAAAATTGTGTTCTCTGAGAAATGTTTATGTATTGAATCCTTCCCCTTCTACACTTGTGACAAAAGTTTCAAAAGTGTCCTCAACAGTGTGTATGTTCCATATGAAACACTGAATAAATTCCTCTAAAATTTAATGCGGGTGGTCAAGTTTTAGAATATATGCATAGATAGAGACTTCGGGATCTGGGCTACATTGACCATGTGCTAAACTTCAGTTTTCTTCTTTACTTGAAGGGGAATCTCTGTTTCTGTGAAGGTATCTAAAATCTCCGTCGAAGAGCTTTCCTGTCCACCACAGATATAAATTCTCTAAAATCTATTATTTTACAAAGGTCTTGAACAAATAGGGTTCAAGAATGATATTACTATAGGATAAGACAGCCAAATGAGGGAGCAAGTTTTCCTGAATTTGAGGGAAAATATTGAATTCAATATTCTAAAATTCTGTACGCAACAGTTTGAATAGGTTGATATGGCCCATTATAAACATGAACATGCATGTAGTTCCTGAAATAAATGCCTTATAAAAAGTCAATGAATTTAAACTAGAGTGAAAACAATTCATTTATATATTTGAAAATGTCCTTTTAAAGGGTTACTCACAAAATTATTTGGGTGTCCTGATGGGTGATTTTTGAGGGATTGGGCGTCCAAATGAGGCTGAGATGCCCTGCTGGCCAGCTTAATTATACTCTACTTTAAAATTGTGTGAATGTTTTTAAAAAGGTAGTTTGGTGCTATGACACATTTTGAATAATTGTACCTTTCTCAAAATTGTATGTGAGTTACTTGTTTATAAAGAACTTCATCTGATTTCCATGTACAGCTTAGTTTGTGTCCAAAGTGTGTTGATGCCATATTGAAACTACTACTCGATAATGGACATCTACTTTTTTTTCAAAATACTGTGCACAATGTCTCATTCTAAATATGGAAACTATCAGTTAATACTAAACTTAAAGTTAAGATAACAAACTAGTCCATTTAAAGAATGTTCAAGACATCTATAGGCTTGAACCAGTCAATTTATCAAATATGTGATTCCGTAACGTTACGGAATCACCAACTTTAACCCCCACAAAAACACTGTTTGAAAATTTATTTTTCAAAAGTGTGCCCCTCATAGTTAAATTAGTATTAAAATGCTTTTTTCTATGAAGTTTCATGGTAATGATCCAATCTGAACATTTTCAAAAATTAAAAAAATGCTATTTTTCTGTTACGGAATCACATGTTACGGAATCACAGATCACTATATTTTAAAATTCATCAAAAACACCCCAAAACATAATATTCAATCCTATATCTCTTGGCACAGTCTTCCCAGGTATAATTGTATCATCTAAAGCAATGTTGAAGATCATAAGATGGTTTTACAAGAAAATATGGTGGTTTTAACATTTTGTTAAATGTTATTGTCAGAAAGGCGTTGAACAAACAAACAAACACCCTGCAGTAAAATGTTCATAACTTTTTCATAAATGGGAATACAGTAAATCTGACTAAAGATCCAGAAACTTTAGAATTCTAGCTTTCCAAATATGTAAGATACATATTGCTACTATAAAATTTATTTTTTGTCTTAGATGCTAACTTCAACTTGATCGAGCCCATATGTATATATATATATACAGTCAAACCTCTATTAAGCGACCGCTCAAGGGAAATGTCAAAAGTGGTCTTTTAAAGAGATGGTCTCTTAAGAAGGGGTTGAGTGTCTAAGCGAGGTTATGAAAAAACAAAGAATTTTCAACAATGACCTGGAATTATGGAGGTTGTTATGTTTAGCTGCGTTTGTTGAAATTTCTTCATTAATATTTTAAGAATAAACAAATCAGAAAAAGTCGAACTGTATCATTATTGAGAACCCTCAGAAATGATATACTTTTAAATTGTTACCGATTATTTCATTATTTTATGCTGCCCTTTCCAATATACAAGGCGCCTAAGCATTCAAGTGGCCGTTGAATAAAGAACCATTAACTCTTAGGGATAAGATTGCATGGTCGTTGGTCGCGTCAAGCAAGTGGTCGCTTAATCAAGGTAAAATATACAGGGAATAGCCTTGGGGGGATTTGAAACGGTCGTTCAAGGCAAGTGGTCGTTTAAGAGAAGTGGTCGTTGAGGCAAGTTTGACTGTATATATATATATATATATATAAAGGTGCGTAAGCCAACATGCACCACATAAACATACAAACACATTTGCACATACAATAAGTCGCACCAACCCACATGTATATTCACTTCATGTGTAGACAAAGTAACCCCTCCCACACACACACCTTGCCTTTAAAATATACCTCCCCAAAAATATACCATTGTGACCTCATGACATATTAGCATGGTGACAATTATGTTCCTAATTGTGGTCCCGTCAGAGTAGTTTGACCTCCGACCTCAAGGATGCAGAATTTGTGATAATGCCTTACCTGTGTTCAGGTCATGTCTCAGGTGAGCTTGATTAGAAGCTGTGTTTTTGTGCAGGTAATCTCAGGTGTTTGCTGGCCGTAGACTGCTAATTAAGATGTAGGGAGGAGAGGACAGGTAGGTGTGATTTAGGGAGGAGCCGTGCTTGAAGCTATGAATGGGAAAAGCGTGTATAAAGGAGCTCTGTTTCATTCTTAAAGGAACAGCGTTGTGGCACAGCAGTGGGTATGGTTACACTGGTTATTGTGTGCGTATCTTTGATATATATTCACATTGATATCTAGGCTAGCCTGCCCCCCAGGCCATGTTTAAATGTCCTCCCTTGTGGATAGATGGCACTGTGGCATACTAGGAGGTCAGTTGGAAATACTTACACTACTATCCCTCGTGTGGCAATTGTGTGAACTAAATGGCCAACATTATAAGGCCACAAGTCCCCATGTACTATAGGTGCAGGCATTAATATAAAATAAAGTAAAAACAGATTGCCTTTAAGCTATGCTATGGATATGGTTACACTGGTTATTGTGTGCATATACATTGATATGTATTAGAGCTGCACTCACGGAGGGAGATTAACTCATGAGCTCACTACCCGTTTGACTCGTGAGCTCATGAGCTCATGGTGGTTCCGTTTTTCCAAAAAATACTTATTTTCCAGCCCAACTATTAAGAAATCAATATTTATTGGCGGAGATTTATTAACATTGCCATGTTTATTTAATTTTAAAACGTGCTGACGGGGTACTAAGGTCAGTATAACACTCAACACCGCTTGAATGTATACATTGGAGATTGTAAAGAAGACATGACAGAGATAAGCAGTTATGTTTATTAATAATGTGTGTTAGGTGCTCTTTGTTACGTTTGTATTCCCAACATAGACAAGCTCACGATTTGAACATTTCAGCTCGAGCTCGGCGAGTTTGCCCAAGGGCTCGAGCCACTCGAGTTCGTGAGTGGTGAGTGCAGCTCTAATATGTATTCACATCTATATCTAGGCATTTAGTCTTGTGCTATTGAATGCTGATTAGAACTCTCCATTTGATAATGATAAGTACTGGGCCATATTTTATTAGGCTAAATACATATGCTAACAAAAAAAAAATCAGAAAGTTAGAAACAAAGAAAAATCTCCAAGAATGGAGAAGAAAATAAATGAATAAATATGATTCAAAAATAAAAAAAAGAATGGAGAAGAAAAGATGTCACAGTTGAAGGATACTAATGTGAGAGGGGAGGGAGTTTTTACGGTGTTCCTAAAAACAACTCAGGAATTAACCTTTATGCTGCTGGTGGCTAATTTGACCAATACGATAGGATGCAAAACAACCTGAAAAATGACTAAAACCCTGGCACATGGGTACTCATGAATCTGAGAGTACTCAGCGGGAGCTATCCAATGAATACCAACATGAGAAGGTTTAGATAGATCTTTGGGGCCTTGTGCTCTGGACAAAAGTAGCCTTAGCATTGGAAGGGTTAAGTATAGATGCACAAAATGTTTGAAAGAAAGTTGTTAATCAGGGTAAGCTTCAACATTTCACCTCAAACTATTTTCTAAAATATGGCCTTGTTGGAAAGATCATGAAGATAATCAGACCTTTTTCAGGTGTGCAATCATTAATATGTAAAATTGTCATGCCATTAATAAGGTGGGCTAAACTGGCCTCTTAAATGCAGTAGCACGGATGATTACGCCTATGCAGGTTAAACAAATGTAAATATTTGAATTCTACCTACTTTAAGGTGATAAAATATCTGCACGTCAGTCAGGCGTGGTGTAGATCTGATAGGAAGGTTCTCTGTTATTTTATGATTGAAAACATGTTTGCTTTTCCACAGTATCACATGATCACTTGTGGGCCTAGGGATATTTTGTGAAAAGTTCTCTACCATTAGTGATCGTTTTCCATTGAATAGATAGGTTGGCAGATTAACTTTGAAGTATATTGATAAGAAACAGAATTTTGTAACTTGATACCTATGATTAAGAGATGTATGCTGCACAGTGCTCTTAGTATAATAGACTTACTTTTGATATCTGTCTCTGGTAAAGATAGGATTCCTAATGTCACCACCACTCTCAGGCATGGTCTTAGCCAATATTTGGAAACAGGGTATCCAAATAGAGGTTTCATAGACTTTTGCGTGTCCAAAGTGTGGAACAAAGTACATACTATTAATAAAATAAACCCTATATATTTACATATTTTGCTTTTTTAGGCCAGTAACTGCTTTGTGTGTCTTATAAAAGTGACATTACAGCTTCTACATCTTCTATCTTCTAAGAAAAGTCATCATCAGCAAATTCTGACATAAACTTTTGGGTGTCCAAACTGTCAAAAAACAGTGTTCTGGGTGTCCAAATGACACGCTGGACGCATAGGCGGCTAAGCCCCATGGTATATACTCAATAATAGTTGAAATTAAAACAATTAAAATTTGATAGAAATTTGTTGTTTTGGATTTAACTGAATCACCATGGTTCTTTTATTGGAATATGTTATTGATCTCAATAACAGAATTTATGAGATATCGGTATAGGAGCAGAGGTATAAATATCTTTTTTTTTTAAATATGAATATTTCACCTATGCACACCTGTAACCAGTGTGCACATGGTTCATGCCATATAACCTATCTTGATCTATAAAACAATAATTCCATTGTTCCAGATGCATTGAACAGTACTTCATTATTTTTCAAATATTATTATATTTGATGAAATGTGTCCAGATGCAACTGGGTGAACAAATGAAGGGACACTAGAACATTGGCAATGGTCAATAGGGGCAGTTAAGCTGGTATGAATAAACAGACAAAGGTGCATTTCACAGCTATCTATTTAATAACCTGTCTATATGTACAGTTGGCCCACTATAAATGTTTAGGTGTTTGAGGTTCTACAAGTTGACTTGGCTATCTTATTTCAACAGGTGACCCAGATTCTATCCTTGTTATTTTTGGCCTGCACTAAGTCCTGACTAAATAGGCAGGGTTATAAATAACAGGTGGGTGACTGTTTGGTTAAGCTGTGGTGTTGGTGGTGGTGGTGCAGTGAAATCCTACCACCTGCTTGGGTGCTGGACAGTAGACTACGCTTGTAGTCCCTGAAAAGTCAGCATTTCCTTGAGTTGACCGATTAGTGTGGTGAGATGGCAACAAGTGGTCCCTCTATCTCTAAATTGTATGGTTTCATAGACAAACAGATCTCTCTTCACCTGGCTAAATAAATGTAAACTAGTTTGGCTACATGATTGACCACAAAGGGATGACCACTTGTGTCCTTTTAACAGAAAACTTGACAACGGTCAATATACAACTATCAGCCTAGACCAGACTCAATGGTACAGTGGCAAGATTGTCGGCCTGATTGCTGGGAGGCATGGTTTCCTGGGTTCAATCCCAGGCCCGGGTGAGTAGGGGTTCAATTCCTCTATAAACTGGGGCAACCACCGAAAAACCTTCATTTCTTACTCTTTATTGTCTGTCGCCAAATCATTGGGAGATATTACTTTGAAGAGATTCGTATTCATTTCACATCATCGTTCATGCTAAAAAAAACCTAGAACATAGGAGAAATCTTCGCACCTGTGTGCATGGTTGAGGTACGCTGTAGGAAGTGCTCTGTGGTGTGACATGAATATTGCACTAGCAGGGAGGAAGTCAGTGTGAAATAAGACACGTTCCGGGCAGCTCTGAGTACAGCCAATCATGCAAGCCAACAGCAAGACCTCGGCAGGTGCTACCCTGAGGGAGCAGATTTGGATGAAAATCAATGCCTGAGAATTAATTTATTATGACTAAAATCTTATGCATGTCTCGATTTAAAACATTTGCTTTCCCAGGAGTATTAGTAACTAGTTGTACCAATAACTATTTCTCTTGGAGACAATATTGGTAGAATGTTTTTAAACCCCCACCCCTCCCTCACATCCACCCCCCCCCCCCCCCTTAAATAAATACTATCCCCGACCACATACATTATATTACACATACATAAGAAAGGTGAAAGATGTATGCCTGCTATGAAGCTTTGGGAAACAATGGGTCAGTACTGAAAAAGAATGTACAAACCACACACTTGTAGAGACCATGATTTACTATGTAACCAGGCCAGATTTCATGCTGGTATAACTGGTACACCTATGTTTTGAAAATGTCATGACTTGTTGTCCTGCCTCTTTGACCTTCTATAGAGTAGGGTGCTCTCTTCTGCTTATTTATTGAGGACCCTCAGTCATGGGGTCGATCTGTGGTTCTCCACTCATCTCTTAGCTTTGAAATGTCAGCATACAAAAACAGCTGTTTTCTTAATCAAGACCCCAGCTGGGTCCCAAATATTGGGCAATTGTAAACTTTTTTGTCATATTTTTAAGTGAAATTCACTAAATTGTGCAGCCTTTTTGGGCTGCTATGGGCATGAGTGTGTGAATTAAAAGACTAGTAGGACCGAGATGCGAAATTCGTTATGATGAAGATCCACCTGTTTTGCAGGTAACTGGTAAAGTGTATCTGCTTGCTACCTGCATGTTACCTGCTCGACTGCCTAACGCGGAGAAAAAACAACTGATGACTATCTGATTTATTGCCCCATTGAATGGATATGTCAGAAAACACATGATGGATATCTCCAACTACTGTTAGTCTAATGGGAAATATCCTCACCCTGCCCTAGCCCTCGCATAATGTGATATGACAGCAGAGTGGTGTCAACAGTTTCTTTATCTTCACAGCCCATGAAACATCGCGAAATGTGCCTTGCCAAATTCCTCGCTGGTTTTTAGCGTGGCATTCCAAGGGTATTGTTTTTTGTTGTGATGACAATGCTTTCGGTGTGTGAGCATGTATGTGTGTGTGTGTTGGGTGGAGAGGCAGTTTCAGACCCAGAAACTAGAGAACTGACATACTATATAGTGACTTCATCACTGACTTACAACACAGCAGATGCTAAGAAAGCCTAGGTACTCAGCTAGCAGGGTTCACTTAAGTTATATCTTGACTGAATTTAAGCTCTAAAATCTCAAGAGTATCTGAATGCAACATATTGATTTATGATTTTATCTTTTTACTGCCCCTGCTTTACTTTCTGAATCTTTCTGTATTTGGAATTTCAATTTCTGTCACTTTTTCTAATATATTGTGGCAAAGTAATGACTAGACAGTTGTGGAGGAAACCACAGTGCCTGGCAAAAAGTCACTGGCAACTTTCTCACAATTGCCCCGGCCAGGATTGGAACTCGGACAGTGGTGAGAGACACCTAGCACTAAGCAGTCAGTGGCAATACGGTAGACCACAAAGGCCTTTAAAAATATCTCCCTGTAAAGTTGTTATATGAGCATCAGTAGAAACTTCTGTACACCAATCAATTCTTCAAAATTAAGTTTTTTCCCCAAGACATGTTAGCATTCCTGGCATTGGTTATCTTGAAATATGACTCTGCTGAGTGAAAATAATTTTCTTCTTGAGATTTGAATTATACTCATTTTCTAGTCAAACTGGCACCTGCATGTTCATGTTATGGTTACTGCCATGAGCACTTGCATGAGCCATAAGCGTGATTCAAGTGTTTTGCTAGACAAATAAAAACTGGCATTGACTGAGTCCAACATGGCAGGTTATTTGTTTTAAGTATAATTGCCTATAATGGACCACACTATCAGAAAGGTATGCTCTCCCATAATGAATGTAGATAGCCATGCAATGCATGGTCTTAGCCAGGATTTGGAAACAGGGTGTCCAAACTAAGGTTTCATAGACTTTTGGATGGCCAAAGTGTAGTACAAAGTTCACACTACTAAAGAAGTAAACCATATATCTACAGATTTTGTTTTTTTAGGCCAGTAACTGCTTTGTTTGTATTGTAGGAGTGACACTACATGCACTATTTTCCAAAATAGTCATCATCAGCAAATAGTGACCTAAACTGTTGGGTGTCCAAACTGTTAAAAACAGTGTTCTGGGTGTCCAAATGACACGCTGGACGCACAGGTGGCTAAGCCCCTGAGCCATGCAATGTGTAACTAGTAGTACCCTGATAGTATGAATGTGGATGGTCAGCACTACTATGAGGCAATTAATCAATATCTGGTTCACTACTCTATTATTGTACCAGGGTAACACGCTATATACTATGTGTACATATTGACACTAGCAGCTGCGGAAATGTACTTACACTAGTAGTTAATAGCTATTCATATTCGACCATTCATTCATCAAAATCCTCAATCATTGTTATGTATTCATGTTTTGACATTTACATATTTAGTTTTGAACATATCTAGAACTAGTATAAAACTATTTGATCTGAGCAATGTAATATTAGGAATGTCAGTTTTGATGAAAGTCAGCTGGGTACTCTTGGGTAATAGTCAATTACCTCTAGAGTAAAGTGTATATAGTTGATGGAATTTTGTCAGTTTTGATGAGAGTTGAAAGTGTTTATTGACTTTATTCTTTAGTTCTTGGCTAAATGTTTGTGTTAGAAATAGCATTAAAAGGGTTTGGGTTTAAAATGATGGCCTTGGACTGTATACCTATATTACCCATCATCTATATGATAGTTTGTAACTTTAAATGAATTATGTCAATTTTGATGAGAGTCCGGTAGATCTTTGTTGCTCCACTTGGCTTATATCAGAAACGGCAATGAAAGGGTTAACGTATGAAAACTACTGACCATAGACTATTACATCAATTATCTATTTGTGTTAGTGGTCAAGGCGTAATTGCTGGTGTCAGTTCTGATGAGGGCCCAATATAAGGTCTCCTCCTGGGTGCTGGGGAATGCTGTAGTGCTATGTGTGCTATGCTGGCAGGGAGACCACGCCACTTGACCGGTTACAGCAATAGAGCACTGACCAATCGGGAACACTGCCAGAGCTACATATCTCTAGCTACAGAGACTTTCATTTCTCATGGGTTGCACAGACAATGCAGGTTCTATGCAGGATCTTAACCAGGATTTCAAAAATGCCTGTCCAAGGCAGGAATATCCAAAATTTCTGCCCGTCCAGATTTAGCTGCTAATCTACTTCAAGTCCTTATACCAGCTAGATTTAATAGCATAGTTGGTCAAGAAGGGCAATTTACGCATCAGCTATGTCCTAGATGATGGTTTGTTAGGAAGATATTTGGTTATATTACCCTACAAAAGACAAAATTGAAAAACCTTCATAGAAATTGTTGCCTGTCCAATCAGCAGTTTTTTTCTAGAAAAACTTCCTGTCTAAAAGACAGGCAGGACGGTTGCTAGCTAAGTCCCTGTTTCTATAGCTTGCATAATTTCGTAGAAATTTGGACCAGATTTTATTTTCTTTATTTTTAATAAGTCAGTATCATATCTCATGGCAAATGGCTTTGACATAGCTAGTGGGCTGATTGCTTGAAACATTGAGTTTTTAGCCTGGGGCCATGTCTCACCCAGTCTTGCTTGCAGCACTCAAATATGGGCCTGACTATTATGGTTTGACTATCTGTAGAAGAGTATTCAAAAGAGAATACAATGAAGTTAATCAAAACCTAACCAACAGTGTTGTTCATATTTATTGAATGCATGCTTTATTTCTAAGTCTTTTTTCAAAGTATCAGACCAACACAAGACTTTCACATTCCAGCCTGATTGTTTTAAACTCTGTTTGATGCTATAGGATGTTGGGTAAACTTATTATTGCGAGTGTAAGAGGTCAGATATAACTTTTTGAATTATTGGCCAGATGGGTCCCTGACAAAGGAAAAGTAAGGGCACAAAGAAATGTTAACTACCAAGAAATAACTAGCCAAGAAATAACTCATGAATATTTGAAAAACTAAGTATAACCATTCTTGAAAGGAAAGCCTACATCTGGTAGCTCGTTTAGCATTTAGCAGCAGAAGCCCTAAAAGCCTTAATATTGAACCCTGAGTATGGTCAGAAACTTTCAGACAGACAGGCAGGCAGGTGTAGTAGGTATTAATGAATACATTCATCTGGTATTTGCCCACTGGTGGTTGTAGAGTATTGACCCAATCGCACTCCTCTCCGTTACCAGCCTGCTGTTAATCCCCACAGGAAAAATCAATGGGGGAACAACAAGCATCATATACATGGGGTTATGAGACTACACAGGTGGTCGGGAGATTATCCTTGGCTAAATGAATTGTCAAGGCACCCTTGAGACATTCCCATGAGAATTACACCATGCACAGTACTTACCTGAATTGGCTTGACTTTTCATGTGATATTGCTCAGGGCAATAATGTTTTGGGCAATGAAAGCAAGTATGGTAACTTGAACCCCCTGAAATACAAACCGTTTGTATTGTAGCCCTCAGCTGCAATACAAACAGTTTGTATTGCATACTTGACAATACAAACGGTTTGTATTGTGGAGCTGACAATACAAACCGTTTGTATTGCAAGCCAACTACAATACAAACAGTTTGTATTGCAAGCCAACTACAATACAAACGGTTTGTATTGTCGATGACAATACAAACCGTTTGTATTGTGGGTGGTAACTTGAACCACCTGCAATACAAACGGTTTGTATTGTCTATGGTAACTTGAACCCCCTGCAATACACCGTATGTATTGCTGAAATTGAGTGGTTCAATACAAACGGTTTGTATTGTAGGCATTTGTAGCACTCATTACTTTGATGGCATAAGTACCTTGAATGGAAAATGGTGAAAGGTACAGTGCATATTTACAAATATAACTTGGTCAATTATTAAGAAGGCTTAGGAAATACTTTTTCAGGTGTATATCTATTATGATTATAAAACTATATATGTACTTTATTATGATATTAAAACTATCACTTGTGAGTATTTAGCTCTTTTGTGAGGATGTGGTGGCTCTGAAAAGAGCCGTTGGGGGTACATGTTATGACTGATACATGTATTAGTTGCGGCTAGGAATTTTTTCTCTGATAGCCTTGTCAACTGTAGACTGCATCTGCGGTGCAACTCAAAATGATGGCAAACCTCTGGTGGAGTGTGATATAATTGCCACCTATGGAGTCACATTAACTGTTACAATATGGACGCAACTAGACTAGAACGCAAGGATTTCAAATGTACCGTTTGCAAATCTACAGTGAAACGCAGACGAAGACGCTGAAAGACTTGATCCAGTGTGCGGGAATCATCATAACAGTGAAGTTTCAAAACAGTTGTCAAAACTATGATGGAAATTTGAAGTTATTTTATGCTTGATCAATGACTGTGCTTAGCCCATCAGTTATTGATTATAATCCATTGTATAAGGTGTAATTGTCTCAGCTACCCACCTAGTTGTGCTATTGGTACAAGCTATTATGTATATGCTTTCTTTAGATAGTCTTATACATGCTATGATATAAAAACAAAGTGTGGACTTGATCCAGTGAGAAGAAATCATCACAACAGTGAAGTTTCAGTATAAACCATTATGTAAGGTGTAATTGCCCCAGCTACCTAGTACCTACCTAGTACCTTGTTGTACTATTGTTACAAGCTATTTATTTGTGTTTTATTTGTTGTCTCTAGATAGTCTTATACAGACTATGACTTAAATATGTTGTCGGTTAATAAATTAACCATTATATGATCCTCCAGTCACTAAGTAAAACAAGTTTCAAAGCATTATAACCATGTTCATTGTTTTGAATTATGATCTGAATAAATTATCGAATTTGAATTAATTTTGTCTATTTAGTTACCACACATGATATTTCATCCAGTCAGTCACATCACAATACATCCAGTTTGTATTGCAGTGCTGACTCATAGCGACAATACAAACCGTTTGTATTGCAAAGCCCTGAGAAATCTGAGTCAGGCCGACAATACAAACCGTTTGTATTGCAGCAGTTCACTCAAAAGCACAATACAAACCGTTTGTATTGCAGGAGGCTAGGGGGTTCAAGTTACCATATTTGCCAATAACATACACTTTTTTAAGTCAAAATATCACCATGCCTTTATAGCAACTCTCCCCTCCTTAAGAATAGCCAGAGTGTTCCAGAAGACTCCTATGTGGGACCCTGGCTGACTGTAAGGTTAGAGCATGATGGATGTATGACCTGATGTGTAACATTAGTGTGTTAATGAGCAGATGATCTATTTGGCCTGTGACATGCGGTGGCTGTGACTGCTGTCCTGGCCAGATGAGTGAGAGAAATAGGGGCCCCAGGTGTTCAGAATGATGATCAGGAGAGAGAGAGAGAGAGAGAGAGAGAGAGAGAGAGAGAGAGAGAGAGAGAGAGAGAGAGAGAGAGAGAGAGAGAGAGAGAGAGAGAGAGAGAGAGAGAGAGAGAGAGAGAGAGAGAGAGAGGGAGAGAGAGAGAGAGGGTGGGGGGGGGGGGGGAGAGAGCGAGGGAAAAGAGAGAGAGAGAGATGCCAAGATGTTGAGGTAGATAATCAGCAGTAGTAGTAGGCCCTGCAGCAGGTACTAAGTACTACTAACATATAGAGATGGAGCTGGTAACTCTCATCCTCCCTCCAGCTGTGTAGGAAACCCACATCCGAGTCATCCTCATCTCTAGTAACTCATAATAAACCTCTCAAATGGCCATGGGAATGTGAACTCTTAAGGAATGTCCTCACTAACTTATCATACTGGTACGAAAGGGCACCGTTGACATGTAGATGAGGATTATTACACTAAGGACATTATTAATATATGAGAGATGAATATCAGTTTGCAGTATCAGGGTTGGCAGTTTCTGCAGCAGTATAGTAATAGCTTTTTTGCATTCATTTGCTTAATAATATTGAATCGGTTCAATTATTTTCTTCAAATGAACTATTTCTGTGATATATTTGATGTTTCATCAATTCATTCTCTGCAACATCCTAAACTCATTTTGTATCCCAGTTTGTTTTTCTTTATCCAAAGACCATTATGAGGATTTTATTTATCATAATATAAATTTTGACTTGTATCCAGAAACTTATAAAACTTGAGTAAATGCTGAGAAAAACACTACTATTTAACGTGGTATGTATACGCCTTCAAAGGAATCCTACATGGTCAGGTCATTAAATGAACGCTATTTATGTTTTGTTCCAATCATCAATCCTCAATTTCAGTTTAGTGCATAACCTCAGTGTATGTTTTCAAGCCCAATTATATGGCTTGAACCACATCCTGGTTCTAGAAAGTGGAAATAAAATAGGTGTTGCCTGCACTGGCTCTTACCCAGCACCTATAACTGTACACAGAGCGAGTTCTCGTGATTGGCAATACCACCAACTGTCATCTCACCACACGTCTGACTACCAGGGTCACTTGGTCAGGCAGCCTACCACTGTTTTTATCCCCCTCAACCAGACACAACATCGTGGACAGTTTGCTGGAAACTTCTCAAAATACATTCCACAGTGCTCTGGTTCTCTGTCTTCGGATATGTGATGAGCGGGAATGCCAAATATGGCAAAAAAAGTGACATTTCGGTTCAACGTCCTGTCTTTTGGACAGGATGTAAGGATATTTTTGCAAGACTATCATTGGCGTTGGCATTTTGAAGAGGAACTAACAGAGAAAGATTTGGAAGGTCATAGGTGCCATTTTCTTTAGGTCCTTTATGACATTTACATCCTAGTGTGCACAGTTGTTGAGCTCCAGTCAAACCTTACATCACAGGTCTAGACTTGAGACACCGGTGTCATGTATGTGTGTGACAGGCATGTACCTAGTAGACGCAAAAATCATGTCATTTCCAAAAATGTCTGGGACAGGATATTTTTGCTCATTCTCCACAGAAGAGGTCGTTATTCTTAGAGTGATTTATAGGTCTATCTTTGAGCACTGGAGGACAGTACAGTACAGTAGCTGAATCAGTATCTTACCCCACTCATGCATGGGTGTCTTCTTGACAAGTGTTGTATGCACTTATGAAGATTATTTATGAAGATTACTTTGCAATCATCCACAAATTCACAAAATATCTGAAGAAAAATTGTGGGTTAGCTATATTCAGATCAACATGTATATCTTTCAGAAAAGTTTGCAAAAATGATCTCACTCCAAAGATATTACTATTTAGTCAATTCTCATTGAACTATTTTGTGAATTTGTGACTAATTCAGAAAATTTTATCTAATAAAAGTAAGACATGTCCATATGACACTTTTGAAGGAGTTGTGTGGTTGAATCAATTAAAAGTTGCAGTGAAATTGTTTCTGAATTCTATATGTACAGATCTTTGGTATGAGGAATAGGGCCAGCTGGTGGATGGTAATATCCCTCAGACTAGCAGCTTATTTATAAGTGTCTGTGATTCTTGGTTCTATCGACTCCATCGCTCTGACCAATCAATATTCCTCTGACCTCAGGGCGCCCATCTTATCCCCACAAAGGGATCTCCAATATAGCCGTTATAATTGATCTGAGCCTGGCGAGGTCGCTGGTTGACCAATCGGGTGCTGTTTGCCCCTGGGCCCACGTCCCTCCAGGATTTCTATTATAACTGCATGGTCAAGGTCACTCCAAGGTCACATATTGTGCTAAGGGGTACTACATTTCTACCCTGATCAAGATAGACATGTGATATTAACTTCTTACCACACACTCTACTCTAATTCAAATAGAATAGCTGTGGCCCTGCTATGGCTATGCGTCTAACACTTCTAGCCTATTTTCTGATTGTTCAATACTGCGGAAGATTTGCTACAGCCCTGGGCCTAGTCAAGCTCCTGCTGAGTTATAACAGTTCAGTGTTAATTTCATTCACTCAATCTCCCATGTATTATTTTAACCTCTATTTGTGTTTTTATGTGAACCTCTATTTTGGCTGATATGTGTTACTTTTGAATCTTTCAAGTGGATGGATTTTAAAAAGATAAGCAGCTTAGATTAGTTTGAAAGTTGGATATCCAACCACCATGCAATCTTTGGGCATTACCTGGTTTGTACTTAACTATAAGATACTATGAGCAACTCGCTGTCAAATATTTTCCAATTAATGCTGTATTTCCTTTATTACTTGGGAGAATGCTGTGGTCTATGCAGACAACACTTTCCAGTGAAACTTGAAGCACATTAAGGTTAATCATCTTTGCAGCAGACCCACAGAAGGAAAAATGTGTTGGACAGGGAGAATCTTGTGGTGATTTAGTGGAAAGATGATAGCAATGTCTTAAAGGTCATGTTCTTCTAAGCCTTTATAGATAGTTCAGAGGGTCACTTGATAGGTTGAGCCAGCAGTGACCACAGTGCAGGGGTGCCACCTATCTAAGCAGGCCTGCTGAATTGGCTTTGACATGAGGGCAGGGGCCCAGTGCGTGCATTCTCTCAGATCTTCTCCCTACTGCAGGGAGAACTCATTTTGAAGTTTGGAGTTTGTGCAGAGCTACTAGCCTTTACTTTGTTTCAGTCGTTAAGCTGGGGATTGTTACTGGGACAGGATACAATGCCAACTATCCTTATTGAATCAGGATAAATATTGTATGATTCAAGATCTATATTATTTGTACTGGCCATAATGATGTCTCTGGCTGAAGGTATTTTGCTATTATTTAGCGAATCGTTTGAAGCTGACAGTGCTAAATTTGAATAATCAAAGGGAGGGAAGCAGTATCTTTAATAATATCATTAAGATATTAAGGTACAGAGAAGAAAGGGTTAACACACCATTTGAACCCCTGAGGATGGCAATAGGGCGAACCGCAGTACTGTGGCATATGTACTTGCTTACAACTGACCAAAGAAATCAGGTAGTCAGCCAAGCCTGATTTTTCTGCAGCTGTTCAGGGTGCCAACATTTGGTCCACATGTTATTTTGAACCTGTTTCTAACTAGGTGGATATTTCCTGACTCTGTCTGTGAACCTTGACATAGTGCACCGATCATCGCACATGTTAACCCATTCAGGCTTAGAATTATAGTGTGTCATCTGGGTCTTAGATACTTGTGAGAAAAAATAAATCAGAAACAGAACATGGATTCCCAAATTGTTTGAAGGATAATTGTAGGTTTAGTACTATTCAGTGAATATTTCCCTAATACTAGCCTATATATAACAGGCTGTGATGTTTGGCAGTATTTGATTGGCAGTGGCATTTTGCCTGAGAAAAAACATTAGTTTTGCAGTCAGGAAGGTGTCATGTCTAATAAACATAACATTCTTTTTGGTGCTTTCCTCTTTAGTTTTTTCTGGACACCTAGATATCTAGGCAATTCATTTCATATCTCATAAGTCACAAACGGTGAATGCATGTAACCCCTCTCACCAAAGTTTCTATTTCATTCTATTAACATGCATATTAGAACCTCTGAACACATTTTCCTGGAGTGCAGGGGTTCAGCTTTTACCTTCTCTACTCTATATTAACATGTGTAAACAGGTCCCTTTCATGCATAGACATATTTTGACAAAAATAATTTTTACATATGGTACTCAATGTAGGGTTAATGGAGATATAATTGAGGGTTAATTGCCGGTTTAGTTCAAACTTTTCTTACTAATATTTATTAACAAACGCTCTGGCTTCAAAGATATTAATTAGCAAAATTGTCAGGGTGTGTTGGATTCTACAGCTATGAATTTGTTAAAAGCTACCTTTTACTATACATACAATCAGTAGTCCTATTACCATATGTTTACACTATCTAGATAGCCTGCTACATGATGATGATTCATACAAGTGCTGATTCTTTACACAAGCTCAGATTTGCTCCAGATATTCACTCTCACTAATGCAGTCAGCTGTCCCAGTGTTGTTCTTTCCTGTTTATCTATGTGTGTAGCTTGCATGTTCGCCTTATCTCGACCACTTCCTACTTCCTCCCTCACACACACACACACACACACACACACACACACACACACACACACACACACACACACACACACACACACACACACACACACACATACAAAGCCCAAGATACTAGGCTGAGATATGTATGTTGTATGTTGATGCTTTTTCTGTTGCCAGGTATCAGTGGTAGAGGTGGTGGTTAGGATGGCCAAATTAGTTAACATTTACCTGACCAGTTTGATATGGGACTCTGTTTGAGTACATAACTAAAACAGGGTCTTAGCCAGAATTTAGAAACTGGGTGCACAAAATTGGCAATTGTAATACTTTTGGGTGTCCAAATTTTCAAGTAGGACCACAATATACTCAGATTTTAACCATAAGCATGTATAATCATATCAAAATAAGGCATAATATCCTTATATAATATCATTGGAATTACACTATGATGGAAAAATTCAATTGTATGCTTGAGATGGACATTTTAAGAAATTCCTCACAAAAAATTGGGTGTCTTGAAGAGTGATTTTTGAGGGTTTGGGTGTCCAAAAAGACACCCAGACACCCTGCTGGCTAAGACTCTGGACTAAAATCTAAACTCCGAAAACCATCAGAGATAGGAAAATCATACTACTGGTACTACACCATTGACAGGTCTACACTGGCTGGTCAACTTAGCGGAGAATGTCAACGCTAACATTACAGGGACTAGGAGCCTATCTAACACATACACTGAGAGACATGTCACATGCGTGCTTGGGAGCATGTGTTAGTAGTGTGTGTGTACTAGGAGGAGAGAAGCAGCTGAATCTAAGTGTCTCTTGATCCCATAATGATCAGATTGTCACATAATTAGCCCATCATACAGATGAGCTGGGATGGCGCAACATCTGCTCTAGGTGAATTAGGTGTTTGAGTCACTATGATTACCTCTTCATGAACACTGAAGATAAGTCTTTATTCAACTGTGTTCCTTGAAACTTAGAATCTTGACCAACACATGGAATGGAAACCAGCCGGTCAACCTGAACATGCTAGCCTCAACCAGTGTCAACTTTTAGTCGCTAATAGGTGCTCTGGGCACCCCCAGCAGGTGGTGTAGATAAGGTTTCTCTGTAATGTAATCGATGCAAGAGCCCTGAATGGTCCTTGTTCCCACGTGACCTCGCCCTGCTGCCTTATCTGGTAGTCCTGGCATGAGGCCAGCATGTAACTATAGGGCATATAGTAATTGGTCTCTCGTTACATATCCATTCTTTTCTTAATCCAAGCTTGAAATAAGGTTTGTTATTATTATCATTGTTATTATTATTATTATTCTCATTAAATTATTATTATTATTATTATTTCATTATTATTATTATTACTATTATTATTATTATCATTATTATTATTATTATTATTATTATTATTATTATTATTATTATTATTATTGTTATTATTATTACTATTCTTCTTCTTCTTCTTCTTATTATTATTACTATTATTAATATCATTATTATTATTATTATTAATATTATTATTATTATTATTATCATTATCATTATCATCATTATTATTATTATTATTATTATTATTATTATTATGATCTTTATTATTGAAGTATTAGTATTATCACCATTGTTATCATCATCAAAATTTAAAGTTCTGAGAGCTATTTCAATATCAATGCCATTTTGTAATTTTGGGCATGATAGGTATGCATGGACTGAGCATAGGCTCAATTTAGCCAATAAAGTTGTTTGGAGCTTTCGCAAGTGTTCTGCCGGTTGAAAGTTTCAGTTTTCCTCAACATCTATGGCTCACAAACATTACCTTCACATATTCCAGCCAAAGATGCACACCATGTTCGTTCATGATGTAAGACACATTGAGTAAGTTTGACTTTCTCTGATGACGCTCAAGGTTGCACGATGAGATGGCAGAAAGCTGAAAGCTTATTCAAGCTTAGTATTCACAACAGCAACTGATTTCCTATTTTCTAAAGCCCAACTAGACAGAACTTGATGAAAAAAGCCTCATGAGCCTAAGCAGTAAATCACGTTTTTAAGCTGTCATATTTTGCTTTATTTGTGGTGATGAAATGACAGGGGCGCCATATCGATGATGTCTGGGGCATCAACAGAAGATGCATCTTTTCATAGATATACAGGTTGATATTTAGGGTATCACCATCCTTTAAATTGCTTAACCTTTATGCTGCTGGCGGCTAAATTGGCCTATACAAAATTATGCAAAAATACTGGGAAATCACGGAAACCCTGGCAAATGGGTACTCGTACGATAGTTCTCTGTGATAGTTATCCAGTGAGTACCAACATGACAGGATTTAGATGATTTTCAAAGATGTTTGTGTTCTTGTGATTTGGACGAAAGTAGCCTCAGCATTGAGAGGTTATAAAGCAGTGATGACATCTTTTTATATGACACAGTTGCTATCTGATTCAGAGTCTTATATTCTAGGCGATGTCTTGAATGTGCTTCTGTCCCTCTCCAATAGGCTTCTCTGTTCATGACCCTGACCTTTGACCTTGAACCCAAGATAAGGATAGCTTAACCTATTCACCCTTCGAGTGCTCTATTGACAGGATGTGTACAGGCATATGTTTTTTCCCACCATTTTTCCCCTCATTTTATCTACATGTCAAAAAGAGCTTCATAAGTTCAACCACAAGTCTAAATTTATGCAAATTACCTTCCATTGTTTTTACTCAAATCAAGAATCATATCAAGGGATATTAAAGATTTGCTTAAACACCAAATTGGTTGATCATATTTCTTCATCCCTAAAATCCCAAAATTGGAATTTCTTGTGTACATCCAGCTTCATTCACTTATGACATATTTTTCAGTCGTTTGCATGTCCTGGTTGAAATGAACAAGCACTGAGCGAGGGTTTTGTTTATAAACATTTCATGTGGCAAGAATGCACAGCTGGTATGGAGCCCAGATAGGCTGCCTCAGCGTCTGTCACCACAGCCAACTGCTAGCTCTCTGTGGTGCACACTAGAGGGGTGCAGGCTGCTTGCAAACACGCAACATGGATGATCACAAGATGATCTACTAAGGAAATACCTTTGTCATGTACTTAGGCCAAATAAAAAGATGGTACGCTGTATACGGTAGTGTTAGGAAATAGGGATATATAAACAAGTATTGATCTTTTGTGTGTAAACCTTGGCCCCAAAGATTTTGATTTAAATATATCCTAAGGGAGACAGCAGAAGGGATGAACATGGAGACAGTCTAGAGGGGATGGATACATTCATCACATACTTAGGCCAAATAAAAAGGTGTTTCACTCTATACAGTAGTGTGAGGAAATAGGGAAATCCAAAGGTGTGATTGAATTAGAAAAAAATAAACAAATACTGATCTTTTCGTTTTATAAACCTGGGCCCCAAAGATATTATTTTGAATAACTTCTAAGGTAGACAGCAGTAGGGATGAAAATGAAGATTGTTTATGCCTGATTATGATGCATACATTCATCATAAATTAATAGGCCAAATATAAAGGTGTGTTTCAGTTTGCAAAACTAATAACAAACTTATGAAATAGAAATAAAGATCCAAATCTGATCCAATCAATTTAAATAAAAGCATATTCATTGAACTTGTGATAGTTAATATTGAAAATTGACCCCCCCCCCCCTCCAAAAAAAAATAAAAAAAAGAATAATAATATCAGTATTCCAAAATTTCTGAAAGCCAGTTTCGGTTAACCCAAAACTTTTTTGCCCAGTACCCAGTTGGTTGTTTCCATCCTGACATCTCAAGGCCACATTTAAACACAACTGACAGTCATCTTGGTTCTTGCATTGGGAACTGGGGAAAGGAAGGATAGGAATTCTGTCTGATGATGATGATGATGATGATGATAGGGATTCTATCTTCATAGATGTACTGTTTGTAGTCCACAGGGAAGCATCTTCTGGCCTCAACCACCATGGTACATGGCTTGAAACGAGTTCAAGAGATGAGAGGGATCTCATTTCACTGTTTGCTAAGCAGCCATGCAATGACAGTTTCTGCATGATGAATTGAGGGGGGGAGGGGAATCCCAGTCATAACCCATTCATGCCTGGAGATAGTTGTGTTGTAATTTGTACCTATTGTACTTTTGATGATAACTTTGGCACCAACCATAAACTCACAAATCATTTGAAGGAAAGTTTGGTTTGTGATCTTATCATCATTTCTCTATCAAATGTATACCTTAATATGCATTGGTCAAAAAGATAACAGTATAATAGTCATGTTTTTTGCACTACATGCATGAATGTGTTAAGAGTGCATCCATCTATTTCTGCATCTCAGCCTTTTGTATCCATACAGTTGCTCAATTGGGGAAATCTGGGTTATGCATGCTTCATAACCCTTCCATGCTTCTAGAGTTCCCATTGAAATGTTGCATCTGCATCTATGAAAATAACTAAACCATGGATTCGCTAATTATTTGAAGTATAAGTGTTAATTTTGTTTAAAAAAGCATTTGAAAAATGAATGTTACCGTTATGTTTAATATATAGCTATCAAATAATGGCCGCATATGGTACTTTATCACAGTTGGAGGACAGACCCCACTATCATCACCTGGTGCGAAAAATGACAACCAGCTTTGCCACTTGATGGTCAAATATATCTGATATATACATATACACCCCTGGACCAAATATGTGTGACAGCCTCAACTCTCGGCTGATTAATGAAGAGGTTGCTTCAGACTTCCCCAGATGATGCTCTCCCATTCATAACCCAAGAGTGTTAATAATTAAAACTTCTCATCAGTAGCTGCTGCTGTTCAGCCAGGTAATTACAGACTGTGTGGGATTATCATCTATTCAGTAGGTAATTGCAGGTATGTTATTAACATCCTGTGGATTGTTGTCCAGTTCCTGCTGTCAGGGCTGTGGGCGGGATGGTGGAGTTAGGTCACCATATTATATCATCTTTAAGTTCTGATTAAGCGTGCATGTGGAATATTTATCACCTGTCCTGGTTAAGCTAGAAATTATTGTTAGGCTCCAGTGGTGATTCCCATCACAATTTCAGGAGGGGATGGGTTTATTCAGCAGGAGGTTAAGTAAAGGATGAAACATAATTTATATGGATTGCCCAAATTGTAGAAAGGTTTTATCTTACTTGAATATCATTAATAGTTACTTACATCTACTTATTTGGTGAGTTCAAAGTTACAAGGTAACCATTCACTATAATTTTACCAATTAAACTAAAAGTTTATGCTATGATACTATACTCTCAATATATGTCCACATCCAACCAAGCTTGAAGGTAATGAATGTACAATATGAAAAAATTCACTTGTGATGGTCTTTATAAATGTAGTATTTCAAAGGTCAAACTCACACTCACCTTTTGACCATCAGTATAATTTTTATACATTTAATGGATTTAATAACCAATTTAGCTTGATGGCTGGAGCAGATGTCTGTGATAGAGTACATGTTGTGTCCCATGTCACAGGTGCATGGACACTGAATATCCACTTCTTATGCTGATGTGTGAAAAAGCTACTTGGAAAGTAGGTCTTGATTTTAATCTGTCCCAAGTATCATGAATGTCCATTGTGACATGCAGTTTCAAAATCCAAGCTAGTGATTTTGATTTCTCCTGGGGTTTCTCTCAGTTCGTAATGGCACGGTTAACTCATTCATGTCTAGAGATCTCCATTATGTGCTCCCAATATATACTACTTACTACTTAGAGAGTAAGATAAGAATGATAAATCAATTCTCAATTATTTTTGATTGGGAGTTCTAGTTTAGATGTCTAATGAACATTTCTTCATATATATCCCCAATTATTGCTTATATGAAAGAGATATCACCATAATAGCCAGGTTGATTGTTGTTAACCCTTCCAATGCTGAGGCTACTTTTGTATAAAGCTCAAAGACACAATGTTGTTTGAAAACAATCTAAACCCTGTAACGTTGGTATTCATTGGATAACTCTCGCTGAGTACTCTCAGATGAGTACCCATTTGCCAGGGTTTCAGTCATTTTTCAGGTTTTTTGCATCATTTTGTATTTGCAAAATTAGCCACCAGCAGCATAAGGGTTAATGCTCATATTAAAGAGATATCACCATAATAGCCTGATTGATTGTTTTTAAGCTCCAGGCGTGAAAGGGTTGCCTCTGAGATTGAGTGTTGGTTAGTAGGACCTGTGTCTTGGAGGCGATGCTAGCTGACTCACAGTGTTCCAGAGGTTGTGCAGTCACTTTCCTTATCAAAGCTGCTGAGTAGCTGGGCTGCCCACAAGTCAAGTGTGTGATAGGAGAGCAGGCATGTGATGTAGCCTGGTTCTCAGGCTGTATTATGCCCCACCACTATATATACTGAGTAGGTTTGATGTCTCTCTCAAACTATAGATGGCAGCACTGTATTCATGTGTTGCAGTTGATAATACAGACAACAGCTCAAGTGTGTCCACAGGCCCTTAAGGATTTATTCAGAACTAAACCTGGAGTGAAATTAACTCAGGTCAGATCAGTGAAGGAGTCAGATATCACAGGCTTGTAGCAAGTCTAGCATGTGGTGTACTCTGCTGCTGCCAGGGGTGGAGATAATACCCTCAGACAAAGCCTAGCTACAAGTCTCTATTCTGATTTTACTTAGTATACTGCAGTGCCATCTTTCCACAATGGACAGCATTTGAATATGGCCTGGGAGGCAGGCTACCTCCGATAGTTTATACTGTGTCAAGCCAACAGGAGCAACTAAGGTGTTAGCTAATAGAACTAAACCCTGCAGTCAGGCTTATCTAGAGTTACTCTGCTCTGCTGCTACAATACTAAATTTGTCTTCTGGATGCGCAGCTATACATGACAAAAATTTAAGATATTAAATAAAGACTGGAAAAAATACTCATATATTTACTCTCCATATATTCATACGTAATATCAGTATGGAAACACACTCCTGAAGATTGCACTTTCACCCCCTTCCCCCATCTCTTGTGTGTACAGCTGTGTCCCTAGACATTTAAAGGTGTGGTCCGTGTGATAACAAGGATCTTGGAAAAGTACTAGAAGGAATGGAAGGGGGGCGGTCATATACATAGTAGACCTAGAATAGTAAAATCATATTATAATAATAATGATAATGATGATAATAATGATGATGATGATAATAATAATAATAATAATAATAATAATAATAATAATAATAATAATAATAATAATAATAATAATGATTATAATGATAATGATAAAAAGATAATAAGATTGATAATAATGATAATAATGGTTACAATGATATTAATATATTATTAGTAGATTTAGAACAGTAGAATTAGACTGACCACTAGAGAAAAGTGAAACTGTTCTTGACTTGGATGCCTGCACCCCATTTCTTGCAGATCTCTCTAATCAATCCCTCTGTGATATGTTATGGTCATACCTCAACCAAGCTGATACTTTCTAATCCCTGGTACTATACCATTTCTGCTAGGATATAATACTGGTTTCTTCCACATGCTTGACAGATGTAGGTGTAGGTGAAAAGGAAGTGTTTTTTGATCATAGGTCAAACAATAACATGTAATTAGGTGATAACCGTTAAAAGAAAAGAGATAAACAGGTGAGAGGGTCAGTGATTAATGGATACTGGACACACTTGCACTTGGATATGAACCACTCTCAAGGGGAGAATTATCACAGCCCCAGCATTGATAAGATATTTATAACATGTATCTAGACATGGAATAAGTTGTAAGTCTACATGTATATGTATATGTGAACACTGTTGAGTAATGCGGTCTGATACCAGATTAAGTTGAGGGCAGACAGTCCCTTGCTAAATATAGCTTGGAATAAATACCCTAAGAATTTCTAGGATGATACAGGAAAATACTAGGATTCCTTTAGAAAGGTACTTATCTGAGTGTACTCGGCAAGAGCTATCCAATGAATACCAACATGACACTGGTTAAGATGTTTTTCAAAAACATCTTTGGGTTCTTGTGCTTGGGACGAAAGTAGCCCCAGCATTGGAAGGGTTAATTGATTTCAAATTTATTTTTTCGCTCATCTCGTAGCATACATATGGCAATTTCGGGACAAACTTTGATGAATAGGTCTTTGAGGAAACGGCTTAGGTTTATTTCCAGGCTAAGACTTGGATGTGTTTGTAGGACAGGTCACACATAAAGCATGGATGTGTCACCCACGTATACCACAAATATGCTCTTACAACACACAGAGCAAACCAGGTCTCAGCCAGAAACAATACCTAATGCTATTTGGGATTGCTATATATACTGCCCCAGGCTCAGACCCACATTCCCCTATCCTATTCACACCTAGAGCATACACATACTCTGATGCAGAGGGAAATATCTTGATAAGAAAGATTTTTTGAAAAACATTTGACTGGAAGTTGTTGTTCCTGTTAATTTTGATAATTCTTCTTCAAATATTTTTCAAATATTACTGTATTTTATTGGTTCTCTTGAGAGTTGTCAGACCATTGGTGCTGTCCAGATAGAAATGTGCTGTGTATAGCTTGTTGCTGGACAGTAGCCCAGCCTCTGTATTTTGAATGGAAACAGTGCTAGAGGGTGCATTACATTATATATACATTACTGATCCAGAAATAGCAATGAGAAATAGGTGAACTTTGCTGTCTGATAGACCAGATGCATGTGTGTATTGTGTGAGCAACGCGTGAAAATGGCCCAGTGTCAATTTTGATTTGTCAATCATCATCATGATTTCTGTTGGAGCTCAAATATGATTGATAACACTATCTTAATTATGTATACCCGATATATTAAATTTTGAAAACTATTGACCATTCAAATACTCTGCAATGCCATCTTATAATCCACAAGGGATACTTCAAACTAAATCTAGCTTGGGAAGCAGACACAATTCACTACTGACCGATAGTCTCCCTTACAACACTGCCATCTATCTGTAATGGATGTCATTTATATATCTGACTTGAGAGTCAGGCAGGAATCAGAATTAACCACTCAAGCATATATGTACAGTGGTGCTATCTATCCATAGCGGATGTCATTATCTATATCTGTCCTGGGAGGCAGGCTACGGTTTGGTTCGTCCCTGAATGGACAGGTTGTGGGCGTAGGAGTAGGATGGTCAGTGATAGATGACCACACCAGTGTATGGCCTGACTCCTGCCTGTTTATATTTAGAGTATTCGCTAATGACCTTGGCTGGTCAGTAGCCTTAAGTACCCTTTCTGCAGGGTATGGCACTAGGGCTGTTTTAGGATCTTTCCATTAGAAGAGTTGCAGTAGATCTTTTTGATGTTGCGATATGGCTGACTTCTAGAAATAAGCTGATTACTATCTAGACAAAAAGTAGACATTATCATGACATCTATTGAAATGTTTTCTTTCTGTGTTATCCATATCGAATATGAAGAAATACAAGCAATTTTTAATTTCACTTATCAACCATATGCATGGCTAGAGACTTGGCTATAATAGAAGTTTGGGGTGTTGCTGGCCTTGTAGGATCTGCATTAATAAGCCAAACATCTCACTCAGGTGGACGTGAGTGTTTGATAATCAGCTGAAATTCCACATGGACTTAACGGCTAAGCATTTGTTTATGTCTGTCTGTTGGCTATTTGTTTATGCTCAGCACACCCCCATTTGCTTGATCTTAATCAAATTTGAAATGTAAACTAAGTCTGTAGTCCTCTGGGTCTAATGTCTCTCCTTACAGGGCGATAAGGGTCTGGTTCCCTTGGTTTGCACAACACTGGATAATGTCTGGCTGGGAGCTGGGCAGACATGGATATTACTTTACTCGCAGGGTGATGGTAAACAATAGTCAGGGTATGGGAATGCTAGAGTGCTTAACCCTTTCATGCTCAGCATTCTCCTTACTATGTAGCTAGGATACATTTAAGAATAATATAGTACTTAATACAGCATAAAAAGTTTGAGGTAGCGTTGTTGGTTTGGTTCAGGGTTTACATTATTCCATCTAATATTATTCAAAATATGGCTTTTTTTAAAGTTAGAAATATCCGAAAAATAGAGAAAATATATAGGTAAAATTCTTTTATTTGAAGATAACTTTCAGAAAATGTACTTCTTGTAGTGATTTTTTGTTGTAAAAACAAAACAAAAGTGTTTGTAAATGTGTCAGATTATCTAAGCATTGAAGGTACATTTGAATGTAAAAGGCCTGACAAGTCTGGTGATATCATCCAGGTAAAGGTACATAAGGAAAAATTTCGGGTACGATTAAGATATACTCAAGGTCTTCAGCTTGTTGGTGAATTTTGAAGCTAATCCAAAAGGTAGTTCATAGATCCATGCAATCCATACTCTCAGGATATAAAGAAGCACCTATTCATGTAGTGAACCAAAAAGGCCTGTCCATTGTATCTTTTCAACAACTTGAGTTGACCTATCAGGGTCTGACACTTAGATTTCAGGCTAGGGGCCCAAAAAGGTCTTTTGGTAAATTAAGTGGTCAAAAACAGGATTTCTGTACATATTACTATTATACATGTACTATTTCGGGCCCCTAGTCTGAAAAATCTAGGGGCCCACAGCAAAATCTAGGGGCATATGCCCCTGGGCCCCTGGGAAAGTCGAACCCTGCTTATTCTTCCTGCAGGGTTCTATGTATGGACAACATTGTGGGATAATAATCAGCCTGAAATTTCACTTTCCAGGAAAGATAACAGCGTATCTGAGGAGAGTTCTCAGGTTTCTGGGTTAGTGAGTTGTGTCAGTGAAAAGGATAGTTGAGATAGGCCTTCTAGTGAAGTGTGGAAGGAAAGAGTTAACTCATTGGTTTGGATGAGTGTTATCTGGATGAGTGTTAATTATGAACATAATTTTTCAATAATGTATGAAATCATTCAGATAAATATGCCGACTCATTCATTCGTCTAAGGCCTAAAGAAAAAAGTTGTTTGTTTCCTGTAACCCTACCCTAACAAGTTTTTATCCAAAATATTCCCTACCCTAAAGTTTTTATTGCCCTCCTAACTCTCAATCAACGTAAAACATGCATAAAACACACATTTTTGACCAAAAATATTATGCAAAAAAAATCTTTTTACTCGACCTACCTACCTTATTTTTTTCGGGCTGTTACAGGAAACAAACAATTTATTTTTTAGGCCTAACATTGTGTTCATTCCAATGCACATCCTACATCAGCAGTAAAATTGGCATTTGAATTTATCTTAATCATATTTTTCTTGAAACTTCATTACCAATGCAATGCCACCATTTTAAAAAATAGGCTTTAAAATGACAATAGACTGAGATTTTAATTATCTTGTCACTACGTGCAACCTCACTGATTTAGGAATTGTTGGGGGTTTTCATATGCCATGAAACAAAGTTTAAATCCTGGGACCACTATGGAAATAAGTTTCTAACTTTTAGTGTATATATCCTGTGTCTGGTTAGAATTCTATTGCATAGCAGTTAATGACTCTCCATCTAGTCACCGTTATATGATTTTTTGTGTGCCAAATGCTATGTAATACACATCTTCACATACTAGACCAAATATAATGAAATCAAATCAAATCACACCCAGAAATGTGCCTGCTGGGGTGCAATTGGGGGTCTCATGGGCTGTCATCTGTTGATAGACAAATCAGCAAGAGTGTGTTCAGGGTGCTGCCCACTGACCCTGTACCCGGGTACAGGGGTGTTTAGGGTGCTAGCCACTGACCCTGTACCGGGGTACGGTGGTGGCACTGATAAATGCTGTCTCAGCGTCTTTATGAAATCTGTGTGGTGGTATTTCTGGTTCTGTATCCATTACAATAGCAGCTGTTTCTGTTTTACTGCTCGGCCTCTTGCTGTAGCCATAGATCATGTCACTACTAATAGTACACCATGAATGGAATACTCTTTTGACCCATACTAGGAACAATTTCCATACTGTATTCCATAAAACAACAAAAACCAGGGTCCATATCAGGAGATGTCCTACCAGGTTCCTAGTTAAGTCAATGTTGAACCCAGGGGCAGTGATCTTTTGGTCTCTCTAGTTGAAGAAGTTAGATCAATCCCTCTATAGCTAGGTGCTATGTAGGGTGGGAGTGTGCCGTAGAGGAAGTAGTAGGTGTATAGAAGTCTTTGAGGTGTAATTGGTTTTATAATGAGGAAATGGTGAGAGTAAAGATGTCTTGTGTAGCACATTGCTGATTGGTGGGACATGGCTGGTTTTAGTTTCAAGCCCTGGTGTGGACATCAGTAGTCTCTACAGTGGAAGTTCTGAATTTACTTCTAAGTGAATTCAGTCCCAATACGGTTAGATGTGACAGTGAAAAAAGTAATTTCAGTCCTTGCACTGCTAGATGTGATAGTGGAAGAAGTTATTTCAACTCCTAGCTGCTCAGAGCTGGTGTTGCCTAGTGGAATTATTATTTCAAGCCCTGTTTGGCTCAAGGTGTGATTTCAAGTGTGAGTGTTGTGAGGAGGAAGTGGTGGGTGTAGGGATGTCTTGTGTAGCACATCGCTGACAGATGGCATTTCTCACTTTGACTCGTATTCAGCCACGGCGTTGGCCTGGCACTCCTTCTGCTGATGCAAAAAACACGGGAGAAGGAGCTGAGGGCACATCTGCTGCTGCTCCACAGAATATTTGGGCGAAATGCTGGCATGCTGGAAAATGGCACTCACGAGCAGTATGCTTGATATGAGATGGAAGGATGTGAGACAAAAATTCTGTGCATTGTCAGAAAGGCGTAATTTTTTCTAAAACTATTTTGTTTCACAGCAAGGGAGCTCAGACATCATTGATGTCATTTTGCACCTTCCCCCCCCTCTCTCTCTCTCTCTCTCTCTCTCTCTCTCTCTCTCTCTCTCTCTCTCTCTCTCTCTCTCTCTCTCTCTCTCTCTCTCTCTCTCTCTCTCTCTCTCTCTCTCTCTCTCTCTCTCTCTCTCTCTCTCTCTCTCTCTCTCTCTCTCTCTCTCTCTCTCTCTCTCTCTCTCTCTCTCTCTCTCTCTCTCTCTCTCTCTCTCTCTCTCGTTAAAAAGTAGCTGTAAGACTTGGCAAACAGTGAAGATAAACAGAATTGCAAATGTAGATAGGTGTGAGTTACCAAGGGTATTGAAGTAACTAATTAGGGAGGTGATGAGATGCTTGACCTTTTCTTGTCATTTGAAAAGTTGCGTAAAAGAAAAATTCTTTTCAGTTGAAAGAAAAGGTACAGTGAGCACATGCCCTCCGGAATTGCACTTTCATTCTTAGCAAGAATGATTCAACCTGTATTATCCTGAGAACCAGGCTAGTGCTGCCACTCCTGTTGACACTGGATCTCGAAATCGACAAAACTCACTTGATTTTTACTGGCAGTGTTTGTAGAGTGTTGAATGCGGTGTCAACTGCCACCGCCTACATGTCGAGCATGGCTGGTTCTCATAACAGGAAGCAGGGATAGGGCTAGAGCTGGGGGCAGAAAGGTCGCCTCATCTCTGAGAGATAAATACATGCTTTCCTAGGAAGTCATAAAATCAATAATAGATGCTCACATTGGGGTCCATCCTTGGAGTGGATGGACATAATATCCTGTGGTTGACTCATATGCAAATCCTTAAATATTAGATGGAGTTTATATGGAAGAAGAGGCGAGTTTCTGTTTGTCATTTGTATTGGAGGATTAATGTACTGCATGTCTTTGAGCAAACAATCCCAATCTAGAAAATAGTCAGTGAAAAATGAGTGTCAGTGAATCATCTTTTCATAGTAAAATTGATAAATATGAATCGTATTTGATGAGACTTATGCTTCATTTTGCAGGTCTTGGCTCCAAAAACCTAGTCCTATCACAGAGCCTTTTTCCTCAGTTTTTATGATACCCACCATTTTAAAGTCATAACATTTGTAATTTTTCCTTGAAATTAGTGTCTTGACGTTAGATACTTAAGAAAATAACTTTGGACATGATTTAAACTAGAGAAAATAGAATAAAGTGGGTGATTGTATTATGAGTGGCACCTGTCAGAAGATGCTTCTGTCAAAAAGATATCATCGTAAGCTCTAAAGAAAAACTTGTATGTTAATCCTGTAACCTGACTCTAACAATTTTTTACTCCAGAAAATTCCTACCTTATTTTTTTTCCGCAATTCCAACTCCCAATTGACCTAATCACAGGATGAGAACACTGCATTTCAACTACATCTGCCTTGAAACATGCATTGTTGAAAGAAATAAAATTCAAAATATGAATTTACCTTCCTACCTACCTACTCTATTTTTTGTCGGACTGTTACTGTTACACTATTTCTTTAACCCTTCTAATGCTGAGGCTACTTTTGTCCAAAGCACAAGGGCGCAAATCGTGAAAGACATTTGAAAACCATCTAAACCCTGTCAAGTTGGTATTCATCGGAAAGCTCTAGCTGAGTACTCCCAGATGAGAACCCATGTGCCAGGGTTTATATAATTTTTCAGGATTTCTGCATCATCTTGTATTGGCCAAATTAGCTACCAGCAGCATAAGGGCTTCTAAGCCTAATAGTCAGGCTGTTTTGGTCAGCTACAGGCATGATAAGGTTAATGTTACCTATGACCTATGGCCTCATAGTTTATTAAGTGTATTGTCAGAAATTATATAAACCGTTACAATTTATTATTGACAATCAATTTATCAACTAAGGGATATGACAATATAGGGATGGGGAGTGGTAATTAGCTGTAACAGTCTCAATTAATTGTGCAATCTATATATGTATGTTGAGCAATCATATATAACCATTGTCATATTAGCTTTTATTGAGTGAGTAATGAATGGCTGCCAGTGATAAAGATATATACACAGTATGGTGTCAAAAAGGTCAGAATAGTAAAACATACATTAATTATGGTCTGATACAGCTCACTGAAATATACTTCATTCATGATGAGTTGTAGTCTGTTTTGGTCCTAAATTAGCTGGCTGTGAAATAAGGTGCCGTTATTTAATTTGCTTGTCAGTTAACCCATTAATGCTTGCCACAGTGAAAAAGCAACCTGACAATTTTGATGAGATATATCAGACAAAAGTGTATCAATCAGGACATTACCAACAACTCCCTTTCGCATATTTCATAAAATGCTTTAGTTATCAAAAGACCCATGAAACACTTTCAAGGTAACACATTGAAAGAGTACATATTATTCTTGATGGGTTATAACATGTGTTTTCCTATGTATACTGGCTGGGTCATGGATATTAGCCCACCTAGAAGAAGCCATTCCAAAAGAAATCTTGAATGGGGTATGTGTCTTTGGTCTGCAATGGGAGGCAACTTCGATACAGCATTACTGAAAAATAGATATTATTCCCAACCTAATGGGTAATGTGATTTTGGCTGGCAATGGCGATGGGAGGCCATTTAGACATAGCACCATTATAGAATAGATATTATTCCTGATGGTGTGGCTACTAGGCTTAGTTAATAGGGAAGGCCTCTAGTAAGTAGCACAATTAAACGTAGATATTATTCCTGATTTGGTCTGCACTGGCCAGGATCTCCTGATGGTGTGTGTATGTGTGTGTGTGTTTTGGTCTGCACTGGCCAGCACTGGGAATAGGAGACCTGTACATAGAAGTAGCACTATAGCCACTAGTTATATTGGGATTGGAAGTGGAAGCTTCTTGTAATTGCATTAGGAGCTTATCTGTTCCACGGAGCCCCAGGAATAGATGGCTTTTGGCCAGCAGCCACTGGATTGGGAATAAGAAGAGGTCCGCCTATAAATAAATGGTACGTCTGGGCTTGGAGGGGAGCTTAATGGGAATAGATATAGTTTCCGAGCACCAGTGGGAACCATTATTTGGAGGAAATAGCTTGTAGCCCCCGCTGCAACAGTGAGTTCCTGTAGTCCGGGTGGTGATGGGAATAAACAATGCAGGAGACTGTTTTCCTTCAAGCATACTTCGCTGCAGCTGGTACACCAGAATCCACTCTATTTTATGGTTTCTTTCTGTCCTTAAAACTTTCAGCAAACATAAGACTGAAAGAACAAACACAAGAATCCATAGCATTGTTTTTGTGACAACAAAGTCATCTTTTTATGCTATTTCTTATGATTATTTTAAGAGGTTGTCCCTAGTTGACCCCTTTTAATAGGTCAATTAGTGTGGCTCTGGGCCAATTTGGTAATTTGCAATCCAATGAGCAATCTTTGGAGGTTTGGACACAAGTCAGCCTATGTAAACATTCATCATGACCAGCCTCTCATTCATCATTTATGAATTAAGCTATTTCACGCCAGTGCGAAATACATCCTGACTATTTTAGTAATATTTTTGTCACCAAGACATTAAAAAAAATATCTTCAAAAAGTTGTTGCCGAAAATCAAATCCACAACTTCCCCTCAAAAAGTGTGCGAATTAGTAACCTTATTTCTAAGTTACTTGCATACTTATCACTAGCCTGACTCCCAGGCCATATTTAAATGTCTTCCATTGTGGATAGATGGCACTGCAGTATACTATAGGCAGTCAGTTGGAAATATTCCCACTAAACCCCCTCGTGTGGCAATTGTGTGAACTGAATGGCCAACAGTAGGCCACAAGTCCCTATGTAGTATAGGTGCAGGCATTTATATTTAATAAAGTAAAATCCGAATAAAGCCTTGTAGCTAGGCTAACATATGACCGGACCAGACAGAACTTGGCAAAGAGATCTCCAGGCATGAATATCCCAGTATGATAAATAGTAATCGTAGGCTGTTTCCTATCAGCATATTGGCGGCCCTGACCAGTCAAGTATGATTAGTGTTGACATGTGCCAGCAGGGGGCGTTCACACTCTCAAGTGCAGGTATTGACCTCTGCCTCGTGGGGAATCAATTTATGAAACGGCCACTCTAGATACATACACCCATTAAGGAATTTCTTTTTGGATCTTTCTTGATGAAATGTTAGTTATAATGAGATCAGTATTGACTTTGTTAACCCCTTCACATCTGGAGGGTTTCGAAGGTCTGAAATTTATCAAAATAACTTGATATTTCATAATAAAGAAGTTTCTATAAAAAATCCTTCAACCCATTGATGCCTGTAGCGCACAAAACTAACAAATTTGTTTGATATCTCTCTAACAATGAGGAAAAAATGTTTGGTGGACAGGAGATTAACCAGAGAAAAACTAACAACTCCACTAGATTTATAATTTCAAATTGATGCTTGACTTCGAAATTATTTTCAAAAGTATTAACTGTCCAGAGGACCTATGTCTAGGCAATCTCCATTCATGAATGGTTTAATAGCTTCTGCTATTTCCACATGATTTTGCTATTTAAATGATCATATTTAATATCAGACCATATGTGCACTTCAGATACTAATATCTTAAGCAGGTGGTGCATGGGTCATATTTCAATGCTTTACTCTTCTGTCTCTCCAGGGGGCTGCTACTACTACTACTACTACTACTACTACTACTACCACTACTACTGCTGCTGCTGCTGCTGCTACTACTACTACTACTACTACTAGTACTACTACTACTACTACTACTACTACTACTACTACTACTACTACTACTACTACTACTACTACTACTACTGCATCTACTTAATAGTCTTAAATGCACCTTGTATCATCTGCTCCCCTAGCTAGTCTCACTTCTGATGTATGACTTAGCAACCCCAATTCCATGTGTCATGTTTAAAGTTACCAGATAATCCGTCTGGGGCATGTGAGAAAGTTACCAGTGATTAGGGGTTAGGCAATGGTTTTCACCACATACTCTGTTTTCCTCCACCACTTATAACTGACTGGTTTTGACTTAGCCTAAATATGGCTGAAAAAATGCTGATAATCAAAACCCAAAAATCTTGAGCATGTGTGCACTTCAGGTGTGTGGGGTCAAAGTGAGCTGTATGTAGGTTGTTGTTATTTTGGGCTGGAGGGTAGGCAGCCTGTCTCTACACTCTTGACATGATTTGCCAACTGGTAAACATTATCATAGAGAGGGAAGAACTTCCTGTCATCTCCCCAGGATAGAGTCCTCTGCTAGGTTGGATTGACCCACTCAGCTTCCATATACTGGGACATGGAAGCAGGCAATTATTTTGATATTGTGGCCAGAATTTGAGTAGATTCACAGGGATTGTTGGTCTTGTTTGGTTATAAAAAACTCAATTTGATGAGATGATGCACCAAGTTGTCAGACCATGCATGCACTCCATATGCAAATAGGTGAAGTCATCTTATGACCACCACCACTGCCACCATGACACATCTCAGGTTCAGGAAACAGTTTCTGCAGGCTGTCAAGTTTACAAGTTCCAGAGAGCTGGCCAAGGTGGCAGTTTAATTGCTCCCCTCCTTGTGAAAGTGGGCTACATTTTTGTGGTTTTGCTGGTTGAGTGTAGATTTAAGATGAAAAGGCCCAGCCATCCGTCGAGCCGTCAGAGATGCTCTTGGGGTGTCTGAGGAACGACTCCGGGTAGGGAAAGATCTCACATCTCCCTTAAACCCATCACTCCGTCACACACATACAGACCTCCAAGGCTGAAGTGAGAGATGCTCTTGGGGGCTCTGGAGGAATGACCCAGGGTAGAGATTACAAAGTGTCTCGGAAAACTGGATGTCCTACCTTGATATCTGCTACTTGTGGTCTTCTCCTAAGCATAATGAGCCACAGGTATAGTTACCATATAACATATAACCCTTCCAATGCTAAGGCTACTTTCGTCCAAAGCACAAGGAAGCAAAGATTTCTGAAAATCATCTAAACCCTGTCTTGTTGGTATTCATTGGATAGCTCTCACAGAGTACTCTCAGATGAGTACCCATTTGCCAGGGTTTTGGTCATTTTTCAGGTTTTTTGGCCTTATTTTGAATTGGCCAAATTAGCCACCAGCAGCATAAGGGTTAAATAACATTGTCTTATGTACTATATTGTGTCATCATACACCCCCTACATCTATCTCCTAACTCCTATATGGGTGGCCTGTTGATCCCCAATATCATTCACAGCCATTGTGAGTAAGTTATGAAAAGATTTGTCAATAGCACAAGGTTAATACAGTCTTTCTTAGAGTTATGCCCGGATGTTTCTTGAGGCTTGATTGACCATTTGAAAAAATTATTGTTTTCCTCAAAGAGGGAATCGTGATGAAAGATTTGAATTATTGTGAGATAAAAAATGATTCCAGACATCTTGGCTTTATTTATTTTTGCTATGTTTGTTTGTTACACCTTTTGATTTGGCTCTTTGCCAATCGAGGTGGGAAGTTGAAAAGAAGAGAGTTGTTAAACAGCACATTGTGGTAAAGTGATCTGTTGCTGATAAAAATCAAAATCCCAATTCTTAAAGGAACATAACCAAGCCTTAGTGCTCTTTTGAATTGCACTGTTTGCAGCAGGGGCTTAGCCGTAATGCGTCCAGCGTGTTATTTGGACACGCAGAACACTGTTTTTTGACAGTTTGGACACCCAAATGTCTATGTCAGAATTTGCTGAAGATGACTTTTCTTAGAAGATAGAAGATGTAGAAGCTGTAGTGTCACTTTTATAAGACACACAAAGCAGTATCTGGCCTAAAAAAGCAAAATCTGTAAAGGTATAGGGTCTATCTTATTAGTAGTATGTATTTTGTACCACACTTTGGACACGCAAAAGTCTATGAAACCTCTATTTGGACACCCTGTTTCCAAATATCGGCTAAGACCCTGGTTTGCAGTGACCTTAAGGCTATGTAGTCTACTAATGCTTTCAGTTGACTTTTTTCTCCATTTCTGCTATTCTGGTTCAAATGGTTAGTGTGAACTAGTATGGCTATCACCATTTTCAAAGTGTCCCGTACAGAAGTATTAAGGCTTAATACCAAGCACTCGGGCTAGTATTATAGTTAATCCATCCTTACCAGGAGTACCCTGGAATACAGTATTGCTACATGGAAGATGTAAATATAAATACTTATAGTTCTTTATCATCAACTTAGTAAAAAGATTTCATTTCCGATGAAAATTATTCCCAGCTATCTTGTTAGACATCCTGGATGCTGTGGCCAAAGTTGTGTTCATATTAAGTTAAAAGCTGTTTGTATTTATTAGTTGATTTTTCTTTTGATTTACCATTAGCTAATTTGTTCTTGTTTTTTTGTGTTTCAGAGATGGCAGCGAAGGTTTTTTGTACTCTATGATGATGGAGAACTCAGCTTTTCGGTGGATGACAATGTAAGTATACCAGTTGATATTGCACAGGCTAGTCTAGAGCATGGTTAACCCTGATGCTAGTGGTGGCTAATTTGGCGCGGCCAATACAAAATACTACACAAAACTTGAAAAATGGCCGAAACCCTTGCAAATGGGTACTCATCTGAGTACTCGGCGAGAGCTATCCAATGAGCACCTACATGACAGGGTTTAGATGGTTTCATAAGATTTTTACATTCTTGTGCTTTGGATGAAAGTAGCATTAGCATTGGAAGAGTTAATATTGAACAGGCTAGTCTAGAGCATGGTTAAATGGCATTTTAGGGTTTATCATTGCACAATACTGGGGATTAGAATAAGCCATATTGATTTATTACCTAATAGGATAAAACGGTTGAGGCTCCAGTACATAGGCTAGATGTATCATTATACTATACAGAGGATTAAGTATTCCATGTTTTGAATCATACTGCATTGGAAGTGAGTCTGATTATAGTACCTTCTGGTAGTTGCTTGTGTGAAGTCTTTTATTTTGTCAATGGGATGCATCATGCAAGCAGTCTATTTTCACTGTTGTGCAAAAATGAGTATCACACATGAAAGTTGATCTTTTTGTACAATTAAGCCAAGTTTTCTTTTCAAATCACTTGGGGATCAATTTTTGTGTTGTAAATATTCACACTCAGCTGGTACCACTTTATGGTGGTGAATGAATGTGTTGTTAGTTATCATGCTGTATGTCTCGGAACCCCTGATACCAGACCTGCCACACACATGCCTCAGGACAGGGCCTCAGTGAACTTAGCTATATAATAATAGCTTACAGTGTTTTGCCTCATCATACGTATGCCAATGCTTAAACCTATACATGAGAGCATGGTTCATAGCCTAGCTATGTCCCTTACTTTGTTTCCCCCTATCTTACATAAGCCATGTAGGTTTTCAATTAACATAATGGGGCTAAGGAAGAAATTACTCTAATCAGAAAAGCTTAACTGATCAATTTAATGTATTCCTTATTGTATAGCTATTTTACGCTATATCCATAGTCAGAATTTGCTCAGGTGAATTATGTAATGCAAGCATTGTTACTGCTGAAACATTAGCATTTATGCCAGCCATGTAGGTTCTCACCTACATGGGAGTATGGAGACCTGCTAGTGTATGAGATAATTAATTCCTGCTGTTCTCATCTTTATGTTTCATTCCATGTCTTGGCTCTAGTTATTAGCATAAATTGAGATTGCAAGAAGAGGATGCCACCCACATTAGCTATAACTAAATAGTTGGAAAAACCTCATGGTGACCACCTAGTGAGCTAGCAAAGAACTAAATCACCATTGGCTCATTTTCGAGTTGGTATATATTTTCAAGTTAGATGCAAAAGATAGAAGGTAATTGCTTGGCTTAGGGCTAGGCTTATGTATAGGGTAACCATATCCCTACCAGTCCTTCCACAAATAGCATTTGTATTGTGTCTGCAGTTTGCACTGTGTAGAATGCAGGACAAATTAATAACACAAATGTTATGGTAATCATAGGACATATGTCAGGAGCCTGATTTACTGGTCACCATATGCTGCAACAAGCTATATTACATATAGACCAAGACCACATGTGCTTGTCAAACCTGCATATACAGGTTACTGGGCCCATGGGAATATACACATGTATGGTGACATGTATATCATGTGATAATTTCATAATCATATTTGATAGGGTGACATGCCGTTGGGGGTGGGTAAATCATGTCAATCAGGGAAGGTTTCATCCTGATTTATCATCACATAGCTTAATGGCTCACACTCTCGAACAGTGTCTCACTTAAATGTGATAGTACCCTGTTTAACCCTTTCTTGCTATTAGCACCCAAATTAGGCTTGATATTTTTGGAGAAAACTGTGACAAAACCAAAGTCTGGAAGATGTGAATAGAAAGTTTACATCAGGACTCAATCAACAACCTTTAAGATATTCCATGAATTTTAGCTGAAAAGCTATTTACATGTGTAACATAGGTCCAGACAACACTGTTATATGACTTGCCCTGGCATGAGTATGTTGAATATCTATGCACAGGGTGTCAGGCTGTATTCAGCCCTTGTGTTCCTCCACAAGGACCACTAGGGTTGCAGTAGGCCAGTGTGTGACACCCCCTCTGGGGTCTGGTTGATGTGATACTCATAGAAATAATTCTACGAAAAGATCATTTACTTCGTAACTAGTTTGATAGGAAATGATGGTTGGATTCTGACTTCTCTTAAAATATTTAGCACATAATGTTTTCATAGTAGAAATATGAAGTTGTAGTATTAATTAATCCCTTTAGGGGATGCTTGAGGGAATATGTATTTGGAACGCAAACAGCAACCTTAACTTTAATAATCAAATACAGAAATAATACAAAACATTAGAGGTATGGTTTGACCTTGCTAGAGCTAGAACTTATATTCAAATATTTTTTCAAATCTGCCTTCCCTGTCAAGATGTTGCTGTATGTGTCAGAGGATGTGTACAGGGTCTGAGACTTAGATATCAAGCTAGGGGACTGAAAAGGTCTTTTGATAAAAAATTAGTGATCAAAATCAGGATTTCTGGTTATTATAGATACTATTTTGGGCCCCTAGTCTGACAAATCTAGGGGCCCACAGCAAAACCTAAGGGCATGTTGCCCGTGGCCCCTGGGAAAGTCGAACCCCGGTGTATGGTGTGGATTTGAATGAGTTAAGTTATCCATACTACAGTATTGTGGCTTCACACGTGCGATACCAGCTCCAAGGCATGAAAAAGTTGTTTACAGTCAGTGTTAATTACATATGTAACGTTGGCAAGTGTGAATTTCCTCTCTCTCTACGTCATTGGTCCTTGTTCTATTCATCCTGTCACGTTTATCCTTTTAACCCACTCACGCCTGTCCCTCCCAATAAAGTTGTTAGGACATTGCTGATATCTTTTTGATCAAGGCATGTTCCTGAAAAAACCCTGAAGGAGAAGTCTTGTTTCTCTTCCAATCAGTAACTCTTTTGCAAATATCTTGGAATGTTATATTGAATTCAATGTACCAAAGTTATTTTTAGGATCAAAGAACACTTTTAAAGAAGTTCTCTGAAATCTTCAACTTTCCCTGCTCCCTCTCTGGAATTGCGACCAACTGTCTAGTTAGGTGATCTGTTTTTAGATGGTATGGTGGTCTGAATTGTGTAGTACATGATGAGCATGCTCTCTAGAGAAATCTTCAACTTGCCCTGCTCCCTCTCTGGAATTACGACCAACTATCTAGTTAGGTGATCTTGTTTTAGATGGTATGGTGGTCTGAATTTTGTAGTGCATGATGAGCAAGCTCTCTAGAGAAATCTTCAATCTCCCTGCTCCCTCTCTGGAATTGCGACCAACTATCTAGTTAGGTGATCTGTTTTTAGATGGTATGGTGGTCTGAATTGTGTAGTACATGATGAGCAGGCTCTCTAGGGAAATTTCTACTTTCCCTGCTCCCTCTCTGGAATTGCGACCAACTATCTAGTTAGGTGATCTGGACAATCTCAGTAAGGATGGCAATGCTAAATCGCATACCCTGGCTTATCGATCTCTCTGTCTACCCTGTCCACTTTGTCTAGCCTCTGAATGAAAGATGTGTCTTTGATTGGCACCCAGATGATTCTAATACAATTGCTGATGTAGGAATGTTCTTGTAGCACACCACGTTCATCATTTATCATACAGACTGGGTTTATCAAAGAAGGCCTCCCGCCTATATCAAGCCTGCTTGGTTTAACTCAGATGGCAAATCCAATTGGACCCTGGATCAATTATTGCAAAGAGTTTGAAATCTCTATGTCTGTGTTTCATCTAGAAGTTGTTTTTTTAAGCATAACTCATCCAGGAACTTAGCCAGGACCCGCTTTACAGATCTAACAGTTGAGATCAGGGACTTAGTCAGGAACCCTCCTGCCTGTCTTTTGGACAGATAGTTTCCTAAAAACCTCCTGTTTGGATCGTAGTACATGATTTTCCAAGATGATTTTTCAATTTTGACTTTTGGATTGTAATAACCAAATATTTTCTTATCAAACCATTTTCTAGGTCATACTTTGAAATTGCTGTTTTGGACAGGCATTTTTGAAATCCTGGCTAAGACCTTGATCTCATTTATGAGAGCCTACTTTCTAGGCTAAATGACCCCCTGCTGGCTGCATGGTCAGGAGTAGCAGGTCGATGACCTGCCAGAAGATGAGAGTAGTTTTCCAGATCATCATTAGCAAAATAATCACTAATTCTGTTATGTAAGCTCTGCTTATAGAAAGTTAAGTATAGTTGCAGGCAGACATCTCCCTGAGCGGGCTTGGCTGATGTTATGTCAACAGCCAGCAGGGGGGACGGGTCAATGGGGCTAATTAGGTGAGAGGATGGCATGGTCTTAGCCAGCAGGGCATCTGGGTGTCTTTTTGGACACCCAGACCCTTAAAAAGCACCCCTCAGGACACCCAAATTTATTGTGAGGAATTTCTTAAAATGTCAATCTTAAGCATATAATTTGACTTTTTTTCATTACCATGTAATTCCCATGACATTCTTGTAGGATATCTTGCCTTATTTTGATAAATTTATACATGTTTATGGTTGAAATATGAGAATATTGTGGTACCCCCTAAAAATTTGGACGCCCAAAAATTTAACAATTGCCAATTCTAGGCACCCGGTTTCTACCATAAATACTGTATGAGTTCTGTCCAATGATGTCATACACATTCTAGATTCAAGTAAGTTGAAATTCAGATCAGTGCTCATTCATAATTAACCAATTCACGTGTATTATCTGCCTCTGCTGCTTCTACACCCTGCGGAGTGGCTCTGACCATCAGATAAAAATGCACTTGCCAGAAACTGAGAGTTTGTTTGAAGATGATATGAGTCATCGTCAATCTGCCAAAAAACGCTGTCTAAGTGAAGCCCTGTTGAGGACGTAAAGAGTAAGTGGAGGACGAAGGCAGTTTTCAAACACAAGAGAGCATTGTAAATATTGGCCGCGTAAGAACCCTAGACGTTCGTGTTTTTTGAGTCCGGCTCCAGTGCATTGTGTATCAGGGATTCATTTATTCAATTAACTCTGTGTCTTTCTTGCACAGGACAAACATGTGCCTATAAGCAATGTTCACGAAGATGGGAGGAGAGGGGCCGACACAAAGGATGGCGTGGCTGGGTTATTTCCCATATTTCTAGTGCAAACCGCTCTTCAGGCTCTCAAGAGCTCTTCACGTCAAGAAGTTAACCCTACTTGGTGCAGTGGGCCTGAAAGTCATGCATCATCCATATATATTGCTGTCATCATTTTGCTTTGATACCCTGTATCGTAAACATGTTGCCATAATTTGAAGCCGAAAATTCTAGAATGGGATGAGAGAGCAGTACTCATTTCACTATCATTTCAAAAGCACATTAAACATCTCAAAATATTGAAATAAGAAGGAATTACTGCATGTATCATTTCTTCAAAGATAGAACACCGAAGAGACATTTGCATTAATGACCGCCTGCATGATTACTAAGTACAATTGCCAGAAAGAAATGTGATATGCATGAAGTTAGGTTTAAGCCTGAGTTAAGAATGGAAATATTGCAAAATCAGAATCAGAATCCATGATCATGTCATAGACACACCTCTAAGAGATGTTGGCTAGTGCAATTCTATCGATACGTAACTCCGATACACCCACCCTGATAGGATTTAGGAAGGTGAATGTCCTTTATCCGCACCCAGATGATCATGGTCTTAGCCAGCAGGGCGTCTGGGTGTCTTTTTGGACACACAGACCCTTAAAAAGCACCCCTTAGGACACCCAATTTTCTTTTGAGGAATTTCTTAAAATATGAATCTCAAGCACTCAAGCATATAATTGAATATTTTTCATCTCCATATAATTCCCATGACATTGTAGAAGGATATTATGCCTTATCTTGATAGATTTATACATGTTTATGGTTGAAATCTGAGACTATTTTGTTCCCCCGTAAAAATTTGGACACCCAACCATTTTACAATAGCCAATTTCAAGCACCCAGTTTCCTAAATCCTGGCTAAGAACCTGCAGATGTTGATGTTTTTTTGTTGTACTTTTGGCAGTAAATAGCCTCGCTAAGCACCCTTATTCATTCTGAACAAACATGGGTTTCCTCTTGAGTATGCATTTAGTTCTACTATCTAACAAATATCATTTCAAGGTATTGACATATTATGCTTGTTTTTGTCTAAGCTATTTTGAGGGTACTAATACGAGTGTTTTGGAATGTCTTCAATTTCCGCAGTAGCACATGTCACCTCTTCATCCTGTCTATGTGCTCCTTGTAGCTGTAGTGAGATAGAACTCTGAAATATGAACTAAGGCCAAAATAAAAAAGTGTTTGGTTCCTATAACGTCCTGAATAAATAAATATAGGTAGGGTAGGTAGGGATTTTTTTTTTTGATTTAATTTTTTTTTTTTTATCATTTTTATTCTTTAACTTACACAATTCCCTGGAGTTGGATGGCTTCAATATATATTTATATATATATATATATATATATATATATATATATATATATATATATATATATATATATATATATATATATATATATATATATATATATATATATATATATATATAAGTTTGCCATGTTGTAATTGTCTTTATATGCAGTAACTGTACCTCTGTTCATCCAGAAATTGATAATTTAATTGTTGGAGAATTGATAACTGAGGACAGCGAGGCTATTTTTGGGTACGGACAGTTCATTTTTCAGTAGGATTGGCAAAAAGCTTTAGGGTAGGGGACAAAAACTAGGTAGGGTAGGGTAATAGGAACCAAACATCTTTATTCTTAGGCCTAAAGGTATAAGGGCAGCATTGTAGGTTGCTCCAACTTGTATTTGGATTTGGCACGTTACAATGTTTTACTTGCTAACAATAACCAAGTGTTTCTTTGTCCTCATTGTGGAGTGTTTAACACATTCGCACCTGTACTGCCCAAAGAACCCTTTGACTTCTTCAACTTGAGAGCATTTTTAAGATCCTGACCACTTTGAACTATTAATATCTGGCAAGAAAAAAAAATGTAGAAAATGTCAAAATATATAGGACAGCATGAATTCTAGGCTATCCTTTAGAAAAATTCATATACTGTTATATAAAAGTTTGACCACGGGTTGCTGCTAGAAAAGTATAGAGTGCATGCATTATTTGTTTAGGCCATTCATGCCTACAATGCCCCATATTGGCTAAATATGTTTTTCACCCATTTTTGCATGGATATCTACTTGACCAGTGCCGTCTGGACCTGTCATACTTTTGAAAATAACTTCGGAATGAAGCATTGCCTCGAACAATATTTGAAGGAGAGTTATTGGTAGAGTTCTGATGAACAATTCTCCTTCAAATATTTCATATGTATTGCTTTTGTGAATGAGATATTACCAAAATTGTCTGGCAGTTTAGGCATGAATCAAACCTAGTGGTTATGACACCTAGCTCCCAAATAAGTCTACCTCAGCTCAAGTCTCTGTTAGATCCTCATTAATGGACTGGCCTGGTTGCTTTACAAATGTGTGACATTGTGAAGGGCTGTTTATGGTGCCTCTGCAACTAAGAGACCTTTTGGAACTACTCATAAAGGAAAGGGAGCTTCTTCCTGGTTCTTGGTCTACACCTCTGGCAAGATATAACCGAAGCTGTTGAAATTGTTATTACCTGACGTAAACGTACTTTCTCTGAATGTGAATGGATTAAAGAGGTAGTTGCTGCTCATGGCCCAGATTGCTATTTTGCTGGTGCCTATCAGTCTTGAGTGGGTGCTGCATGCTCAGCTTGCCCTACCCTTTGCTCTCTCTGCTGTGATGGCTAGCAGATGGTCAGGGGCAGACCCTGCTCAGCATCAACTGACCAGGCGTTAAGCCAGAGGCAAGAAAATATCTCCATTGATTAAGTTTAAAATGTTACCAGAATTGCTATGGCCATGTTTACCCCATTCAGTATTATCCTATTCTTGCATAGAGAACCCCTAGACATTAGTGTTATCTGAATCTATGCTACTCTTCTAGATAAATATGGAAAAGGGAGATTTGAAGGAGATTTATAGTTTGTTTTGTATAACACCAAAGATCAATCTGACTATTTTTGTGATTTCCTTTTGACTAGGTTCTGCAGTTTGCTAGACTGGGCATTTTAGAATACTGTAATGTACAACCCCCTCTTGTGGCAATTTCAATTAGTAGGCCACATGCCCAATGCCCTCATTGGTAGCGATCACTTAATTTGATAGGGTTAACAGAGTAAAGCCTAGTGGCTAGGCTGGCTCTAGTGGTACTGGTGTCCGTTGCCTGCAGGCCTGAGTGCGCCTATGATTTCTGTGTACTCTCCTCCCCTCATACTGGACTAGTGTTACCAGAGAGAAGCAGTCTTTGTTTTCCCTCTAGACGTCCATTTCATGGCAAGAGGGCAAGTGACAGACCTCTTAACCCATCACATCATGTTCCATATACTTTTTCTACGGCTTATGTATAAACAAAGGCATTTAACAAAGGGGTTTTGAAGGCTAGCTGCTAGCTGATACTTGAGAGACTGAAATAACAACTGCTTATCAGAACAGAATGTTAACCCTTTCATGTTTAGTGTTCAGTGCTGTAGTAGTGGAACTGACATTCACACAGCATGTTCATGATAGCAGACTTTTACAATTGTCTTACATTAGAACAATTTCCCTTCACATCTGTAAGCACAGCAGTGACTTAGCCAGTACCGGTCCTGCCTGTCCAGTTTCCTAAAAACCTCCTTTTTTGACAGGCAAACATTTCTATAAAGAATTTTCAATAGCTGAAAATTACCTTTTTTTGACACAATAGGCTATCAAATGTGTTTGGTATAAGGGTTTGTAGTAGATTAATAGTTAAATCTGGACAGGCAGACTTTTTGGAATTGCTGTTTTGGACAGGCATTTTTGAAACCCTGGCTCAAAGACCTGTCTATATGTAATATTCACTCAATATTCGCTTACTTCTTCAGCTATCTTTTGAAGCTATTAACTCGTTCATGCCCATACTTTCCAAAATGTCACTGTATGGTGACATCTATTTGGCCAGGTCATTGTTATGAAAATAGTACACATCTTTGTAAAAAAGTAGTGTATCAGGCAACCTCTTATTGCTCAGGTTTGACTTGTTTCTTTCATTCAACCCACTCATGCCTAGAGTCCATGGTCTTAGCCAGCAGGGCGTCTGGGTGCCTTTTTGGACACCCAAACCCTTGAAAAAAAACCTCAGGACACCCAATTTGTTTTGTGTGGACTTTCTAAAAATCTCAATCTCAAGCTTATAATTAAATTTTTCATCTCCTTATAATTCTCATAACATTTGTTTAATGATATCATGCCTTATTTTGATGAATTTATACATGTTTATGGTTGAAATATGAGTATATTGTGAACCCTCTTAAAAATTTGGACGCCCAAAAATTTTAAAACTGCCAATTTTAGGCACCCAGTTTCTAAATCCTGGCTTAGACACTGGCCTAGACAATTCATTGGAAAGTGCTGTCTGGATCTAAGGTACTTGCTATAGTAACCTAGGAATAAATTGTTAGATCACAAAGTATTTGAACGAAAGAAAGTTGTGGGATTGTGTTTTGATAAACATTTCTCTACCATTTATTTTTTCGAAATTTGTTATTACTAACTACAATATTCCAGAAATATTACAGGCATGAATGGGCTAATTTGATGTATCCACTCCTGAGTTGCCACGTCGTCTCATGGTTTGCATAATCCCATGGCAGACTGCCGGTGTTTGTTCACAATGTTGAGTCATAGTTTCTGATTAATCAGAAAAATATGATGATTTTGGATATTACTCCAGCTATTCCTGCGTGTCCTGACCTGTGACTGTAACGAGGTCATGCTAGCTTAACTCATTCATGCTTGTAGCAAACCAAACACTGAAAAGGTCTGACAATTTGGTTGATATCTTTAAAAATGGAGGCATCTTATTGAAAGTTTTTGTAGAGGAAATGATTATCAGATCCAACCCTTCAAGTTACCTTTAATGAATGTACTTGGTAATTTAACGCTTTATTCCTATTTCTTTTGAAATAATATCATGAATCCAGATGGCCTAACTATTAGACTCTAGGCTTTGATGGGTTAACCAATATATGACAATTCTCCCTCACATGCGTTGTTCGAAACTATGATACTTATGAAAAATATTTTGTAATTAAACCATTAATGCTTTTGAGTGTCTCTTAAATTTGTTGTCTGGACCTATTATACTTTTGAAAATATTTTTGGATTTGAGAATAATTTTACATATATTTTGAAGAAAAGTTTCTGAATAACAGTTGTATTCAAAAAGTTTTCCATATCACTTTTGGCTGCAAGATTGCATAAAGATTATCAGGTTGCTTTTGGTTGCTCTAAGCATTAATGGGTTAAGCTTCAATTCCCAAAATATTGTATTGAGAGTTGTAAATATATTGTTATCAAATATTCTCCAAATAATGTTCTTGTCAGAGACATATATTTCCAGGCGAGACTGGGTTAATTATCTCTTTCCCTGCTGAGACTACTTTCGTTCATTGCAAAAAGATGCAAAAAGTTTTGAAAAACATCTAAACCCTGTCATTTTGGTATTCATTGGAAAGCTCTCGCTGAGTACTTTCAAATGAGTACCCATGTGCAAGGTTTTTAGGTATTTTCCAGCTTTTTTCATCATTTTGTATTGACCAAATTAGCCGCCAGCAAAGGTTAATGAGTTAAACTTCAATTCACAAAATATTGGATTGAGAGTTGTAAATATTTTATGATCAAATATTCTCCAAATAATGTTCTTGTCAGAGACATACTTCCAGGCATGACTGGGTTAAAAAGCGAAGGTCTTAACCTCTCTCCTCTCCTCAGCATTGAGGGACCTGTTGTAGGTGGGATGGAGATAAGATCTCTAGTGAGCACTAAATTCCCGATCCCTGACAATAGGTAACAGGGGATAACTATAGGGTAAAACAACACCTCGGGGCACCACGCCAGCATGGCTGGCTTTTTCACAGGGGAAACACAGCCACACCTGCCTCGTGGCCAGGCAAACACATGCTCATGTTGTTATTGTATGGGGCTGCCCTCTATTGGGCATTCGGTGAACTAAACTCATGCATATGGTTTGGTTAGCACCAGGCCCACTTTAGAATTGTACCTTACTGGATTCTTCTATATAGACAGTTTGGTTTGTTTGAACAAAAATATATCCCATCTCTTTGTAATCAGAACTCGAAGATAAGGCATATAAGTATACATTATCATTTTCTTACGAATATTAGATCAGGAAAGAAAGCTGTGACTGCACACTTTTCATCTTTGATTAGATATGTCCACAAGCAGCAAGGACTTTATTTTCATAAATTTTCTTTTATTCTTTTGGATAAAAACTGAACCACCAAATCTCCTTAGAATACTATACTTATTTACAAAGTAAACTCATATCATAGTTCTAGATGACCCTCTATAAGGACATCATCAGGCATGAATAGGTCAAAACATGCGTGAATCATGTGACCTTTATGTGGGGGGTTATGGTTGTATAAAAAAATTGTTATTGTTATATTGCATTGTTATTCTGCACATTAGCGGCCATGAAATGGGAGTGTTGCAAAGTTTAGAAAAACATGTCACGGTATCAGTGACACATCAAAAACAATCACATCATTCTGGATCAACATCCTTATCAGCTTTTGACATGTATTTCTGTCTTGCCACTTGGGGGTCAAGAAGAGTCAACCTCACAAGTAACCAAACCGATATCTGTAAGTGTCAATATACCAGGTCGGGTTTGATAGTGAATAGTGTGGCCATCTACAAAAAAATAAAAGAATCAGCTGAAGGTATCGCAAAATGTCATTGTGATACTTTTCATATACATAACCAACTTATGCGAGTCCTTGTGAATGGTTTCAGTTGACTTGTCAAAATGACTTGTCAACAATACCCCCTTCATTTTGAAATATATATTTATAAATTGATCATATATAATGAAATACATAATAAACATAAATAAATTACATTTTGATTATGGTTTAAAAGTGAATATATGAAAATATTCACATGAATAAGAAATGTATGAATTATAGTTGGATGGATGTATTAAGTTATAAAAAAAAAAAAAATGTAGAAATTACCAAGAGCGAAAAAACCCCTATTATTTTGGGTTTATCATTTTAGTCAGAGGAAACTTCTCTTTGAAAATACTTGAATATAGTAAAAAATATCTTTCCTTCATGTTTTCCAAATTCTCACTTTCCCAGTGCCAATTTCCAGCATTAGCATGGGTGGGTTAGAAGTTGATATTGATTTTCAATTTATATGCAATCCTATATACTGAAGCATCTTCTTTTCTTTAATTCAGCCACACACGGTTCCACAGGGTCTGATCAACATGAACAAGTGTACAGATGTATTTGATGCCGAAAATGTGACATCCCATGAGTTCTCCATCTGTATCCAAGTCCCAGACAAGGTCCACTACGTCAAAGGAACATGTAAAGAGGAGATCAGCAGGTAGGTCCTTAAGGTCCTAGACAAGGTCCACTATGTCAAAGGAACATGTAAAGAGGAGATCAGCAGGTAGGTCCTTAAGGTCCCAGACAAGGTCCACTACGTCAAAGGAACATGTAAAGAGGAGATCAGCAGGTAGGTCCTTAAGGTCCTAGACAAGGTCCACTACGTCAAAGGAACATGTAAAGAGGAGATCAGCAGGTAGGTCCTTAAGGTCCTAGACAAGGTCCACTATGTCAAAGGAACATGTAAAGAGGAAATAAGCAGGTAGGTCCTTAAGGTCCTAGGCAAGGTCCACTATGTCAAAGGAACATGTAAAGAGGAAATAAGCAGGTAGGTCCTTAAGGTCCTAGGCAAGGTCCACTATGTCAAAGGAACATGTAAAGAGGAAATAAGCAGGTAGTTCCTTAAGGTCCTAGGCAAGGTCCACTATGTCAAAGGAACATGTAAAGAGGAAATAAGCAGGTAGGTCATTAAGGTTCCAGACAAGGTCCACTACGTCAAAGGAACATGTAAAGAGGAAATAAGCAGGTTGGTCCTTAAGGTCCCAGACAAGGTCCACTACGTCAAAGGAACATGTAAAGAGGAGATAAGCAGGTAGGTCCTTAAAGGTTCACTACGTCAAGGGAACATGTAAAGAGGAGATAAGCAGGTAGGACCTTAAAGGTTCTAGACAAGGTCCACCACATCAAGTGGCCATGTAAAGAGGAGATAAGCAGGTAGGACCTTAAAGGTTCTAGACAAGGTCCACTACATCAGTGACTAGGAATACAGTGACAGGAAACTCCTAGCCAGCAGTCCATTCACTCCCACTGTGAACGCTAATCTTGTCCAGAGGCTTGAAAGGGCTAGAGACTTGGGTGAGATTTCGTGAGATTTGGGGTGGCCATCTTAGGCCTACTGTGTTGGTCATAATGTTAAATGGACTACTTGTGCTTTTAAACATGTGAAAAATGGATTTTACCTTTTGGAGAGGCTCAACTATAAGGACATGCTAGGGATGTAGGTAAGAACTTGTGCTAACTTTGCTTAATTGATGTTAGCGCAATTGCAATACATGTATCTGGGAGGTTTAATTGGGTACTCCAATTAACTTGTGATATGACTAAACATCAGTCATCTCAGTAAATTTCCCCTTCTGTGCTGGTTTAATTTATTGAGAAACCAACAATTTTAAGTTGGTATATGAGGTTAAATAGATAAATAAAGAAGTTAATCTTTATCGCTGTTCTATTTTCAAAGAGAATATGTATACTTGAAATTGTAAATTTGTCACATTGTCTGGACCTGTTCTAAGGTAACAATAGAACTATATTTTCTCCCATTTTGTATGCTGAATAGTATATGAAAGGTTACTTTTTTATATATTTCAATTTCACATCATGTAAAAATGTAGAAATAATAATAGATAAATATTTCCTTGTATCATTGTTATGAGCTATGCTGATAAACTAACAGTAAAAGACAGTCAGGCACAGGGTTATTTACTGAAATGGCACTTATGGCACATATCTATGTTAGCATTCTGAAGACATGTCAAAAGTCTTGAGTTGAACCAAGATTAGACTTATTGCAATAAGCCTAACATCAATTAAACTGTAAACACATGGAACAGTGCTCACCTGCATTCCTACCAACATGCCCAGGTAAATAATCCTCCTCAAAAGGTAAACACAATTAGTAATGATTGTATATGGATTATTCATATCTTTGTATTGAAATAGGTAAATTAGCATACTAGCCCTTTAATTCAAATAATTTGAATAAACATTAAACTCAACAGAGATGAAACATTTTTAAAAACTGAACAATACATGTGGTATATTCCCTCTTTTGCCAGAGAATTTCTTTCAGTCTTGAGTGAGTAACATTGACAGAGGATGAGAGGTTTATTATCTACTCAGAGCCCCTTTAAATCTTCCGACTTCCTTTATAGACATTTAATGAGAAACAAAAGCAGTGTGGCATGTGTTTATTGGGTTGATATCCTGTACTCATACCTCAGGCTCTAGACAGGGATGTTCCTATTGATCAGAATTAAGCCAGACATAGGATTGCAATCAGACATGTGTATCCTGTATAGCCCCTGAAAGGTGCGGCCCTGAATGTAAAGGCAATCCACAGCAGTAGGTTGAGACAGGAAAGTATCAGGTTTTGTCACTGCATCCTGTCTGATGTTATGGACCTGTTTAACCATGGAATATATATACTAAAAGAGCTCTTCTACATTCCCCATACCAGAGAAAGTAGTCAAATAACCCTGTGGTATACACAGGAAGTGGTGATAAGTAGAGCAGTGCCCATGCTCAGTTGAGTCAGGTTGAGTCCCTGGGAATGAGTGGGATACAGATAAGAGCTCATTTGCATAACAATAGTGTCTGACTGGTGTAGGAGCTATTATTAGCTGTCTCCTATCTCCCTAACCTATATATCTCTGACTACATCAAGGGGCCATGTAAAGAGGAGATAAGCAAGGATCTTAGCCAGGGTTTAGAAACTCAGTGCCCAAAATTGGCAATAATTATTATTTTTTTTCAAAGGAGTCTACAATATACTCAGAATCCAACAATAGTCATGAATTTGATTAATGAAATAAAGCATAATGTCCTTCTACAATGTTATAGGAATTATATTGTGTTGAAAATTTCAGATTTTATGCTTGAAATTGCAATTTAAAAAAGATCCTCACAAAGAATTTTGGGTGTCCTTAGGGGTAGTTTTTGAGGTTGGGTGTCCAAATGATGCCCAGGCACCCTGCTGGTTTAGGCTATGAGTAAGTCCTTACTCTTTAAGAACCCATCTCCTTTTTCACCATGTGTCAGATGTGGACCTTACGGAAACCCCCTCTTTTAGCCATTAGATGTCAGCTTTTCATCACACACCCTTGGCAATTACAGACTCTAAAGAAGTCCCCATTTTTAACCACAAGTATGCCATATATTAAAACAACCTGTAGCGGATATGGACCCTTACAGGAAGCCTCTCCTTTTAGCAATCGCATGTCATGTTTTCAACAAATACCAGTGGTGGATATGGCCCTTCACAGAAATATACTCTTTAACCCATTAATACTCACAGCGCCAAATCAGCCTGACATTTTTGATGAAATCTTTCTGGCTTTAGCAAAATTGGCATAATATTTGAAGGATAAATGGTGATCAGAACATTACCAACAACTCTCCTTCAAATATTTTATAAAATCATTCTCAATTGAAAAGTTATTGTCAAAGATATCTAAGATCCAGACGACAATTTATGTAGGAACTCTTAAGCATTAATGGGTTTAAAAATCTCTCGGATGCCATATGTTCACCAAACACCCCAGATATAATTCAGCACTATAGAGTATTCACCATTTGTATAAGCCCCAAAGGTTCACATTGCTACCTGTGTACATGTGTATCATTAAACTGTTCCTGCCTCGGGCTGGCTGGGATCGACTTTCACCAATGTCTGCTTCAGTGGGGATGTCATTTATGACTAGTCATTTGATAAGCAGCGCTCAGTTTGTCATCCCGATTGCCCGCCTTGGGCTGATCGCTAGTAATATGATACATTTATGGGGAGTAAATGTTTGTAATTACCGTGCCTCAATCCTAAAGCTACATCAGATTGTATACAAGAATGACATGTACAAATACTGCACTATTGTAGAGATTGATTTTTCGTATGTGCTAGGTTGTAAATGAAATCAAGGATGATTGCGTCGATCATGTCGGTAAATGGATGCATTTGCGTTAACTCATTCCCGTCTTTTATGCTCTCCCAAATCCTTACTTCTTTTAAGCTTCCCTGGAAAAAATATCCATGTCTATAATACTTATGAAAATAATTTTGGTTGAAAGAATGAAATCCCATATTTAAATTTGTAAAAAGATACCTTTTGTACCAAAAATATAATCACAAGTGTCTGGCATTTTCGGATGCTACATGCATACTAAAATAGGTTAAGAACATTTTGATCAGGGCATCATTTTGAAAAGATTTTATGGGGAAATATCAGTCGTAGCTCTACCAACAAATTCCCAAGAAATATTTTGTGAATTAAAGCATTATTCCAAAGGTATGTTCAAAAGTTTGCCATGCCTTGAAAACTTTGACCAAGGAGCTCTGTGCATGTATAAATTAAAACAAAAGAAAATATAGCCTGTAATTTATTTCTCATAGTCAATTCAATTTCTAAATAAATGGCTTACTGGTCTGACTAGACTTCTAATTCTCCATCTATTTACCTTCCCTTGTAACAACTGATGGAGCTCTAGTACTAAGGTACTCCTATACAGGGGTCAGGCTACGGCAAGAAACTGAGGAAGACTGCCGGGCTATAGGTTCCCAAAACTTCATAGCCCGATAGAAAATGTTATAGTCCCATTAAAAAACAAAAACGAGCTGCCTCGGTTATCCCAAATAAATTTATATATATACACACACTGCTAATACTATTGTTATTCCCTAAAAATGTCAATCTTTTCTTATAGCCAGCCAGGCTACAAAGGCAAATATTCTTATAGCCCGAAACAATTTTCTGTAGCCTCGGGCTATCGGGCTAGTGTGTAACTGGACCCCTGCCTATAGATGGCACCAGTGCTTTCCCTTATTTCAATATCTAGTGAAAGACTAAAAGTCTCCCTGAATAAGACCTTGTCTGTCTCTAGAGAAGGCGATTTTGAAGCATTGTCAATTACCAATTGTATTAATGTTATCGCAGTGAATTATAGAGAACAGTATTTCTAGTCTGCCAAATTTTTAGACAATATCAATCATTTTTGATGAGCTCTGTAATACTTTTTAAGAATTAGCATTCTCATCAGAAAATAAAGTCATGTTTTGATTGGCTTCACAGTGCAGAAAACAGTATCACAGGTCTTTCGCGCCCAGCTGGGCGCGAAAACTTTTTGACTTACCTGCCCAACTGGAAGCTTACCTGCCCAACTTTGGGAGTGAACAATTGGAAATTTACCAGCCCAACAGAAGACTTGTATGCCCATTTTCTTTTCAGGTACATTTCACTTGCCCAAATACTTTCCACAGATTTTTCATGTTATATTGCACTTAACCTATTAGGCGGGTGGCCAAATCCTTAAAAGAGCTCTAGAAATATTTTTGACGGCGTTTTTCGTTAAAAGTTGTCATCCATGCTTATTCATCTCTACATAGGGTGGGCATTAGTGCACGGGTGGATGACACATTTGATTTTGCTGCTTAAGGGAATTTTGGGGCATTTTATGCAAAGAAATCACCAAAAAAGCATGTTTTTTGGGATTTCCTTCTAGGAAATAGTTTTTTCTAGATAGAAACTCAAAACTTGCTACAAGTGTGATCAAGAGGATGCTTTTGATCTTAGAACATGTTGCGTTAGCGTGACTTCAAGGAACCCCCTGCTTTGAGTGATTTTGAGGGAAAAATCATCAAAAATGAGTGATTTTTGTAATTTCCCACAACTTGAATGTCATCCTGTGGACTATTCCAAACTCTCAACTAAATAGTTTGGGTTTAGAAAACTAACCAAGAAGGTGTAGATACAGAACGTGAGTTATTTTTGAATATTTTCATGGCATTTTACAGAAAAAATGGCATTAAAACTAGTGATTTTAGGGATTTGCCTCTTGAAGGTGCAATTTTCATAGTAGGAACTCAAAACTTGCCACAAATGATTTCATAAGGTTGTCTATGATAATCAAATGTTTTGTGTTAGTATGAAATGTATCTGACTCCTGCTGTGAGTGATTTTGGGGTAAAAACCTCTAAAATAGCGGGATTATTGTAATTTCTCATTCATTTGAACAAAGGTATATTATATCTTATACCAAAATTCTAGCCTGATATTGTTGTTACAGAAAATCAACCAAGAATAGGCATGTAGGAGAAATCAGTTATGTTTGCCAACCTATGACTTGCTAAATTTTGGGGTATTTTACTGAAAAATGACCAAAAGCATGCGTTTTTAGGAATTTGCTTCTGGAAAATGCAGCCTCGGAGCCTCCAAAGTAGATGTATAAAACTTGCCACAAAATATGTTCAAATTATAATCACTTATCAACCCACATTAACTGTGCACATTGCTAGGTTTTCTTTATTTGAAAATAAAAGAAAAACAACACATTCAAAATTGCTCTTACAAACAAGATTTATATCAAGACAATTTATTTGTCATTTTAAAAGGATTAAATTATTATCTAGAAACAAAAAGGAAGTGGGTGATGTGTACATATTCTCAGCAACAATAGAAGTTTGATCACATAACCTTAGACTGCACTATAACAGAGACACATCTGGCCTATTCCTAGACTAATTTAATAATAACTACAAATGATCAAATGTGATATATTCTCAGCAAGATGCTCTACAGGTGCATCCATACATATCTTCTTGTGAGACACTCTGACAGTGCAGACTGGCTCACATAGTTTTTTTCTTGATCATTCCATACCAGCTGAAACTGAATTCAGGCTGAGAGAGCTGCAAACTGAGACAGTGGCTGTTTTAACAGCCTTACGCTTGGCCGCACACTTACTGGCCCAGTTGGGCAGGTCAATTATGAGGTATACCCGCCCAGCAGGAAACTTACCAGCATTGGGCGGGTGGGCGCGTGTCCGTTTTCTGCACTGGCTTCATAGTCAAATTAGTTATAGAAAATTCATAATTGCAAACTAGTTTATATTTGTTCTTGTTAATGAAATGTTGATTTATATTTAATTGCCCATAGGCTTACTACAGTTTTGCTGTTCTCCTCATCTGTAAATCATGTAATACTTTTGAGTTATTGTGTTAAAGTATTCAGAATATTTTCCATACATCACTATGACAGTAGGTTTTATAATCTACTAGGTGTACTGTGCTACTAGTTGTAGGATTTGTACTGAATGAGAAGGTAGATATTGTTTGTCATTGTATGTGAGGCGGCTTGGTCAAATCTCTCAGAATTATTTCACCTTTTCTATTTATATATAACTTATACTTCATTTAAACATATCCATTTTTTCTTTACCATTTCTTTTTTCTCCAATTTTTTCTTATTTTGATACATTTTCCTCGTATTACTTACATTTTTCCAAAACCTGATACATTTTTACTTATTTTGCTATATTTGCTATATTATGTACGTCCTGGATGACTGTAATTGATTTAGGCTATCATTCCATGCAGTGTGTTCAGGCATTTAATTTACCAAGGGGGTATTTTTTAGTTTGCTCCTTTGAATATTGTTAGAAATATTGCCAAGATATTGTATCGTTAAGGAAATATTGATATTGTTTTGTATTGTATTATATCTTATCGTTCTTAGTACTAACTTATTGTGTGTTGTGTCTGCAGGTGGCACGACGTGTTGGTGATGTACCCCCGCAGCATCAAGACCAAGCATCGCCGCTCGCCCACCTATCCCGGCCCCGCCTCCACCATCAAGGCGGCCACCAGCCAGGCAGCAAGAAACGCACAGGTAACTCAAATACAGCCACGCACTCCAACAAGTCAGTCCTGCACGCATAAAAATGCCTGCCTCTTTTAGTTATATCGCTCTAACAAAAACAGTCTTCAGAAAATATTTGTAGCATTTAATTTTCGCTATTTTCGCACTCCTCATAATAATGCCAAAATAACATCCTTCGAATAAATCTCCTGCTTTATGTATGGTTTGGTTTCACTTTGAGTTCTCGAATGCTCAAATATAAAGTAGCACAAATACCCTACTGCAGGGCTGTAAAAGATTTTTTTTGCACTCCAAATTAAAGCCAGTATCACTTTCGAGTAGTAGACTTCAATTTCTATTAATTCTGTTTCAGGGTTCTGCAGCACCTACACCAGCCGTAACCAAGTCAGCATCCGCTACCTCGGTAACGACTTTCACGACCTCTGCCACGTCCTCCTCCTCCAAACCCCCTCTCCCACGGCAACGCTACAACAGCTCCTACCACCCTCCCTCCTCCTCCTCTGTGGACCAAGCAGAGGAGAAGAAGGAGGAAGAGAGTAGCCAAAATCGTACCCAGAGTCCCCGCAAGACTGAGCCGGCTCAGAAGAAAGACCTCCAGCGTAGCCGCAGTGATCACGGTGTAGGTGCCACTACTACTACTAACAAACCCAATCCGGATACCCCCAATGTGATTTCCTATCGTGGCGTCCGTAGTCTCAAACACAAATCAGACAAAGCTTACCACGAAGGTCTACGGAAAAGTAACAGCATGCATGACCTAACGGACGGGATTGAGAAACCGACTTTCGCTAAACTCCGGGTGCGCAGCCGCTCGAAGGATAACTTATACGGAGCAAGCTATGCAGTAACGGGCAGTGCCAATCGTAGGCAGAGGTTCTCCAGTAGTGGATCGGATGATCTAGATCAGGATCCCTTCTTACCAGCATCGGAGAAGTCTAAGAACTTTGACCTCTCACCTAAAATGACGCATGATGCCTATCAAAAACTTGCCAATATTCCCACCTTGAAACCACTAGAAAACTACGAGCCTGGAGAGAAGGTAAAGAAAGGTGTGGAGACTTCGCCGCGGAGGGCAGAAACGCCCAAACGGACTGGTTCCTACAGCAGGAGTATCAGTCTGGACAGGTTTTCAGGGTTCAGGGCGGCCATGAGCGAGACGTCTCCAGTGAGAGGAGGGAAGGAGCGACCGGCTTCCGTGGCAAACGGAAGTGTGAGTAATGGAGGCAAGGTCAAGGAAAAGCTGAAAAAGAGGGCAGGAAGGGAGAAGAAAAATGTCAGCTCTTACAACGAAACTGATGAACTCAAGGTAAGAATTACTGCATTTCGCCTTTAACCCATTCATGCCTACAGATTTGCTTGACATGTGTCATCTGAACCTAAGGCACCTGTTAACCCTTACTCTGCTGGTGGCTAATTTGGCCAATACAAAATGATACAAAAAAACTGAAAAATTACTGAAACCCTGGCACATGGGTACTTATCTGAGAGTACTCAGTGAGAGCTATCCAATGAATACCAACATGACAGGGTTTCGATGATTTTCAAAGTTTTTTGCGTTCTTGTGCTTTGGACAAAAGTAGCCTCAGCTTTGGAAGGGTTAAGGAGGATGCCTTACATGAATGGGTTAAAGTTCCAAACTTTTTTCTCACACAAATGAAATGGGTCCCAAATAGGATTTTTGATAAGATTGTATAAAATAGGGCTAATTGATTAAACCTCCTGGAAGCAATCAATAGCAATAGCGTAATTGATAAATATAGCTGTCTTTGCCTAGCAACATATTGTAACGCTGCTATAACCTATTCACAACCACAGCATACACATGTTCTGACAAATATGCAAATATTTAGATAAAAAAGCAATGTTTTGAGAAATTTTAGACTGAAGGTTGTTCCGATTGGGATGAATGCTCAGGTATTTCGGGTATGGCTGAAATTGGCGGTGTATGTTCTTAGTTGTGTGAGCACATGTCTCCTCTAGTTGTGAAAGGGTTAATTTGTCATTTGCCTGCTCTGCATGATTCATGCCCGCATTCTTGTTGTGTAAGGCCTGATGTTGGTACATGCAGTAGAACAGGTGCTGCTGCTGCTGTGTGATGGTACTCCTACAGGTAAGACACTGATCCACGCATGCTGAAGGGTTTCTATACAAAATGCTGTTCGTCTTTATAGTAACTAAGCATCAATACTTCGCCAGGACCCGTCCTAAATGTCTTTTGGACTTTTGGACAGATAGTTTCCTGAAAACTTCCTTTTTGGACAGGCAAAAATTTCTGAGAACAATTTTCAATTTTGACTTTTTGGTGGTAATAACCAAATATTTTATTAACTAATCATCTTCTATGACCCAGCTGAGGTGATTGCCTTTTTAACACAATATACTATTAAATGAAGCTGTTATAAGGATTTGACGTAGATAAATAGCTAAATCTGGACGGGCAGATCCAGATCAATGTGCACCATTCTAATTTTGTCTCCAAGAACCTGTCAATTCTGATGAGGCCCTTCTAACCTCAGATGAGTACCCATGTGCCAAGGTTTTAGTTATTTTTCAGGTTTTTTGCATAATTTTTGTAATGGCCAAATTAGGTACCAGCAGCATAAGGGTTAAAAGGTAGAGTTTGTGAGGTGCATCATGGGGCGGAAATATGTTTGATCTCGCTGAAGCATGAAATGGCGAGCTGCGAGAGCCAGTGACCCAGAGAGAGGTTTATGAGGAGGTGACGCTCGCTGGGGGAGGGCAACAATGAACCGGGCAGAGCCACACAGTAAAAACATTCATTCTCCCTGCAGATAACATTGATCTGGAAGAGCCGACAACAAGAGACATGTGGCAAAAAATGAGTGTTAAATATACTGCTTGCTTTTCCAGATGGCGAGATCCAGCGTGAACGGTCAGGATCAGAATGGAGAAGAGAAAGAGGTAAGAGGTCCTTGCCAACCCTTGGATGGTTTTCCCTAAGAAAAAAGTGGACCATTTTGTGCCCCTTATATTATGTGTCTGAAGCTAGGTTGTTCTGCGGTACAGGTGTGCCTGGTGATTGGTCTTTAATCCAGGGCAGGGTCTTACCCAGCAGGGTGTCTGGGTGTCTTTTGGACTCTGGTTCATGAAAAATACCTGATTTTAGGTAAAATATTTTTATAAATACTAATACCAAGTTAAATTTCTAAGAAAGTTTTACTTCAAAAACTTGTATATAAAATAATAACTCATTTCTTGAAGAATTAAGCATATAATTACTTTATTTGTTATGGTACATAATCAGTGTAATGAATTTTACTTTTTCAATCAGGGATTTAGGACACCCTAAATTCTTGAAATCCAAATTTGGACACCCTGTTATGAAAATTCTGTGTAAGTCCCTGGTCCGATTGCCATATCTTAGATCTGAAGGAGACCACTGGTTTGATGGAAGGGTGTTGGCCAATCAGAATGGAGAATTATAAGCAAATTATTGTGTCAACCGTCACTGGTTTTATGAAAATAACATCAGAATTAGTCATATATTAAAAAGAGTACCTGAAGGAGGATTGTAAGTTGGATTCATTTTTCTCTCTGATATTTTATAAAAGATGCTTTCTATAAAAATGATATATATTGTACTACTAAATAGCAGGGTCTATAACTCTCTGATATTTTATAAAAGATGCTTTCTATAAAAATGATATATTGTACTACTAAATAGCTGGGTCTATAACTCTCTGATATTTTATAAAAGATGCTTTCTATAAAAATGATATATTGTACTACTAAATAGCTGGGTCTATAACTCTCTGATATTTTATAAAAGATGCTTTCTATAAAAATGATATATTGTACTACTAAATAGCTGGGTCTATAACTCTCTGATATTTTATAAAAGATGCTTTCTATAAAAATGATATATTGTACTACTAAATAGCTGGGTCTATAACTCTGATATTTTGTAAAAGATGTTTTCTATAAAAATGATATATTGTATTACTAAATAGCTGGGTCTATAAGACTATAACTCTCTGATATTTTATAAAAGATGCTTTCCATAAAAATGATATATTGTACTACTATGATAGCTGGGTCTATAACTCTGATATTTTGTAAAAGATGTTTTCTATAAAAACGATATATTGTACTACTAAATAGCTGGGTCTATTTAGGCCGCCGTAGGAATAAATGGGTTGATAAACGTCTTTGAGTCCATGCCAAGGTTATACCAGCAATTTACTGTAATTACATGTCATCAGTCGCATAGATATGTTAACCCTTTTATGCCTTAGTTGCCCTTGAAAATTACCATTGGGATATTTATCACACTAACATAGAAATAATACTTGAAGGTATTCGGTTTATAGTCTTGTATCCACCGAAATGTTCACTAATACATAACTCCATATGATTTATGCAGGAGAGCTGTAGGCTGGGTTCGGATGGATGAAAATTTCTCCTAATAGTTTCCAAAATGTGCTTTCATTAGAGATGCATCACCTGAGTCGTGAAGCCTTTTTATGGGCACTACAGGCATTTATAAATGGGTTAATTATTTTGCTTGCAAGGCAGTTCTTGGCTGTACTCAATGGTGGTTCAGCCATCCTCCTAACATCACAAGGTTTTCAGTCCCATCATAGCCCTTTTCCAGCTGAGATATGACATTGACACTATTCCCTCTGCCCCCAAGGTCGGAAGCCTTTCAGGGAGAGGCCTTTTATGGTATGTTAAATACATGTCTTGCCCTGTAAATCACAACTTAAGGGAGAAACCTTGATATTACCCACAACACTTAGAGGACCTTCATTGGCTCGTTCTGCATACCTAGAACTTTTAAAGGGGAAATGAAGTGAACAGTCCATCACTTTTCTCTAATAAGAATTCCGACTGTTTAATTTTCTCCGCTTTTTACCTCAAGAAGTTTGCTATGGTATTTGAGTGTTTAAGCAATGTGTGTTTGTGTGTTAGAAGATGTTTGGGTAACCCATTCATGACTGGAGATCCTCTTGACAAATGTCGTTGGATTCTACTTTTAGTAAATAACTTCGGAAATTAAGCTTGAATATGCAAAATATTGGGAGGGTTGATATTGCTTGGGTTATAAGGAGGATTTTGCCTTTACCTATTTTCCATAAAATGCTGAAGTCAAAAGGAAATCTGCATTTGGAGGGGGGGGGGGGGGGGAGGAGGGGCATTATAGGCACAAATGGGTTAAAGGAACCACTAGCCTGAGGCTGTGGATGATTTACAGTGGCGCCATCTTTATCATCACCAAGGTGATGCGAGCACTCCTCAGCAGCCCCTAAATCACTAGCCACATATTCCTGACTGTAATGGGGGACCACAGCGGGAGGAAGGGGTGCACTACCCTACCGTGGCACCCTTTCTCTATACTACTCCATTTATAGACCCCGTCTGTTCATAGCTATTTGGGCATGATACCATATATAGTAGTGGTAGATGACGCGATAAGGCAGAAACTAGTGGTGAGTGAGGAAAAGCGTGATATCCTCCTGAAATCTCACGCAGAATGAGTGGCCTAGGTGAGAGGGGGGCTTGTACCTAAACTTGGCTGTAGGAGAAGATATTAACCCCCTCTAACCTGTTAATCATGAAAAATGCTGTCTGAACCTAAGATACCTTTGAGAATAAAAACATTTTTAATATAGGAGAAATTTGCAAAATATTTGAAGAAGTTCTGGGATGGGATCTGATTGATATTTCTCCAAATGTTTTCAGAAAAATACTCTAGTGGCAAAGATATTGTGAATGTAGTCAGGATGTCTTTAGGTGCTATAGGCATGATTATTGTGAAGGGACAGTGGTGAAGGGTTGACGTCTTGGCATATTGTCACGTCGTCGTCAGAGGTGGAGGGCTTGGGGCAGTGGGGTGCAGCCGAGCGTGTGAGAAGAGCAGACTCGTACCCCACTTGTACCCACATCTCCTAAACTGCCTTACCTGTAGTACCTAATTGCTTCATCATGGACCTCACTCTCCAATGGTGGGAGGTAAGAACATCTTGCCTTTATAACTCTTTAATTGATGGAGGCTTTATAACTCTTTAATTGATGGAGGCTTGCTCGATAGCCTTGTTATAATGGGATAATTATGACCAGACATAACTACCCACCTCTTTAGATAGCGCATAAACAAACAGTTCGGCTCCACTCTACTCAGTATGTAACAAACACTCTCCACATATTTCAATGTACAGTTATGGGCTCAAGTGCTGGAGAGGTTTCTGTATATAACATGTGACAAGATAGAAAAAGTGATATCAAAAGAGCTTAGAACAAGGATGTCACAGAAATAGACTCGAGTAGTCTTCGTTAACGTCTGATGACGCAAATTCTCCACGTTCAATCAAGCACACAGTTGGCTGTTTGGTATTTCTTTACGAGCTAGGGCAGGATGATTTTTGATCCACCTGATCATTGAATATGTCGCAGCAGGGCAGGTATGTCGCAAACAGGAACCCCTGTGGTTTTTTCTTCATCTGATGAGGCTTACTGGGTATATAGAAAACAGGCCATCTAGACTCGGTCTGAGTCTGATTCACTTGACTACTACTTGACGTGTAAGTTGTAAGGTCGGAGGGTGCAGGACTGAAGGATGGTCACAGACAATCTCTAGACTGGATGCTACCAATAACTTACTGCCATTGTGTCCAACATAGACTCACCAGTGGTCAGTGGATTGTGAAGTACATTAAGAGATTATATACTCATGGACTTATGGTCCTATGCCAGATATAAAAGCTGTTCACTTTAGGAGCTAAATTATCTACGTAGTGTTTCCTGTGGGACTCCCAGTTGAGTGTACTATTTTGCTCAATGAAGGCTGTGTGTTGATAAGAATTAGCACCAAGAAAGTACACAGAGCTTCCAGGGACGCCTTATAAGGGATTATCTCGACACAAGGATGGCTGATGCATGCAAATGAATACATGAACCTGCTAGTTTGAACACCTGTGTACATTGAGTGCATGTTTACACTCTTTCATTCCCTAGCAGCTATCCACCTGTTTAAGAACACAATATCTGTACCTCTGTGAGTACTCTATGGATACAGGATTCATTGCAGTGCTCTTACAAATTGTACAGCAAGGTTATATTTGCTAAGTTTTGCTCTATTCTTTATGCAGTCATCATATGTTGCAATCAGAGAAGAGTTTAAAACATGTTGTATTTGAGGATTGGTAGTAGTTTTTTGTGAGGTATTTCACAATATTTGTTATAGCAAATATTTCATGTCGTACATGAAGAAGGGTTGGTTTATAAGGGTTTCTGTTGCTGTGTTGCAGGACATGTCGTACATGAAGAAGGGTTGGTTTATAAGGGTTTCTGTTGCTGTGATGTAGGACATGTCGTACATGAAGAAGGGTTGGTTTATAAGGGTTTCTGCTGCTGTGTTGTAGGACATGTCGTGCATGAAGAAGGGTTGGTTTATAAGGGTTTCTGTTGCTGTGTTGTAGGACATGTCGTACATGAAGAAGGGTTGGTTTATAAGGGTTTCTGCTGCTGTGTTGTAGGACATGTCGTACATGAAGAAGGGTTGGTTTATAAGGGTTTCTGTTGCTGTGTTGTAGGACATGTCGTACATGAAGAAGGGTTGGTTTATAAGGGTTTCTGCTGCTGTGTTGTAGGACATGTCGTACATGAAGAAGGGTTGGTTTATAAGGGTTTCTGCTGCTGTGTTGTAGGACATGTCGTACATGAAGAAGGGTTGGCTGGTGAAGCAGGGCAAGAAGCACTGGTTCGTGCTGGGCCTGACCGCCCTCAAGTACTATGCTGACTCCAGCGCTGAAGAGCTGGACGTCCTGGACGGCCGCATAGATCTGACCACGTGCTACGAGGTCGCCGAGGCCACCGTCAACAGGAACTACGGCTTCAAACTGAAGGTACGTACTAGTCTTAATCTAAACATGGTAGTGGCAGGTTGTTTTTAAATATGTCACAAAACTTTTGTTATTGTTACAATCAACCTATGCATGATTTATATTGAAAACAAAAAAAACAGCAGTTATTTACGAAATTAAAAAAAAGGTTGTTTTACAGCTATTGGAATATACAGGAAATGAAGGTAATGTTTCATAAATCTCTGTAGGTGAATTGTCATACATAACACATACATACACACACCAGGGTCTTAGCCGATATTTGGAAACAGGGTGTCCAAATAGAGGTTTCATAGACTTTTGCGTGTCCAAAGTGTGGTACAAAATACATACTACTAATAAGATAGACCCTATACCTTTACAGATTTTGCTTTTTTAGGCCAGATACTGCTTTGTGTGTCTTACAAAAGTGACACTACAGCTTCTTCATCTTCTATCTTCTAAGAAAAGTCATCTTCAGCAAATTCTGACATAAACTTTTGGGTGTCCAAACTGTCAAAAAACAGTGTTCTGCGTGTCCAAATGACACGCTGGACGCATAGGCGGCTAAGCCCCTGACACACACATATATGTTTGTAAACATAATGGGCACTAGACTCAATCTTCTCACAAAAAGGACAAAATGTGTAACAGCTATATATCCTCTCTCTCTTTTTGGTCAGTAGTTAATTTTGCAGGAAATTAAGCAGATAATGTGTGTTCCTTAACTATTCGATTATATCGCAGATTAGTTTATTTTGATACCATTTAGATATGTATATAAATTGATCAATACTTAACATTTACTTTCAGACTAAGAATGGAGAGCATGTGTTATCTGCCATGACACAAGGTATCCGTAATAACTGGGTGCAGGCCATTCAGAAGTGTGTGGATAAAGGCCTGAGTGAGTCAGAGGTGGCGCCACCTACAGGAGCCACCGCAAGTTCCACGGCCTCGCAGCAGCGTGCTGAGAGGAAGAATTCTGAGTCTCACTCGTCCAGTCACGAGACAGACAGTGTGGATGGTGATAATCAAGATTCCCCCTCAACTCAGGGTGGTTTGGGAAGTGATAAAGAGGGCGCTGCAGGTAGCCCCGCGAGGCGCGAGGGGAACTTCGGGCTGAGGCAGATGAGGGAACTCACGCCTGAGGAGGAGGATGAGCTGGATTACGTAGAGAAGAACATTCGCCACATAAACCGTAAATCTATCATCGACATGCAGCAAGCCAAACCGAAATTCTTGGATAAGTTTGAAAAAGGGGAGGATGAGGAGACGAAAGCGTCTCCGCCCACAAGAGCGAGGAGCTCAGACAGTATAGGAAAGGAACCTCGAACGCCTACAAAATCCAGCCCTCCTCCGCGAGACGCGTCAGCTAAAGACATAGTGCCAAAACATAGACATAGCGATAGCAATGACAGTAGCAAGTCTTCCAGTAGCAGTGCCTCCAGAAGCCCATCGAGCAGCTCAGGACAGAAAGATGCGGAAAAAGCAGAGAGAAAGGACAGCATCGGAATGCGCGCCAAATCTCCAAGTGCCAAAGTCATGGACAAAACTAGGTCAAGGTCACCCAGGGCAAGGTCACCGCCTCCAGATTTGGACGACGAGTTATTTCTTGACAAGATGGCGGAGAAGCTGGGTCAGAAGGATGACACTGGCAACAGCGCCAGGTTAATACATAACATTATAGAAAAGAAATGGCAGCAGGTAAGATAGTCTTTCTGTATAGAAGATGTGACTTGTGTGATGTGGTATTCATTTTTGTAGTCGCTTGATTTCAATTTATTTACTTAATATGTGTTTGATGTTGAAATATATGCTTTATTTACACCAGAGCGTTATTAATATGCCTTGCTGTGCATGATTTTGCGTTTGTTTCCCCACAAACGCAGATCCTCATAAAACTTTCCTAAACACCAAAAATCGTAACTTGACTTTCACCATAACAGGACTAGTATCTATATTTTCATTGATTTCACAAACCCATATGTGTGTGTGTGTATATATATACATATATATATATATATATATATATATATATATATATATATATATATATATATATATATATATATATATATATATATATATGTATGTATATATATCATTTCTATAAAGGAATGGTATACAAGCAATTTCCTTGTCATATGTGTTATAGTATAAAGTTATCAGATTCTCCTCATAACATTCTTGGTTGTAAGGGTATTTAAATTCTGATCAGCTAACACTGCTATTCACAGTTTAAACGTACGTGTCATACTACCATGGGTTTGAAGCGTATGTACATACATAGGAAGAGGTTAGGTTCAAAGAGCCTGCTATGGGCTGGAGCTCTGAAAGTGAAAAGTGTCATAATGGGTTACCGCTGGGGTGGGTAAAATATGTAGGTATTATGGAGCACTTTATATTATGGCAGTATCAGGGTTAGAAATAGAAAGTCAGGGCTCATTTAATTACGGAAAACTGGCTTTGTTGAATTAGTGAGGTTTTTGTCAATCGGCCAGGCCTTGTAGGTTGATATTGTGTGGTATGGGAAGAGGTATGCTATCTGTTGCGATACTTTTCATAGATGTACAAAACTGTCTGATCCTGGGAAGGCATTCTACCTTTTTTATATTGGAATTTTATCTTCAAATCAATCAGCAGACTAGATGTAACCTTACACGTATATACTTTGTCTGGGCGCTGCAAGTGTAAAGTAATAAGTCAGCTTATCAAACATCAGATGCCAAACTTTGAGATTACGTTTACAGATAAGTTGCGTACATGGATAGGCATATAAATACAATGTACTGGAATACTAGGGTCAAACAATTAATGGTTAGATGAACTACTTGAAGTCCCAAATCCATGCAGCTCTAACTAGCAAGGGTAATTGGCTGTTGGAAATGTTAAATCAGGGTAAGAGCTGTTTGACATAAATAGATCACCGACTGAGTTCATTTGTCTCTGCATGACTGAACCAACAGTGGTCCTCTCCATGCAGTCGTGAGTCTTCTAGGGTTTTACACTCATTGCACGCCATGGCCTAGCAGCGGGGACGTCGGCAGGACCCGTCCTACCTGTCTTTTGGACAAGCAGTTTCCTGAAAACTTGCCTTTTGGACAGGCAAAAATTTCATGAAGAATTTTCAATTTTGACTTTTTGGGGGTATGATAAACCAAATGTTTTCCTAACAAACCATCCTCTATGACATGGCTGATGTGTAAATTGCCTTTTTTGACACAACAGGCTATTAAATGTAGTTGGTATGAGGATTTGAAGTAGCTGACTAGCTAAATCTGGAAGGGCAACAATTTTGAAATTTCTGTTTTGGACAGGCATTTTTGAAATCCTGGCTAAGACCCTGCCTAGCATTAGGATTCCTGGCTTCCAAGTGTGTGATCTCATGTTTGAGGCTCCGATGAATCCTCATTTGTTGGATGGCCTCTTGGCTATTAGATATGTAGGGTATTGCGAAATGCTGCCTTTCCACCTGAAAGACCCCATGGGACATGCAGTTGATGAACAGAGTTTTTTTCGGGATCTGGGTTTCTTTCTCAGTGCAATATTCGCAGCCTCAGCTGATATGAAAGCCTCGCTAACCTAACCATACCAAACTGAAGTACTCATGGTAAAGTCTTGGTTGGGGAAGAGATAATTGTATGAAAGATCCCAGAAAGGATGTGCAGCTTATTTCACTAGTATGAATAAGGTATTTTAAGTATGTAGCAAGTTTTAACTTCTATCCAATTACTCCTTATACATCCCTTACAAGAAAGCCTAACTATTTAAGAACATATTAAAATGCTGTAGAACTGATCTTGCATCTCATAAACTTTCTCCACTCTCAAGAGACAGGCTAATGCTTTCCGGTTGAACAAGAGCCATACTAAGACTGAACAGAATTGTGACCCATAATACCTTTTACTTCCTATATGAGACCGCCTTACGCTTACTTATTGAACAAGAGCCATACTAAAATGTTGTCAAATTCCCTTTATTTTCTTTACAAGACATGCTAACACTTTCTGATTTAACAAGATCAGATCCATACTAAAATGCCACACAATTATAAATTAGCTTTGTATCCCATAATTCCTTTTATTTCCTGTACAGGACAGCCTCGCGCTTTCTTGTTGAACGAGAGCATGGAAATGTGCATTTCTGTTTTGTTGCTGTAGTTTGCTTCATGCTTATCCCATTCACATCTAGAGGGTACACCTGGTCTGACACATGTGCAAATATCTTAGTAACAATGTGATATTTTGAGAAATATTAACCCTTTCGATGCTGAAGCAATTTTCCTTAAAGGCACAAAAATGCAGAAAATTTTGAAACCTTTTGAAGCCTGCCTTGTTGGTATGCATTGGAAAGCTCTTGATGAGTGCTATCAGATGAGTACCCATTTGGCAGGGTACCAGTGACTTTTCAGCTTTTTTCGCATCATTTTGTATTCACCAAATTAGCCACCAGCAGCATAAGGGTTAACCCATTAATGCTCGTAGAGGCCAAAACTGCCTGACAAATTTGGTGAAATCTTTTTGGCCAAAGCAGAGTTGAGATGATATTTGAAGGCGAAATATTAATTAAAACACTACCGACAATTCTTCTTGAAATATTTTGTAAAATAATTTTCAGTTCCAAAGATATTGTCATAAGTGTTACAGATCCAGACAACAATTTCTTAAGAAACTCTTAAGCATTGATGGGTTAAACTGGTGGATGATATTCGGTTTGCACTGAACAATCCTTCTTCAAATGTTTTTTTAAATATTACTCAAATTAATTCATCAGGTTCAAAATTGTCAGCTCAATCCCAGGCAGGGGTTTGTGAGAAGGTCGCGAGTGACTTGAGGTCAGTTGGTGGTTTTGGCCAGGTACTCTGGTTTCTATCATGCAGGAAAAAGTGATAATAAACGAAATTCCAAATCGAACAAATCAAACGTTGTCAGGCCATGTGCAGTGTCGAGATGTGAGCGGGGAATAATTTGCGTACTGACTCCGCGTGGTTTGCTTCTAACAGGACAGCTCCTGCTCCTCTGACACCACTGACAGCGACACGCCATCCAGCCCCCTGCCACGCCCACTTTTCACCTCCTGCCACATCAACAACAACAACAACATCAACAACAACAACAACAACCAGGTGGCTAGCCGCAGCAGGCCCGGTGAGGCCATGCTTGTTGAACTGCTAGAGGCCGAGGTATGGGAAACTCAGCTACTGCTCTGGAGTAACTTCAAGAAGTCAGGGTCTGGGAATAATCATAGTGAAACTAGCCCTGTCAAGTCAGATTACAGGAAAGGGTCTGTCGCGCTAGTGAAAAATATCAAAATTATAACTAGATGTTAATTTACTTTTCATATTGAATGACATGATCAATAAGTACTTCTACTAATTAGCCAGGATTTCTAAAATGCCTGTCCCAAACAGCATTCACAAAATTTCTGCCCATCTAGATTTACCTACCCATTTATTTCAAACCCAATTCCATTAAATAGTGTCAAAATGGGCAATTTTCACTTCATTCATGTCTTGGAAGATGAATAAATAGAAATTTCAGCATAGAATTTTTTCTCTGTCTCAGACAAGGCACTGCCAGGTCAAAAGATAGGCTGGACAGGTATTGGATAAGTCCCTGATTATAACCTACCAAACTTATCGAAAAAGGGTAAATGAAAAATTAAATCCTGAATAAATTTATCTATGATTATCAAACCTGATGTACCATTCACTTTGTCAGGTATTTGATCTCTTACTCAACATTTTGCATTTTTGTAGTATGGTGCAGGGCTAGTATAAACCTGAGTAGGGCTAGCAGATTCCAGGGGCTACTAGCCCTACCAGGCAACTATTTTTATTGTCAAACCCTGTCCATCTAAAATATGGTTTTTATAAAAACTAAGAATGGGAGACACAGCATTTACTAATTTGCTAGTTTAATTTATCCATAAGATAACTTAACCCATTATTGCTTGGAGCGACCAAAAGCGGCCTTACAATTTGATGAAAACTCTCAGGTAAAAAACATAATTGGGAAAACAATTGAAAGGAAAAATATTAATCAGAACACTACCAATAACTCTCCTTCAGATATTTATACAGTAAAATTCTTAAATTCCAAATCAAGTATTATAGATCCAGACTTGATTTCAAAAACGAAACTCATGAGCATTAATGGGTTAACATAAAAAACCTTAGAACATTAGGCTATCGAAAATGCATGAATGAATTCCAAATGGGACCATAAAAATGACTGGATAAAATCATTAATGCAACTTAACTGCTTAGTGCACTAACAAAAAACAAACAAAATGCAATTAATTTCCCCTGTAGGTAAAGACCACCTTTCTGTAAAGACCACCCAAGACTAGTTCTATCGGTGGTCTTCTTTATAAGCAGGTATAACTCTAAATCTGTATATTCCCTGCATTGCGTGGATTCTTTCATTGTGCATGAAATTATGCTTAAAATAAGCCATTACTAAAAGCATCTAGCATTCATTTATTTCGTTCATTTTTGTGTGATTTAACATTTATTGATTTGTAATTTATAGTGCTATTTATCAGTGTGACTTGATTGATGTGCCTTTATTTAAACCTATACTTAAGATGTGGTGCAAACTTGTTAATTTTTCAATAATTTCATTGTTGTTTGGTTATCCAATTGTTGGTTTATTGTAGTTATCATTGACTAACCATTGACTATTCTCATTTGATAAGTAAAATATAAAAATAACTTTTTCAAGACATGACAAGTGATAAATTAAAGGTCATAATGATGTTTTATACAAACTCAAATAGCATTTAATTTTTGTGTGTTAGTGAACTATACTACTTTGCTGTTAAGATGAAAAGCCACTCTTTGAACTTGCTCACAAAGCATGTTTGTCATAGACCCGAATCCTATCAGTTTTAATCATTGCCCTGATTGATTTTAATTATGTTAAGGTTTTCACTGGAAAAGTTGGATTTATTCGTCTTTTAGGTTGAATCTCTTAAAGCCCAGTTGGAGCGCACAACATCAGAACTCACCTCTATGCAAGAAGCCAACATGGACCTCAAGTCTCAACTGAAATCCAACCGGCGTGACCACCGAGACTCCCTGGAGAACATGGAGACAGACTCATCTCAGTATCTCACACAGGTATGATCTCCATGACAACGGCGCCCTTCATCCTCCTCATCCTCATCATCATTATTTCCATAACATATTGCTTTGATTTTGTTTGCGCAGGTAACCTAGGATAAAGATGATCTTTTGCCTCAGGAGTGAGATGTATATATGGACTAGGGGGCAGGGGTTTAGTAGGCTTTGCTGAATGACACTTGCCCTCCTCTCCCATTGCTTTGTACGCTCTAGAAAATCATAGTAAAATGGCTCATTTCTTTAATTAAATGGCTGAAAGTGCACTCCATCAATATCTTTGCTGCTCTGAATCCCCTCATTTGCCTCTTCAGGGCAAAAGAGTCAGTAAAAAGGTAGATTAAGAGTAGTATAGTGATAAGTTGCAACATGTTTTTGAATGTGCTGCATAAATGTTTGTTTAAACCAAAGAGGCAATATTGTCTATTCTATTTACCAGTTATCTATTCCTCTCTCCTTGCACTAGTTGATCTCTATCCCTGGGTTTGTTGTGCAATGACCTGCATAAGTTGCAAATGGCATGGTGTTGTGCTTAATATATTAGTGTATTTTGAGTGTAAATGTCAGCGATCGGTGTAATCAGTTCAGCTAAGAGTTAGTTAGCTACCAGTTTGTGAAAATACAAACCTGCTGAGTTATATGCATTTATTTCCTGCTTTTATTATATTAGTTCAATACTGCTTCCACTAACAATTAAGTTCTTTGCGATTAGTTATTTTTCATCAAGGGTTTTTGCACTGATTTATATTTTTTCTTAAAATTATGTTAGTTAAGATCTTTTCACATGAAATCACCAATTCTACATCTGATGTTTGTTTTAACCCTTTCTTACTGAAAGTGCCAATATGATCGGGTCACATCGACAGAAAAAAAAATTGCCTTGGGTTTAATTCTATTTTGATAAGCCACTCTCGTAATCATGCATCTTTTAGCTGATGATTCACCTGAGATCACTGGAATACAAAAACATGGTAGAACCAAAACAGTTTTTTATCCCAATACTTTCTGTCATCAATATACAATAACATTCACAAGGTGACAAGGCATTGGATACTCTTGAAGTATCATGGGTTATGACAAACTTCAAGATGCTTATATTCAGTGCAGAGTGTCCACCCTAATTGCTTTTCAATGCAAGATTCAAAACAGGTTCTCACCAAAAGTACACAAATATATGTATATATATATATATATATATACATATATATATATATATATATATATATATATATATATATATATATATATATATATATATATATATATATATATATATATATATATATATATATATACATATATATATAAATATACATATATACATATATAAGTATATACATATATACTGCTTAAAGAAATATTCATATTCTCTTGGAGAAAGCCTGATTTTTAACGACAGGGTTAATTTCATGAAAGTGTTCCTGGTAGAGCATGTCCTAACCGGCTATTTTGATATTTCCAAAAATGTCAATTTTGACTTAGTTTTGAAAGATATGAATACAGAAAAAAACATAATCTAACAATGCCTTTTTAAGACAAAAAGAACTAGACATAACATACTGGCATGTGCTAAAATTACTAAAAGGTCACAGGAAATGTTCTACTCTTTGGACAGAGCTGTGTGAAAATGGCCCATGTTTTGGCAGCATTTGTTGGAGTTAACCCATTTATGACTGAAGATATCCATGACAAGTATCTTTCAAACCTTTCATTCTTTTAAAAACAACTTTTGAATTAAGCATTGATGCTGTAAATACTTCTAGGAGAGTTAAGGCATTGGTTTGGATCAACATTTCTCTCAAGTATTTTTTCAAAAAATCCTCTGATCTCAACCCTTATGCTGCTGGTGGCTAATTTTGCGAATACAAAATGATGCAAAAAAGCTGAAAAATGTCTGAAACCTTGGCTCATGAGTACTCATACGATAGAACTCAGCGAGAGCTATCCAATGAATACCAACATGGCAGGGTTTAGATGTTTTTCAAAACTCTTCGCATCCTTGTGCCTAGGATGAAAGTAGCCTCAGCATTGGAAGGTTTAACCCTTATGCTGCTTGTGGCTAATTTGGCCAATACAATATGATGCAAAAAACTTTTTAAATTACTGGAACCCTGGCATATGGGTACTCATCTGAGAGTATATGGCGAGATCTATCCAATGAATACCAACATGACAGGGTTTCGATGATTTTCAAAGTTTTTTGTATTCTTGTGCTTTGGACAAATGTAGGCTCAGCATTGGAAGGGTTAAAGTTGAAAATAGTCTGGATGTTTTTGTGTGCGAACAGCATAAATGGGTTGCCTTTCCACCACTCCCCCTGCTAGTTTGGTTAAGCCGCAGCATGTCCTTTCCTACGTATGTGTGTTTAGATCGAAGACATCCAGAGCGAGATGGAGAATAAGACGGAGTACCTGCAGGCCAAGCTTGCTGAGCAGCAAACACAATCTCAGCTCACAAAACTACAGGTAAGAAGACACCACACGGACAGCAGGGTCTTAACTTCACACAACCCCCCTGCATACAGGCCTTGTAATATATCTTGAAAAGTCTGGTTTGGATCTATGATACTTATGAAAATAACATATTAAATCATAAATTTTTGAATAATATTTCAAAAATACTGATGTCAAAGAATCCTATTTCTTAAAAAAAGGACATTTTTATATATTTGATATATGCATGAATGGAATAATATCAGGTGTGATGAGGTTGGATGGTTTTTGCATTATGGAGCATGGAATTCAGGTGAAGGTAACAAACTTCAATTATGTAAGAAGCTTTCACGCTTATTAACTTGGTGAAGGCTGCTTAATGCGCTATTATCTGCATTAGGGAAAAACAGGGCCTCAATTAGCCAGCAGGGTGTCTAAACAGCAGTTGAACACCAGCACCCTTGAAATACATAGGGTAGAACACCCAAATACCCGTCAGGAATTTAGGAATATATCAAATCAAACAAAATAAAGTTTTACTTCAATTTGAATACTGAAATATATCTTAAACGTTGTTGTACCTTTCTACATGACATAATTTTCATAATAGAGAGTACATTGACTATTTCCAGGCATTAAGTAATAGGATTATAACTAAAAGATACTGTTAAGGATAATTTCTGTTGGCCTTTCATTCTAGGCACATATTTCCTGTAATTTGGTATCTATAAAACTTGTTAAGAAATCGGTAACGGTAACGTTGAAAGAAATCTTTTACAATCTTTAACTTTTTGGCTAAGATATGCTTCTAATGTATTAAATGATTTCTTCTCAATTTCTTCTTATTTAGCAATAAATTGGATAGAAATGAAGACATGTACTGATCCAAAGGAGTGAGTGCTCCCCCAATATGTTTCCTAAATATATAAAAGACATGATAAAACTGGTAGCTACTCCCCTCTTTATAAAGAAAGCCCTGTCTGTGTCCCTGAAAGGTTTTGTTCCAGCGTTGAGGGTCGTTGACTCAGGGTCATGCCAGGGTTAGCTGGGCAGCTCTCGCTGGTTTGCCTCCGCCTCACTGATAGTAACTGATAGTAACTGACTGTATCTTGCTTCCCTAGACATCACTACCTGGGCTGCCAGGTGAGACGCAGTGCTCATCTGAGGATACACAGGTAATCACCTCTTGCCGCAGCCAAACGGCTCTCAATCATGTCACTTACGCCTCACAAGTATACTTTCAGTAGATTTTTAATAGATACCAGTTGTCCAAAGCTAACACGTTTGTGCTATCAATGAACTATTGTTGTTTCTTTAGTTGCATTTATGGGATCATTAATTTCTCTGATTAATTTTTTTTCTCTTAGTCTCTTTTGTGAGTTTTTCGGTTAACATTCTATCCAATCTGCTTCATATCATCACTGTATCATTAAGTATTTGTTTAGTAAGCTATGGAAAATAATTGTTTGTCTGAAACAACTGGAATAATAGAGCGGTATTCATTTGCTATCTCGAAAATAAGTATCAATAAGAAAATATAAAAGAAACAAACCATTTTTTTTGGATTAAGACATATGCTTTTATATCACCATTGAACTTCACATCTTCAAATCTTTTCCTAACTGAGATTTAAAAAAAAGATGAGTATCTAGTCAGTATGTTGCTACCTGATACCTGACTGTTAGTGCGGAGTGCAACAATACAATTAGTTCTGCGCGCTCAGACTAGCAGGAAGAATATAAGATACATGCACCTGGTTGGGAAACAACTTGTCAAATACTGTGGTCTTTAACTGGCTTGTGCGAATACTAAAACAATGTTAGTAATCTACTATTTAGTTATGGTTACAGAATGGCAGAACAAATTTTATAACCTAAAATTGTTAGTTGGTTTATATATACATATATACATATATATATATATATATATATATATATATATATATATATATATATAGATATATAGATATATAGATATATAGATATATATATATGTATATATAGATATATATACATATATACATATATATATATATATATATATATATATATATATATATATATATATATATATACATATATATACATATATATACATATATGTATATATATATATATATATATATATATATATATATATATATATATATATATATATATATATATATATATGTATGTAATCAATGTATGACTATATAAGGGCATTTGGTGTGAGTGGGGTGAATGGGTAAGATGCATGCTTGTTGTTTGACCTTAATCAATGGAGGCAATGTTGTGGTTGAACGCATTATTTTCCTCCCTATTTTATTTTCAGCTTTTGTCACTTTGTAAAGGATCTTCACCAATACCTCGATCACTTCACTCAATTACATATAATTGCTATTCATTTAAGCATATCTTGTAAGAGCTCTTGAGTTTTTCACCTCAGAGAATTTTAGCCATAAGTGTCTTAGTGTGGCAACTCTCCAGCAAGTACCACACTTCAACCACTGCATCACCAATCCTTGACTAGACCTCTCCTTATAGAGTATCATCTCAAACCTACCAAACTGACTTTGTAATTAAGTAGGTACTCGCGAAATATTTGAAGGAGAGATGACTTACGTCTCCCTGTGAAATATTCTCTGAGAGATGCTTTTGGTTAATAGAGCAATATCACCATAAATTCACCTTTCGTGCACTATGCATAAATGGCCTAACCTATTCAATACACGTCTAAGAGGCTGAGGATTTGGAATTTCGTTTTTCGTCACATTTATGCCAATGGTGGCTAACTCGTGACTAGCCAGTTGTACGTAGTGGAGGAAACCGGATCGCGGAGTACCTGGTGAGAACCACCGCCTAACCCCAAGTCACTGGCAACTTTCTCACAACCCCAGGCAGTGGTGAGAGACAGCGTGCGGTCAGCCTTAGACCACATGGCCATCAAAGCAGGCCCTAAGAGGCTGAGCATTTCTGTGATATCTTTTTGACAAACGCATACTATTAACTTTTTTGAGGGACTTGATGCTGTCAGGGTTTTGAGGTGAAGTTAGCTCTGAAGATTTGCTACCTAGTTGATTGATTGAACTGAATCAGGTATTTGACAGGCCACTCTCAACTTGACAAAAGTTATAACCAATTCAGTCTATATGTAACCAGGCCTACCTGACTAAATAGATATTCTTTACCTACTTACTTTACTTGCATCTGGCAACTTTAAACATAACTCATCAAGTAGAATGATTTTTAAAAAGTATCTAAAGAGGGATTGTAAAATACAACTGAAATGAAATAATCTACTTTAAGTAAAATATTTCTCAAAACACTGCCTTCTTAATAAGGCATTGGCATAAGTGTCAGACCATGAGTTAGCTCTAAATGTCAATTGGTTACAAAATTTCTAGTTTGAAAAATAATCAAAGGATTTTATTCATCAGTTATGAACATATCAATAAAATTCAATATAAAGTATATTAATTTTTTCTAGAATCTCTGTTACAGTTTCAGGAACCCTTTTGGTAAAAAAATCGATATAGATTATATAGATTTTTACAAAATTTCTAGTTTGAAAAAAAATCAAAGGATTTTATTCACCTCTTATGAAAATATTAATATCAAGTGTATTGATTTTTTAAGAATGTCTGTTTCAGTTTCAGAAGTCTTTGTGTCTTAGGCTGAAGAGGTTAACTGTTGTGTAGTAGATTACTGGTATGGTAGAATGTGTGGTAGATTATCTCATGTAGTCATCATTATCTTGGGCTTTGGCTTAATCAGCTAACCAATCATGATCGTTTTCCTTTCAGGTTATTGTTTCAAGTTATAAAGATAACTGCAACAATCAACATTCAAAACTTGAAAAACTTAAATGTGCATTTTAGGTGTAGTAATGTTTTATGGATATGGTAGCAATTGCAACTTGATCAATATAAAAGACTTTATTGTTGTAAATATGATTTAAATATATATAGGCAAGGCAAGTGAAAAAGTTGCCAGTGACTTTGAGTTGCTAATTGTTTTCCTAGGGTAATCTAATGTACCCCAACATTCACAACTGGCTAGTCCTGAATTCCATTTGTCTTGATATGGCAAAAAAGCGCCAAGAAGCAAAATTCAAAGTACAAATTACCAGCTTATCCACAATGTACACTACCCCCATTTCCTAATCCTCTTGTTATTTCTTTACAGGTACAGACATTGAGAATGCAGATGCACGAAGCCAAGGAAACAATCAACAAAATGGAAACGGAAAATAAGCGGCAGAAGGAAAAACTCGATATCGCCGTGAAGGAGTTGTCAGACACTCAAAGTTCACTCATTATGGCGGAGAGTGATCTAAAGGAAGAGAGATCAAAGGCCAATAAGATTACAACGGAAACCAGCAAGAAGGAGAAGGAATTTGAGCAGAAACTGAAGGACCTCCAGACGAAACTGGACCGGAGTTTACAGGATACCCGCAGTAAAAATAATCAAAGTAAAATCAGTGATAAGGACATGAAGGGAAAGAACGAACGTATCAAAGAGCTTGAAATACAAGTGCAAAAATTTACGAACATTCAGCGTGAATTGAATGAAAAAGCCTCCAAAATGGCCGAGGTGATGTTAGAACTCAGGGAAGCCAGAAAAGAAGTGAGCCGCGGTTTCGATAGAACCAAGAACATGGAGAGGGATTACGATGAGAAAATCGACGAAATGGAGAAGGAATTTAATCAAGAAAAGAAAGACTTGCAAACCAAAATAAAGAATATGGAACAAAGGCTGCAATCGGCCATGAAGACCTCCAATATCACGGACCACCTGAATACCAATATGGCCGACATTCTGCGCGAGAAGGACGAGACGATCGCTCAGCTGGAGGAGAAAGTGATCGAGTGTGATAACAGGATCGAAGAGCTAGAAGTGGAGCTCAATGTTGAGATGGAGGATAACTCCACCATGCAGCATAATCTTGACATGTGCTACGACACCAACACCAAGCTCAAAACCCAGGCCATCAACCTGGAGAAACAGGTGCGGACTATGCAATCAGAGGTGGTGAAGGGCAACCAGGAAAACGACGCCCTCAGGGTCGAGCTCGATAGGCTGCAGCGCGAGGCAAAGGGAACTGCCGATCACAGGATCGAGCTGAAAGGACTGCAGCTACAGCTCCAGTCGAAGGATAAATCCTTGAAGGAGAAAGTGACCGAAATTAAAAAGCTCAAAGCGTTGGCAGATAATGCTGAGGATTCCAATGATATCCTAGATAAATACGAGACCGCCATCGAGGAGATGGAGAAGCTCAGTGCTAAATTAAAACAATCAGAGCGAACTCTGGCAGAGGAGCGGGAGAGCTATGTGGATGAGCTGTCGGTAAAGCAGAAGGAGCATAAGGCGTTGAAGAAGCGTGCCGAGGAACTCCAGGTGGCGCTGTCGGAGGCCACGGAGAACCTGGAGGAGGCGAGGAGGGAGAAGGAGCGGCCACAGATGCCTGCGATCGTAGAAGTGTCAGTGGGAGGGGAGACTGTGTCCGAAGATGAGCACAAGGAGATGGTCAAGAAGCACGAGCGCGCCGTCCAGGAGATCAAACGTCTCCGGCAAGAGGTCAAGACGGCGCAGGACGCTCAGGACGACATGGAGCTCCGCAATCTCAGTCTCAGGAAACAGATGCAGTCGACCGAGAGCGACTTCAAGGACCAGATGGACCTGATGACTCAGAGGGTGCAGGACCTGACCAATAAACTGGCCGTCAGCGAACGCTCCCTGAGGAAAATTGAACAGAAGAGTGCCAAGAAAGCGGCGAAAGACGACGCACAGCATAAAGCCAGCAAAGAATCTGTCTCCAATGAACTGGAAACTCAGTTGACAGAACTTGAATGTAAGATTGTGGATGTTGAAAGTGCCCTGCGGATTCAGGAGTCAGAGAGGGTAAGTCTCGGGACTCAAATTGGCAGTGTGGAACAAAAAGTGGGTAAAGATGATAGTGGTGCGGTGACAACTCCAGCAGCCAAGCAACAACAACAACAACGAAGCGTTCTGACCTCCATGCCGGCTAATCCCGAGCCAGAGCTGTCGGACGTCCAGATCAGGGGCCTCATGCAAAATGAGGAGAGACTGAGATCCTTCATCAACAACCTGAAAAACAAAGTTAACGTTGCTGGGGAAAAATTAAAACAAGTAACGAGCAAGTTACTTGATCAGACCACCAGTCAGCTTGAACTGCGCAACTTGCGTCAGGGTGAGTCGAAGCTCAAGGAACAGGTGAAGAAGTATGGGGAAATGATAGACAATTTGAAGGCAGCTCAGAGAGAAAGTCCTAGTGCGGAAGAGAGTGAGGTGGAAAAGAAGCTTAGTCAGACTGAGGCCGTACTGAGTGCATGTTACACTAAACTAGAAGAGGTGGTCAAATCGTTAGACAAACTTCCTCGTCAGGACACGTGCAGTATGACATTCGTGAGCGAAGTCAAGAAGAAGCTGAACAGCATCCTCTTGAGGGCACGAGAGCTTGTGGACACCAGCAGTGCTGGAAAAGGCAGTGTCTTCCTCACCGAACAGGATATGAGGTTACGATTATTTGCAGAGAAGATCGCCCTTGAGGCAGTTCTCTTGGGAGAGATGGCCTACCTGGCCCAGTCTCATGCACACATAGATATGGCAAACACGGAGACCAACTTCCGCAGTATACACCAAGCCAACGAGAGGATCACCCACCTGGAGGACGTACTAGAGACTTTGCTCACCGAGAACAAGGGCCATCACTTGGCCCTCAAGCACAAGACCGACGAGTACCTTAAGTCCTATTCCAGCCTCCTAGCCGAGAAGATCATGATGCAGGGAGAACTCACCATGCTCCTGCATACACACGGAATAGACATCTCGGGGGCCCAATCAAAACTTCCACAACGCACCACGCAAACCAATCCTTCTCTCGGTAAGATGGCAAAGGAGGCATGTGCTAGGGCTGAGATCGATGAACGATTACTGAACTCTGATATTCAGGTATCAAGTGTGGAGAACTATGCAAGTTCTGTTGCATCCCGGGCTCTGGCGCAGGGTGAGCTGAGCTTTATGTTGAATAAGTTCAAACGGCGGGCATCACCGGGAATGACTGACCAAGAACGCATTGAGATGTCTGAACATGAACTTGAGGTGGCCCAGCAAAGACTGGAGGAGCGTGAAAAGGGTTTGAAGGATACCGTAGAACAGTTTTGCAGTGAGCGTATCAGTGAACTGGCCACGTTGGTAGCTAAGGACGCGACCATCCGGCCCGCAGAGTCGGACAGCTCTGCAATCTGTGGGGAAGCGAGTAAAAGGCTCGCTGATAAGACCATAAATAAAGAACTGTTGGGGGCAGAGATAGCCATCTTGGTGAAGAAGTACGGGCAGCTGTACGAGAACGAACTGCAAGTGGAGTGCCAGGCTGCTGGCCTTGTCAGGGAAAGCTCGGAACAGACAAAACAACGCCACCTACAAATTGAGGCATCGATAGACAAGACAATTAAGGACACTGTGCGGGACTTAAATGAAAGCTACGAGAGGTTAAAAGCTTCAGGTGATGCTGGAAAAGTAGAAGTGGCTCCCTCAGCCAGAGTTGACGTGATTGTTAAGTTTGCGGACGTTCTGGCCCAGAAGGCTGTGATAGGGGGACTGGTGAAGCACATTGTGGAGCAGTTGGGAGAAAACCCATCACAGCAGCAGCAGCAGCACCGGCCCAGACAGCCACTCAGGAAACACGACTCTGGCATCAACATGAGCGGCAGCACGCCACCCTCCTCCCCCACACAGGACGTCACCATACAGGAGGAAGACAGTGGGGGCACTGAGGGTCTCATACAAGAGTCTGCATCGCGCCAATCTGTGGTCGAGTGGCTGCAGAAAGGTTCACTAGGAGACAGTAACATGGAGGATCAGATACTTCGTGTAGCTCAAGGCATGCAGGCCTTGGAGAAAGACTTGTGTAAATACCACCACCACCGTAGCGGCGGGGGCGGGGGTGTCAGTGACTATGCCGAGAGCATCGCCCGAGAGGCGGTCCACCAGGCAGAACTCGCCTACATCTTACAAAAGGTGAAATTGCAGTACGAATCCCAGCTGGCCGGCTTGAGGAAACAACAGTTCCAGTCGTCCCAACAAACACCTGTAGATCAAAAATACCAAACATTATTACTCAAAGAACAAAACAAAAACTATGAACTCGAGCAAGACATCGCTAAAATGAAAAGTGAATGTGAGCGTCTGAAATCGCTAGGTGCGAAGCTAGAGGAGCTTGAGAAAAGGACTAGTAGTGAGAGGAGTTCGCTGGAGGAGCGCTCTAAGAGTCAGGTGGACTCTCTGAGGAAGGAGCTGCGTGAGGCCCGGGAGGCTCTGCAGAGAGGGGGCAGCAACAGCAGTGGCGGCAGCTCGGAGGACGCTGCGCTGCACCAGGTTCAGGAGCTACAGGCAGAGCTGGAGAGGCTGACTGCGGAACACGCCAAGGAATTGGAACAGGTGAGAGCAACAACACAATCCACTCATGCCTTGATATTTTAACCCATTCACACTCAGAGCGGCCAAAACAGGCCTGATGATTTGGTAAATATTTTACCTACAGAAGCATTTTCTGGAAAACATTTGAAGGAGAAATGTTGATCAAAAGCAAAAAATCAACTCTCCAAATATTTTATGAACTTTCGCTTTATACCCAAGTTATTTTCAAAAGTATGAGAGTAGCAGACAATACTTTCCTAAGTTCAGGTCTTCGAGTGTGAATGGGATGTTCTCTGAGTCTTATGATACATTTAGAAAGAACTTTCTCATCAAGATGAATTATATGAAATAGTTAAGAGTTGTAAGTCGAATTTTGATCATCGTAATTCCTTTTATCCTATCATATTGATATTGTTGTTGATGTGAAGATGAAAAAAACAATACAATTCTTTAAAAAAAAAGTTAATCCTTCAAATATTCTCAGAATTCTTCAGTCAGATTAATACTGGCAAAATAGTCAGAACAGTTTTATATCTTGTCGAAAGATACTTTTTGAAAGTCAATTTTGAAATTTGACATTTCTCCTTCAAATGCTTCTCTGCAGATGATTCTGTTTAAATAATATTTCCAAAATGGGTTTGTATGTACAGGCCTCAACGCTAACTGAAACTGTAACTGGCCTCGTAGGACAAATAACACCTAGGATCTACTGGTCCTGCAAAATTTTTACTGGACCTACAAACTTTTCTTTAATACAAAAAGGAAAAACATTGCATAAAATCCACAGACAACATTTATTTTTATTTATTTCATCTTCATTCATTTCAAAAACATTTGGCACTTTCATGAGGAGAAACTTGTTAACAAGAATGTCCCCAAATGTTTACTGTCCCTGTAGGACTAGTTGAGGTCATTTTTTACTGGCCCTAAGCCATTTTGGGAAATTTTTACTGGCCTGAGGCCATAGGACCATTGTTAGCGTCGTGCCCTGTATTATTTGTTTTACTGCGCACAGTTCATAAAGCTTGTACTGTTTTCTAGGTGAAGCTTGACTGGATGACGACGGTGCGCGCGATGCAGGCCAGCGGGAGTGAGAGTGAAGATGAACTGGTAAAACAGATTGCTTCGCTTAAAGAAAAACTTGCTGAAACCAAGAGCAAACATAAGGTAATGAAAGAAATACTAGTCATACCGGATGTGATTCAACCTACAAAATATGTCTACTATCGTCACAGGTCAAGAAACTGTCAGCCTGAAATAGTTAAATATGAATTGATATAGTTCTTTATATTGAAGTTTTTTTTAATGAATCCTAAGGAGTAATGTTATCTTTGTGGTCAGACAGCTATATATCTACCTGGGCCTTTTACATAATTTTGCAATTTTTGAAATGAAAAAAGGCAACTCAGTTTTATTACAAATGATCTCTTGATAATTCTAAAGACAATTCAAATACATTTTGATAGAGTTATATACATTTGTTTATACATAAAGATGTTATAAATATTATTTATCATTTCAACTATAGCATTTCTATATTTGCATTTAGGCATGACTTGCATGTATGTGTGTTTCCTTTTTTGTGGCCAGTAATTTTTCTCACTGTAAAGGCTAGACAAGCACAGGCACATTTTAGTGATGAAAATGTGCATTTCAGTGATGAAAATGTGCATTTTAGTAATGAAAATGTGCATTTCAGTGATGAAAATGTGCAGCTTTGATTGTGTTGCTTGCGATTACTTGCAACTAGTTTAGACTGTGTGCAAATTCTACCACTCATTTTAGTAATTTCCATGCACAAGAAATCTCCCAGTGCAAGCATTGTGTATTGTAGGATGGGAATAAATATTGTTACCTAAATACCATAAATGCAGACAGCAAATGTCAAGGGTATCTCCATGCATGAATGTGTTTAACATGCTTTTTGAAACCATTCTCTGTTGTCTTGTGTCATAATTCCATTGTTGTTCAAGCCATCCCTGCCTATGAGATCTAATGAAAAAAAATGTTGTCTGGAGCTATGACTCTTAATAAAGTAACTTCAGCATGAAGAAGAAATTCATCAAAAAAATGAACAAGTCCAGTTCTTGGTTTGGTTCTAACTAACAATTCTTCTCCTTCCATTTTTTTCTTCCAAAATATGCTTTTATTATTGGTTATTTGAATGAAATAGTCAGGCTGCTTTTGATACAAGCATGGATGGAATAAGTTGTCTCTTGTGCATACTCCCTACCTTCGATGCCAGCCTTGTATCAAGAGGTGGGTTTTTCCCTGGAATCATATGGGTAACTTGTGGGTGAAGACCCTATTTTCCCTTGGTTTTCTTCATTTTGCTATGATTTTTACCCAACATGCTTGATACCAGACTTCCTCTGAAAGCATTGTACTCAACATCTGGCAACCACAAAATGGTTGCTTAAAGATTTTGTTTTGGATTAAGAGTTTTGTATATTTATATTTCAATCACACTGGCCACAAGTATAAGGTGCAAACAAAGGTGTGCACACACAGAAATATAATTTTTAAGAAAACACACACACTATTTTACAACGTTCATTTCATGGATAATAAGGATTTTAATCAAATTAATCTAGTCATGCCTGAAAAACTCCTGGACAGTGTTCATGTGGATTCTGTATACTTTTGAAAATAACTTAGCAATTAATGAAAAATTGGAGAAATATTTGAAGATGTGTTGTGCACTAGTTTCTGATGAACATTTCTCTTATAAATATTTTCTGAAAAATTGCTTTTGTTCAAAAAATACCATCAAAGTCGTCAAGTGATTTTCGCTGCTACAGGCATGAATGGATCAATTATTATTTTTATTATATTTATTATTATTATTATTATTATTATTATTATTATTATTATTATAATTATTATTATTATTATTACTATTAATATTTTAATATTTTTTTAATTATTTAAGCATCTTTTAGAATTATCATTTTACAGTGCTATGTTCAATCATAGGGGTTGCTCTGAAAGGGAAGTACCTTACTGGAATAGGTGGTCATTATGGAATATAAGAATTTCAACAAGCCCTAGCAGCCGCCTCTTTTCTGTTGTGTGAATTAGATTAGGTGTAGTAGTGCGTGTATTTGTGATGTTTGACGACGTCGACTGTGTTATATTTCAGCATGAAGTAGAACAGCTTCAGAAGCAGCAAGAGAGCAGTAAGAAGCAAGTCAATGAGCTGGAGAGCCTCTTATATAGCATGCAGGTGCGCCTCCCCTCCTCCCAATCATCACAGTTCACCTTACACACACAGTCTCATTCTCTCCTCCGTATCGCCTTAATTCACTCAAAATGACCCCTGATATAGCCTATAGATGTACACACACCTTCTCATTTTCTCATCCATTTCACCTCAACTAACTCAAAAATGACCCCTGATATAGCCTATATAGCCTGCTACCCATCTACACATTCAATCTAAACTTTTCTCTTAAACCCCCTGAGAAAGACAACTGACATAACCTCCTCCCCATAACACACTCTACACTCAGCTTCTCATTCCACACAGTATCACCTCAATTCACTCAAATTTCTGACATTAACTAGAGACCCCTGATATAGCCTATTTCTATCCTGCTAAAACTTAACATATATACATCAAATAACCTCTTCATAAAATCATCCTCCATCTTTCCTGTCATATATGCAAATTACACCAACTATGATTATTGTAAATAGGTAATCATGTTTGAAACATTTACATTAAGTAACTCATCAAAACAATAGGGGTCATCAAAAGGTAAAAGATCTAGTTATTTGTTAAATTTAGTATGTCATGGGGATTTTTAGCTTTTTCAATTTGTAGGTTAAATTTGTAATTTGGAAGATTAAATCAAGTGCTAATTAAGAAAACTGATTTTACACTTAAGTCATATGTAAGGTTTTGTACTTCAAGTTTAAAGAATAACCGATAAGATATTGTAATGCTGGATTCAGATAAAGTTTGTATTAACATTATTTTTTTAAACATTATCGGTAAAGTTTACAAACTTCCTTGTAATGATTGTCTGACTAAAAGTTGGGCCTCCTTTAAAACACCAAAAGATTGATAAAATGAATATTGATGTTTGCATATCTTTACAGTCAGTAAGTCAAATATCAAATTTTATTGATGGGAAGGTTAAGTTCTTTTCCTACTGCTGCAGCAGATAGAAACATTTCACTCTCAGGGAAATATAAATACACTCATACATGCACTCAGTAGAGTATACAATGTATATTTTTGATTACCATTAAATTAGATTATTCAGTATGGCCACTTTTCACTTGCACACCAAAAGCTACACTCGATATACTTACCGGTAAATACAACTCCACACTATTCCTATAAAGCATATACAAAATTAGTAGAACTTTGGAATAGCTATGATTGCATTTGTTTTGGATTTTCTCCTTAAAGATAGCATTTCTAAACTTTGGAGAATCACTCAACAACAATCGTATACTCTTTTGTTTTTGTATTCCTGAAATGCCCAAGAAAAATGTCTGTACCAAAAAGTATCCTCATTCTGTGTGCATTCTCTATTCCATTGTGTATTAGGGTGAATCTTGCCACTGCTGCAGCAATAGGAAATGTAGAAGCTGTTCTGCTAATGTGAGATATTGGCCTGTGAAAATCTAACAGTTTTACCAAGTAGAGCATGTGCCCTTATAATTATTAATTAACTGATTTGATTGGTTTACCATCTCTGATTGGATGCATTTTAATTCATTTTATGATTTTAAGTTACATATTTAATTGAATGATACCGATCATTTCTATTAGTTTAGATTTAGTTGCTTTGTCAGTTGAGTCCGATTTTTGTCCTGTTTAACTCAGTCCAGCACCAGTGCATGTGACCAACATAGGAAACTGATGATAACAGTCTATAGCATGTGTGTGATGGATATTGTTCTAACCACCTTGACATTTTATAAAGGTCGATTTTGAAAATGAAATGACTCGTCAGAAGGAAGAGCACCAACAGGAACTGGCCCGCAGCAAAGAGAATATGAGTCTCCTATTGGCTACTGCGGATATGCAGAATCTGCCTGTTGACGAGGATGCCATCAAGAAACGTTACGAGAAGGAAATCAACAGACTCAGGGTAAGGAGAATTCATTTGTCAGTTGCCTTGTAAAATTAAAGACAGGTTTTGCATATCACCAGATACTTTTATTGTGTCTGTAGCAGCCAAAAAATGATCCATCTACTTGGATGGTATTTTTTTTCTGAAAGAAACATTTTGAAGGGGAAGATTATCAGATGTGTACTCATTATCTTTTTAACCCATTTGTGTGCCTAAAATGCGCCCAAACCACTGATACTGTTTATTAGGGTAAAGAAATTTTCTTCAAATATTTCTTTACAAATTATTAAGCATTATTACTATATTTATATTCTAAAATTATCTGTGCATGTAGATGATATATTTTTTCAATTTTTTTTAAGCATTCTTATTATTACTTTTAAAAGTATCTTTGCATGTAAACAGCATCTTTTTGGGGGAACTCTAGGCCTGAATGGATTAATACTCTGTTTACCAAGACTAAGTTTCGTTGTTGTTGTATTTCAGGAGATGTGTGACTCAGGCTTTGAGAGCATGCAGCAGTCCCACAAGAGGGCACTGGAGGAGATGCGGGCGGCCCACAAGGAGGAGGTCGAGCGCCTGCAGCAGGAGAAGGAGACCGTGCTGGAGGAGGAGACTCAGGCAACACACGCAGGTAGGTGGCGCCACCTAGTAGACAAACTCTGTGTACCAGGGACTTAGCCACGATTCTCATAAAAGAGTGTCCAAATTAGGATTTCAAAAAAATTAGGGTGTCCAAAATCCCTGGTAGAAAAAGTAAAAATCATTACACTGATTAGGTACATTAACAAATTAAGTTATTATATGCTTAATTACTCAAGAGATGTCTTTGCTATTATTTAAAGTTCAACTTTTTAGAAATTTAACTTGGAATTAGTATTCATGAAAAACACATAACAAAATCTAGGGTGTCTTTTTACCTAAAATCAGGTAGTTTTCATGCAGGGGGCTTTGAATTAGACATAGGACCTAACTCAATCAATTTTAATTTCAAAGTTATTGTAAAAATAATATATATTCAGACGGCATTTTCTAGAGGAACCTAAGTAATAATGGGATAAAACTGCAGCCAAATTAAGGCTGAAATTAGTTTCCCGAAAAAATAATGTAAGTCTCGCAGATATTTTAAGTAGGCCTGGTAGTTTCTAACTATGCCAAGGGTTTGATATTAAATCCAAATGTGGTTGATGCAACAACCTGTCCCATTTTTATTCACTCACTTTCTGTGCTATTACTAACTGTTGTTGGTGTCATCTCAGAATGTATGTGTGCAATTGAGAACTGCTGAGTGTTGTTGAACTAAGGGTGCTGTTGTTTTCATTGTTTTGTGTACCAGCCGTCTACCAGGACGTACTGAATGGTAAGAAGAGAGTGGGTCTGTGTTGTCACGTTGATGTACCACCTCACACTTATCAGGGTCTGTCACTTAGATTTCAGGCTAGGGGCCCGAAAAGGTCTTTTGATAAAATATTATTGGTCAAAAACAAGATTTTTCGTTTATTGTAATAATATTTTGGGCCCCTAATCTGAAAGATCTAGGGGCCCACAGCAAAATCTATGCCCCTGGGCCCCTGGGAAAGTCGAACCCTGCTTATACATGTATTAGAGGCTCCTCCCATTAATATCTCTTTGTATCATATACATGCTCCAATTCCTAACCCATTGCTGCTTAAAAGTAACTCAGGAAACTGTTGTCTGGATCTATGATACTTCATCAAAATTGTCTGGCTTACGATCTTAAAGTGAGGTATAATAAAATGGGTTAAAAACCTTGAATTAACCCTCATCTCAAGGCAACATTCTACTTCTCCATCATAGATGAATGTCCTATTGCATATTCCTCTATCATAACCCTTTTCTAAACAGTGTTGTTTAGTAACATCATATTTTCTTGTTATATGTTTCTACATCTTATCAACTCGCTTACTGTTTTTCCAAAGTCTAGTATTGTGCAATACTACTACTGGATATCTGAGGTTCTCTAAGTCGTTATAACATTGACAGTGAAGTTAACCTCAAAAAGAAGTATATTTCAAAAGAATTGACACAAAAAATAAAAATTGTCAGAAATATATTGTCAATATCTATATCACACACTTCTTCTATCACCTGTTATTGTGCTGCCACCTTTTGGTCAACTGTGTCACTTGTTTGTTCACATGTTTGTTGTGCCATAACACAAACCTTCATGCTATGTTGTGAATGCTCTTATAATCATGCCAGTCCCTCACACCTCTCCACCCCCCCCCCCCCCCTCTTCCTACAACTGCCAACATTTCTTATAGCAGACTTGATAACCACCCAGTATAACCTAGCCATTGACCAGGGCAAGTTAAATGTTGAGTCTACTGTCTTAGAGGATACCTCAAGTCTGCAGAGTGTTAGCAGTTTTTTTAGTGCTGCAAATACCCATTATATATGCATGCACATACTGGATAGTGTGTGATATCCACTGGATACTATGATATATACTGAATTCTGTGTGATTTCCCACTCTTATATAACGCAGCTTCTTTTATCCGGTCTACATTTTCGATTATATTACTTTTTATTTCTTTAAATCTTATCTTAGTTCTATGCTCAGATCTTTTTGCTTTGTTTTAATGATATAGACATCTTGAGATTTCTTATACCAGTTCTTTTAACCTTGTCATTTATTGCCATTTTTTTCTAAAATAATGCAGACAATTGCTATACTAAGAAGATGTTGAGGCGTGACTGTGTTAAGTAATTTGATTGTGTGTTTTCTTGCAGCCCTGGATGCCATGAGGAAGGCACACGAGGCAGAGGTCCAGCAGGAGAAGGCAAAATTCAGGGAGATGGTCAAGAATATGTTCTCTCACAGCGACATGGACAACTTAGAAAAACAACATGAGTAAGTACTCAGAGTGTACACAGAACAGTAAAAACAGAAAGAAAGGGAATTTAAGACACTTGTGAAAGGTAGGAGCCGCTTTCCTGGCGGTATCTGGCATTGGACTTCATGTGAAAGTTGGTATCATTGACAAATGTGTTTTGGTGCTGAGTCAGGAATATTAACCCTTCAGCCGCTGTTGGCTAATTTTGCAATACAAAAAAGCTGAAATATGACTGAAACCCTGGCAAGTGGGTCCTCATATGTTAGCACTCAGTGAGAACTTTCAAATGAATACCAACATGACAGGATATAGATGATTTCACAAAGTTCTTGTGCCTTAGACGAAAGTAGTCTCAGCATTGAAAGGGTTAATTGGGCCCATCATAGGGACTTGCATGATCATTCTGCAACTGAATGGACTGGAATGGATGTGTTTTATGTTACCTGTGTATTAGGATCTGCTTGAAATATTGCTGTCATGTTTAGAATATTTTGAGAGTGGCCACACTTATAATAATTTAAAATTGTCATTTATAAAGCGCTTTTTCCATTAAAATGTTCTAAAGCGCTGAACAATCATTGGTCATAAAACGACTTGTTGCAAGGAAATTAGAAGAAAAATACTTTGTTCAGACTGTAAAAGATTTGTAGGCAGGGATTGATCCAGCACATTTCCAATGCAGGGGCTTAGCCACCTATGCGCCTAGCGTGTCATTTGGACACCCAGAACTCTGTTTTTGGACAGTTTGGAAACCCAAAAGTTAAGGTCAGGATTTTCTGATGATGACAATTTTAGAAGATAGTGCATGTAGTGTCACTCCTACAATACAGACAAAGCAGTTACTGCCCTAAAAAGGTAAAATCTGTAGATATATATGGTTTATTTCATCAGTAGTGTGAACTTTGCACCACACTTTGGACACCCAAAAGTTTATGAAACCTTCGTTTGGACACCCTGTTTCCAAATACTGGCTAAGACCATGGTCTAATGTTTGTGATTTCAGCGAGGAGCGCGACAACCTAAAGCTGGAGATCCAGTTCCTGACGGAGCAGTACTCCATCAAGTGCCTCAAGCACGCCTCCATAGAGGAGCGCTTCCAGATCTATTTGAAATATTGCTGTTATATTTATGATATTTTCAGAGTGCTCACACTTGTAGGCAGGGATTGATCAAGCTTTGTTTGTGATTTCAGTGAGGAGCGTGAGAACTTAAAACGGGAGATCCAGTTCCTGACGGAGCAGTACTCCATCAAGTGCCTGGAGCACGCCTCCATAGAGGAGCGCTTCCAGACCCAGGCCCACTCCCTGCAGGACAGCAGGAAACACATCCATGAGCTCATGGCCAGGTAAACATAGTTCCCTAGTTGCTCAAAAGGGGGCCAAAATAAACTCACAGCATGAGAGGAAATAAACCTTTTCCTCGCTTATTGACTGTTAATCGTGTCTTTCAAATGCATATCTGAAAATGTTTGGCATGACCTAAACTGCTAGTGTACTGACTTTCATGCTTTTAATACAAAGTGCACAATTTGACCAAAATGCGTCTCAAATAAGCCTGACTAGTAGTTTTAAATTTGAAGAATAGACAGCCACAACTGAGCCAAGGGAAAAGCTTTCCCAAAGTGTCTTATGATTCATATACTGATCACAAACTCTTCCATATTTATAGTTCCCAATTTGCATAACAGGGGGCCACTGCTGACTCGTGACCCAAGCGGAAGCTTACCTGTATATCTACGTATCTTCGTTCATAGTTTGCTGATCCATTCTTCCTAATGTAACTTATAATTCGCCCAATAGGAGGCCACTACTACCTCGTGGCCAGGGGAGGACTAAGATGGCTAAGATGACCAAGGCTAATATGACTAATTTGACTAAGGTCCTGGTTAAGACCTGTTTCTCTTCGACCCTTTCGTAAACAGGGTCTTTAGATGTTCTAAATATTTACCTACCTACTGACTTGTAACAAAAACACAGATTTTCTTACTTATGTGTGATATCTCTCTTTTTGTAGGAATGATGATCTAAATAAAAATCTGAAACTTGTGACTAACTTGTGACAAAATCACAGAAAATCGAGTTTCAGTAGATCAGAATTTCTTGCCGATCCACTTTTGTTTTGCGGATAGTTGGTATCTTTTGTACTTATGTGTGATATCTCTCTTTTTGCAGGAATGATGATCTTAATAAAAATCTGAAATCTGAGATCGCAAAACTGAACAAATCCATCGAAGCAATCCGCTCAGCTGGAGCTCAAGACCAGAAGGACACAGACAAAGAACTCAGCCAGGTGGGTGCATGTTATCATGCAAATACTGTAGAATAGGAAATTAATCTGAGTGTTTTATTCTGCCGAGTGGGGTCAGTTCGGTATTATGGAAGTCGGATGTATTATTCCTGTCATTAGAATATCAACCGTCATTATTGGCTTTTCAGTAAAAAAAAATCTTGGAAAAATCCAAAATCACAAATTCGTTAATTTGCTCACAGATTCCTTGACTCCTTGAATTCAGACCATGGTTACTGGATTATCTATAGTAGTATAGTATAGTATAGTATAGTGACTGCCAATTCATCTGCAGGTTATGGCAAGATTTAGGTACTTAGGTAGCTACATAGGATAAGGAAGAATATTGTTTCTAGATACTCTTTTACCATTGATGGTAGTTAGCTAGTTTGTATATAAACCTGATTTGTTTATAATATCTAATTTGCCTGTAGGTAGGAGGTAGGTAATAAGGATGCGGAAAGATTTGTTTCTAGTTTCTCTTTTCACCACTAGATGGCGCTGAGTGTGAAGGATGTAGAGATCCAGCAGTTGAAGCAGGAGGTCAGTGGTTTAGAGGAGGAGTTACATTGCTCACAAGAGGTAAGTTTTATCTTATTCACCAATTAGAGTTGCCTATTTATTCACCTCCGGCCATTTTACATTCACTCTCTTGGTACCAGGATTTCCCACAAAAAGGAAGATATCACATTCACATAGAAATGATTGAATCAATACTTATCAATGTGCATGTGTGTAGTATACTGGAGGCATGCAACCAAACATTTAAGTGGTATATTACTAAAAGGACTGCCTTCCACCAATTAAGGCCAAGAAAAGAACTCTTGAATAAAGTTTGTGAAGTTTTCAAAAACCCTCTGGTGACATATTCATGGTCACATGTTTTAATTTGGATAGCCTATGATAGAGTATGAACGTTCAAAAAGTCCTGTAATTTATAGACACTTGTTGAAGCCTGTGCTTTGTGAAAAGAAAGCAGCTAACAGTGTACGATGCTATATTGCCATACATGTTATTTTGCATAATCATCAAACATTTTGAATACCTGAGGGATCCTTTTGGTTCCTTGAAAGTGAATGACCATGACCACAATATATTGATTTTGCTATTGATTTATCAATTTTTTGTTTCCATTTTATTTTCAAATCATTAAAAATTTATACATGCTTTTTATGTTAGAACTTGACAGACCTAGCTGCATGGCCATTTACTTTACACTGTGCTTATGATGAGAACATCTTTGATAATATTGTCCATAAGACTTATTCATTTGCAAATGCAGTTAATGCATTTATTGTCTCCCAAGGCTAGATTCGATTTGTTTGATTTTAAATTATTTCTCTATTTGACCAATTACGTTCAAAATTGCTGACCACTGGTGCACTTAAGATGCACATTGTTTAATATGCGGGGTTTGTCTATTACTATGAGTAAGAGACCAGGTAGGCCCTAATTAAAAAGGATCCAGTAATTATTCATAATCACTTTTCTTGAAATATTTCTCAAAATGGATGTATTATGTCGTGCAAAATGAAAAAACAAAAAAACAAACAAACTCTTAGACTATGTCTGGTAGCCCCTCTAAGCCCTTAGCATCAATATATTAGAGGCCCAAAGCAGTTTTTGATAGTCAAAGCGGCTAACAGTCCTGTCTCATTTTAAAAGTGTGATGTGTGCATCTAGCCGCTACTTTTAGCTGTATGGAGGGAGTATGAAAAGCAGCAATGTCTTTTGATTTTCACTGCATGTATTGCTTACTAGATGATATTATTTGCCAATAAACCCCATTACTTGCGCCAACTTGCAGATAAAATGGAGGTTGTCTAAATGCTTCGTTAGCATCAAGGTAAGAGACGCCCGCGGACAATCAAAACGCTCGGCTCACTGCTGCTGTAACAACTGGCTTCATACATTGCTTGCATATCTAGAATTTTATTTTGTACTTCTTTGGCTTTGCTATGAGTTTGAGGGAAACTGCTGAAACTTAATTACTGGGTTGAAAACGATGTTGATAGATTGTCATTCATGGAGATCGGTTTTATGTCTTAGAATTTTTTTAGAAATCATGAAATTGGTATTTCAGCCTGTCTATTCCTTAAGCCTTGGAAAATATTCTCTGAGTTTATGATTATTTTAGAAATAACTTCAGATTGAAACAAACGTTCAAAGTATTTAAATAAGTTTAAAAATAGAATTAAAAAAAAATTATAATCAAATTATTTTTGAAATATCAAAGCGTTAGACAACAATTTTCAAGGAGAATTCTTTTCATGAATATGTTTACCCTAAAACCTAGAACAGGATATTTTCACTGAAATTTCAAGAATGAAAAGGGTCAAGTCATTGCTAGGGTTAAGTGTCAGGTATTATATAATGCTTTTGTAGCTATTTTACTCATCCAGCACTTCACAGCTTCATTACAGTCTAGCTATCAGTTATACTCTAACCAGCCATCCCCAAGACTCATCATAAAGACTTAAACACTTCAGATATTGATTTTCACTGATACTATGTATCCGTATCCAATAGGACGAGAATTTATATCTGAGGATTAAAAAAAAAGAAGTTTTGTGTTGAATAGAACTTATTTAAGTTATTTATTGTTCTCCCAAGTATATGAAGTTGCTATTTGAAATATATGGTTGGGTATAACAAGTATTAGTTCTAGTGTTATAAATTCAACTTTTTTTGTAATCTCAACTTTAAAATGAATTAAAACACTACTCTTTAAGTCCTGTATCGGCCCTTGATGCACATTTATGCTTTTGATTAGTTAAGATTTTTCTATCAATTAGTCTTTATCTAGAGGTGATATTTTACTGTTGTTACTTCTACCCCTCACCATATTTATCCATTGCAGTAAAAAGAATCGGTTTTGCTTTTCCACATATTTTTTTTTCTCAGTTACCACTTGCTTTTGTTAAACGTTGCTGTGTGCCCCTGTCTGTGAAATCTCGCATCCATTTAGTGTGACAGGGTTTTATATGAGTGCTTTCTGGTTGAACAATCCAAAATCCAGACACTATTAATATTCCACCAACCAGCATTAGAACCAACTGTGAATACTCTTTAAGGTTTTGCCAACAACAAACGGTGCATTTTTGGAAGCAGAATAGGACATGATAACAGCATGGGTGTATATACGGTCAAAAAAGATGATTAAAATTTGAGTGATTGCTTGTGTTTGAATATCATGGCATACATTAGAAGGATATTGGGAAGTTAAAGGACTTGGTTCTGGAAGCTAATTGCTCGATAAAAGGAATCAGATATTGGGTGTACTGCTTCGGGATGGAGCATCAGGTATCTAATATGGGTTGGAGGTCCTAAGTATACCAATAACTAATAAACTACTCACTTATATCAAATGTAAAGAATCATTTTATTTTACTTAAGTTTATGTTTTTTACAAAGCCTCAAGTATTTTGATTGTATTTAATGATCCCCTTTATCGAATGGAATCAATTTTTATCTTTGAATGAAAATCAAACCAATTAAGTATGTTTGTGCTTCTAAGATATACCAAATTCGTTGTTTGAATTATTGTGATTTACCGATTAACCTTTAACATTTATTGTTTTCCAAAACGTACAAAACTTAGCTTGGAAGCATACCCCCAAATTTACAGTCTTCAAAGCTTCAAAGCAGGATTGATCGAGCATATGTTGCAATATTTTGTATTTAAAAAAAATGTAATTGATTCTATACTTTTAATAGAGTAATCTGAAGGAGCTAGTGAAAGGTTACATCTTGATACATCTAGCATTATTTGTTCCACTTTAAGGAAAAAGACGGTCAAATCAAGGAACTCAGGGCAAAGTTGGATGAAGCAGAAAAGGACTCGAAAGGAGTGAGACGAAAAAAAGATTCTGATTCCCAGTCAAGGTCATCAGAATCTAGGTCAAGGTCAAGATCTATTTCACCTGATCATCGCAGTGTTAGCAGTGACCTGGCTATCAAAAAATCCCCAAGCGCTGGACTGGTAGAAACAAGGTCAAAAATCGCCTCCAGGAGGTCAAAAGGTATGTTACGGTTCATCATAAACTTATTTTCTCTTTGCTGATTAGTAGAATTGCCTTTTAAAATCATGACCCTGTTTTTAGGTAAATTCTAGAATTATAGAGATTATGAAAACGTGTTAATTAAGATCATTCAAATGTACGAAGTTGTGAAAAAATGTCTATATAAGCAGATATCTTACAGCTCTTGATTTACAATATGGGCAAATTGTATTAAACTATAAAATATATTGAAAATGAACTTATCTCATTGAATTTACTCTGAAATTTTATTTCTAAAAAAAAAGGTTGCAAGGCCTTAGGATGAATAAAATAGAAATATTTATCTGGGAAACATTTAGTGATGATGGTGACTGATAAAAAAGGTCTCTTTTCTCTAAAAGTCACTTGGTAGTTCTTCAAGAATGTTTCTGTTTCCTATTAAATGGGTGATAAGTTTTGGGTTTTATTGCGCTATGCTATGTTTATTGACTGTGCGCTCCTTCGGTGGTCCGTCCCTCCGTCCTCGTCGGGCAGCTGGTTGGCGGAGGATTCTCGGGGTTCCTTTCTTACTCCCCACTTCTTTACTACTACTGCTACTACTCCTACTACAGTGGTTTGTGGTCTCTTTATGTTTCAGTGGAGTTTGACATATAGATCCTCTTCATGTTATAAGGTAGATGGAATTTGCAGGTAGGATAAGGAAGTTCCGAGGAGGAAAATCACCACATTCTCTTCCCTCCTTCGCCTTGAACGTTTATTCTTTCCAGCACGTTGGTGCATCTTGCTCTCTGCTTGCTAAGACTTCTACAGAATTCCTGGGACTCACTGTTAATATTTTCAACCCTGCCCCTTAACCCTTTTGCTGCTGGTGGCGAATTTGGCCAATACGGAATGATGCAAAAAAACCTGAATAATGATTGAAACCCCATCAAATGGGTACTCATCTGAGAGTGCTCATCGAGAGCTTTCCAATGAATACCAACATGACAGGGTTTAGATGGTTTTCAAAAATCTTTGTGTCTGTGTGCTTTGGACGAAAGACGCCTCAGCATTAAAAGGGTTAAAATCTACCCCTCCTCCCCTGATTTTTACCCTCCATTTATCTATAAACCCTTGGAGTGGATGTTGCATATGATTGAATAATGAAGTTTGTTGAATTTATTTTTCATTGACATTAAATATTTTTGAATCCTAATATTCATTTTCTTTGGTGGTAATGATTAAAGGAGCGCCATAACCTGAGGAGTGATTTGAAATCATGACCAGGAATTTGACTGATTGGCAAGTCCCTGGTTTTGTTTGTGATTTTGCTTTGCCAGAGGTGGATACAGGTTTTCATAGTTAAAGGCTTCTTAAGAAATAATGAAAAAGTTAGCATGATTTTGCTTTAGACAATTTCATTGATTAAAAGCGGAAAGAAGCTTCCTTGAACCCCTCAAAAGATTCAAAATATATATTTTCTGTCAAATTATATTTTCTGCTTAATTGTGACTAACTTGTAATTAAAGTTGGAGAAAACCTGAGTAGCCAGGGAAAACTGCCACCTAACCTCAAATGCTAAGATGGGGTTTTGAACCCAAATTCTTGTAACGGAGTGAATTTTGATTCAAAATTTTGTTTATTTCATTTTTTTCTGTCATATTAAAGCTAAATTTTAACTAGCCAGTTGTTAATTATGGAGTACTTGGAGAAATCCACCACCTAAACCCAAGTCACTGGCAACTTTCTTACATGCCTCAAGCCAGAGCAATCAACTTGTAATACATCTGACTGCTCATCCAAATTTTGCCTGTATCCATATCTGGTTGGTCACCCTGTTTAGCATGGAAGGGTCTAGTAGATGTTAGGCGTTATTTATACATGTATATAGTTTCTTATTAAGTGCTGCCCAAGTAGAACATGTATAGTAGGCATGTCCAGTTGCCTGATTGCCTGGACGAGTAGATTTAGAAGCAAAGCGTATATTTTTTCCTTTTTTGAAAGTTGAGTCTAGTGCTCTTTGTACCTGGGAGGATTAAGTCCTGAAATCTTGCGACTACCATATATATGTACCATATATGTGCACCAGGAAATTGACATCTATCCCTCTGTTTGAGTAGAATGTAATTAACGTCCTACTGAAAGGTGAACCAGTTGACATACAGCCCTCAATGCTAACTCAAAATGGTACTGGCCCGGTAGGACCAGTAACACCGAGGATCTACTGGTCCTGAAAAAATCTTACTGGTCCTACAAGTTTATCTTTAACATAAAAAGAAAAAACATAGCATAAAATTCATAGACAACATTTATTTTTATCTATTTTATCTTCATTTATTTCAAAAACTTTTGGGATGTTCTTGAGGGGAAACTTGTTGATAAGAATGCCCCCAAATGTTTACTGGCCCTGTAGGACCAGTTAAAGTCTTTTTTTACTGACCCGAAGCCGTTTTGTGAATTTTTACTGGCTTGGGGCCATAGGACCACTGTTGGCGTCGAGCCCTGACATATGTGCTTGTGCATATGTTTGTGAGTGTGTGGTTGTATGCATGTGTGTAATCACATTTATATAGTACCCCACTGGCCATGCTGCAAATGTTTTCCTCAGCCTGTACAACGTCTACTAGTTATAGCCCTTAAAGCTTAAGATTTGGGAATTTTCTCTTAACAAATGATATTCCTAAATGGGCATGTTATTTGAATCTGGCCTCAATTCAGTCCAACACACAATGGATAGATCTTTGTTGGAAGAAGAGTAAATATATGTTAGGAGGAATAAATAGATATGAACTATTAATAAGGTCCCGACATAAATCTCCCCCCCCCCCCCCTCTCCCTTTTGCCGTTTGAAAATTTAAGTTGCACGGTGGCACCCATCACAAGTATATGGTTAGGACCATATATATGAACAACACAATTTATTACAATAAAATACACACAAATATATATAACAGATGCTTTACCTACCACAAGAATGTTGTTGTAAAAAGACATTTTTGAAATCTGGTGTAGTTATATTTCCTTTAAAGATTAAAATGTTGGTGTTTTCTCCCTGATAAAGTTAAGTTTTAAGACCTTTCCAAGATAATTTGTCTGTGTAATGAACATTTTTCTTGAGATACTTGTTTGATACTAAGAATAAACACAGTCAGTCTATACATATAAGTCCTTTCTTTGGGGAAGTTACTCGGTACCTTGGTCTATGACTCAACACCTACTTGCCTGGTGTTCTTTTTCCTCACCAGGGGAGCCACCATACTACTGTTAGAGCACCTCTGCTGTTGCCAGATGATAACAATGTATATATATATATATATATATATATATATATATATATATATATATATATATATATATATATATATATATATATATATGTTTATATATGACAAAAAAGGTGGAATGTTTTTCTGGCGCTGAAGGCACTTTTCTCAGCATGTATTTTTACACAGAAGGCAATATCTTAAAAACAAGGGTGAATAAATAGAAAATTTCTGAATAAAAAGTTTCAACCTTTATTCAAATCCTTTTGAGATATTGCTTTCTTTCCGAAGAACGTGTGAGGATTAAACATCAGCTACAGCAGGTGTGCGACAATAGTAGAAACTCTTGAAGTCAGAGGGATCCTCAACTATCATATCTTATCAACTTCGCTGTTCACTTGTCCATTTTCTAAATCTGTTTTGGTTACTTTGCTGTTTCTTTTGGTCTTCTGACTCAAGCTTTTTGTTGTTTGCATTTAATGTCTGCACACAGGGGACATAACACATACCGTTTAAATAGCATGTGCTAATTTGTTTTATGCAACCAGTGATTTTATGCATCAATGAGTTCTTATTTTTCAGTTATTGTAATGAATTCTTGTACAATAGATTTATTGAATTGTGGAAAGGCTCACCTTTAGCATAAAGATATATGTGCCATTAATTCTGATTTCAACAAGATAACATTGCACCATGAATAAATATGACAGTATTCTAAGTTTGAAAGTTTACAAGAAATGTTTAAGCAAATGACACTCACTTCCTCCTTCCTCCTTATTTTATGGCTATAATATCCAGAATATGCTGAGGAAATTTGAAGTATATCCTTCTAAAGAACACTTATTTCGTTTGTAAATGATATTTCAATATGGGTTATATTTCTGAACTAGGTAAATTTATAAGCTTGCTTAAACTGGACATGTATTATTGTTATTATTCCCATCTTATGACATATTTATTATGTGAACTTCCTTCTTTTCAACAATGGTCATTAATTCCAAAAATGGCCATTCACAATCTGTAACCTATAATGGCCAAGTTCCCAACAAAGGTCCCGCTTATTTTTTCCAACTGAAGTCCACTTCCATTGTTCTCAACAATGACCCATCTTCTATTGTTGCCCTGCATTGTTGCATGTTCCACATGGGTTTTACTGATTTGAACTTACACTGTGTATTTTCATAATTCAGTGGTAGATACTAACCCTTGGTGGTTTTACCAAAACTAAGGAAAGAGCTAGGCTAAGGTTATTATGTAACATAAGGTGACTTATACATGTGATAAGAGTATAGTTAGATGTGCTACTTGTAGCATGTGGTTTATTATGGGCTAATCCTTGATTCTACACTTCTGATTTAATTCCTACAAAGTGGATCCATCTTGTCAATGTGCAATATTCATTGTACCAACTTTGGTTTAGATTATTAAGGTCTGAGTCCATGAATGTATGATATATGCGATGCTTAAGTATATATGTAATTGTGCAAATAATTCAATGGGTAGCTCTCCATGAGTGGCCGGTGAGGTAAGTGGGAAAGCAAGAAAGAAGGTTAACTATTATATGATAAATATGAGGAACTGGACCAAAGCAAGGGGAACAAATTTATGAGTCAGTATCAGAAATGTAAAAAAGAAATTATTTGTTTTCTCCTCTGAATGTTCTGGATTCTTGGGGAACAAATTTGTGAGTCAGTATCAGAAACCTAAAAAAGAAATTACTCGTTTTCTCCTCTGAATGTTCTGGATTCCTGGGGAACAAACTTGTGAGTCAGTATCAGAAACGTAAAAAAGAAATTATTCGTTTTCTCCTCTGAATGTTCTGGATTCTTGGGGAACAAATTTGTGAGTCAGTATCAGAAACCTAAAAAAGAAATTACTCGTTTTCTCCTCTGAATGTTCTGGATTCCTGGGGAACAAATTTGTGAGTCAGTATCAGAAACCTAAAAAAGAAATTATTCGTTTTCTCCAGTGAATATTCTGGATTTCTGGTGATATATTCTGTTTTCTGACGATAGACTACTTGTTTTTCAGATCCGCGTCGGGCCATGAGTAACCCTAGTATTCCTCCCGGAGCGCTCAGCATCCACCCCTCCTCCTCCTCCTCTTCCTCGTCCAGCATTGGTACAGCGGACGTCCCCAGCAGTATTAGAACCAAGGGCTACACTGTGACGGAGCGCCTGCAGAGGTTCAGCAACAAGTGACAGAGAGAGCAGCAGGACCCAGCGCTACAGCGCGGCAGCCAGGGCATTACCCAGGAGGACCGCGAGAGTCTCCGCAGCAAGGGATACAGTGTACTCGATCGAATACGCACTTTCAGCCAATAGCACAAGTCCACCATGGAGCTCTGTTATTGAAGGGTCATTGATTGAAATTTCGGTTCGATTTTAAAACCCTGATTAATACATATCTAAATCAGAAAAGATAAAATGAAATTAATATTGGGTTTATATACAAAGTAAGACTAAAATGTAGCATTAGCAAAATACCTTCGAATGTTGCTCTCAAAAAGGCGCTGGTTAAGGTTGCCATAATTTTGGGGCTACTTGTCGATACTTTATTGAATGAAAATTGGAATTCTACACAAGTCTTATCTTTGCCAATGACTTAAAGACTAAAATGTAGTTCTAGCCAAATACCGTCTAATGTTGCTCTCAAAAAGGCACTTGTTAATGTAGCCATGATTTTGGGGCCATTTGTCGATACTTTACCAAATGAAAATTGGAATTCTACACAAGTCTTATCTTTGTCCACAATTGATCCATATCCCTTCAATCAGGGCTTTATAAGCTTGTTTCCTTGCTGTGAACTGAAGTAGGAGAGATAGTCGCTGTATGTAGAGATGCGTGCCCTGTGTTCTAGCAGTGTCTCCATACTTGCCCAGAGCTCCCAAGGGGTCTGGCACATCTGAAAATAGTATGCGAATATGTGGTCTGAGAACTTATTTCAAAATTTCTATGAATCATGCCAATCATGTGATATACAGAGTTATTATGCGATTCATACAAAGAATTTAACTGAGTTTGTAATCCAGATACTACAGTACCTTTGAAAATAAATGTAATTTGGAGAAAATATCGAAAGGAGAGTTCTTATTTGGTTTTTGCTCATCATTTCTCCTTTAAATATTTCCCCAAAGGTATTTTTCTAAATAAGTCATGATTCGTATATACAAGTGTTTCAGATCTCCAGGACTCAATAGGGCAGTATGGGGTACTATGTGGATTTCAGAGATATGATATATATATATATATATATATATATATATATATATATATATATATATATATATATATATATATATATATATATATATATATATATATATATATATATATTTATATATATATATATTTATATATATATATATTTATGGCATATGTAGCGGGTCCTGTTGTATTACATTTAAAGTTGGATATCACAAGGAAGTTTTCCTTGGGGAAATAAATCATACTGCTGCTACACTTATAGAGGACTATTTATAAAATCTGAAGGAATCTTTCAGTAGAATCAGCGTTATAGCTGGTTATTAAAGAAGATTGTTCTTTTAGAAACGGTACTTTGTGTGGTTCTGTTTGTTTAGGGAAAGCACTCAATCATATAAAATGCAAGCTTTTTGCAGAAAAGGGCATGCATTTTTTAGAACCTCACAAATTTCCATTTCTGGTTACAGTGAATCTAATCTTTGCTGGTAACTTTGTGAACAGAGAGCATACCACCTAGAAACAACTACCTATTTTACCAGTTGCAGTGATTTATCTATATGGTTAACCCTTCCAATGCTGAGGCTACCTTCGTCCAAAGCACAAGAACGCAAAGATTTCTGAAAACCATCTAAACCCTGTCTTGTTGGCATTCATTGGATCAGTCTCATTAAGTACTCTCAGATGAGTACCCATATGCCAGGGTTTCAGTAATTTTTCAGTTTTTTGCGTCATTTTGTATTGGCAGAATTACCCCCCAGCGGCATAAGGGTTAAGATGTTTATCATGCTGACGTGAAACAAATCAAATAGAAACCATCATTACAGGGTCACTTGAACTTGAACCATAGGGTTGCTCTAAAATTTTCTACCTTTTATTTTGAGTGAATGTCTGATGTGAAGGCTGTAAACGCATGTGTACGTGTTTTTGCCTTATGAATGCGAAAAGTAGTAATGTGCTGAATGATTTTCCGGCATGTATGGGTAAAGTTAACATGAAGTGAAATGTTCTGATTGCTTTGTCGAAGAGATGTCACTAAAATAGGCCATTTTAGGGCGCTATAGATATGAGTGTGTTGAAAAGCTACTCTCATGGTTGCTTAACCATTACAATGCTGAGGCTACTTTCGCCCAAAGCACAAAGACGCAAAGATTTTTGAAAATCATGTAAACCCTGTCATGTTGGTGTTCATTGGATAGCTCTTGCTGAGTACTTTCAGATGAGCACCCATATGCCAGGGTTTCAGTAATTTTTCAGTTTTTTTTACTCATTTTGTATTGGCCAAGTTAGCCAGCAGCAGCATAAGGGTTAATGTAAGATGAGTGATTGAGAAGTAAAATAATGTTGCATACTGATATGCTTTATTTGTAAAACAGTCTCAGAAACAGACCAATCATCATATTTGATGCGGATGTTAAGTAACCTTGTAATTTTGTAATTTAGGTGCATGCTTATATTGCACGTGATATATTGACTTCTGGGCACTAAATATGCTCTCACATCATATATATCCTGATATGATCTATATGGCATAAAACAGATGCATTTCATATGCGCAGGTCCATGTTGTATAACGGATGACTTGCCATAGTGTAACCTATGCAGTAGGATATAGTATTTTACTGCTAATGATGTAGACATATATTGTGTATTGTATATGTTTCTATGCAATTGTTATGTAAATAGTTATACCCTTGTTACCCTGAGGTATTCGAGTATTAGGTTTGAACAGTAGTACTATATTGATTTATTATATTGAGAGGGTACCTTGTACTGCTGCTACTGTTCCACCACAATATATATATATATATATATATATATATATATATATATATATATATATATATATATATATATATATATATATATATATATATATATATATATATATATATATATATATGTAGACACACACATATTAGGGCAATTTGTCCTGTTTGCCAATGCATGTTATTGAAAGCAACAATACTTTAATATTTGAGGTTGCCTATTTATTTGTGTTGATGAATATATATTGTGTATAACAATCAATATATATCTAGTGGACATATTTGTTCATTGGCTGTATCAAATTGTCATTATAAAGACTGAATTGTGTCAAAACTGCTTGAAAACGTACATATAGATTTAATTCAAGCTATTGAAGAATTATGAGCCTACAACGAAGACTTGTTTTCCATCTATGCAACCTGTACATATGACCAGTGCTGTTAATAGTGCTACAGCATTCAAAACAGATATAATGAATAATGACTCTTTTTTTACTCAACATATATTTTGTAAATTTATAAAATCTTAGCGGATATCTTTATTAGTAGAAGTTGCTATTTGTGATTAATTTATCTACAGTTGACACACCCTGATCGTGTGCACCTCAAATATCCATGACCAAAGTAGAAGGCCACTATTAGCATTGATACCTGCTTGAAATGATACGATTACTAAAATGCATTTTATAATCAAATGGACTGAATTTTGTATTCTATGACATGTATATAATACTGACAGCATTCTTTTCTCCGATGGCCTGCAGGTATTTAATAACCCTATGTTGCTCTCCGAGAAATGATCTATATCAGCACATCTGTGTTCTTCATTATAGTTTATACCTCCACAAAGCTGGATATATTATATATATTGTAAATAAACAGAGTAGATGAATTTGAAATATTGTCGTTTTGTCATCCATGCAACAAACAATCCTAGAAGAAAATGTTTCTCTGGTCTGGGGCCTGTTTTTTTAAATCCTCAACCTAAACATTTGCAAGACCACAGACATTTTTGATGTTAAATAAAAGTTGGTTGACCAACACTGCAAAGGGTGTATGACAGATTTCTGAAATGCCTCTGTTGGTTCAGGCGATTTAAAATGGCAGTTTGTGAAGCTAGCGTTGTCCAAACATATGCCAATTTATCACACACAGACATAATGTCCAACGTGGTGACATGGCAGTTCTAATCGAATAAGGTACCACACTTCACAGTTTATTTGTAAATAAGTTTTTCTGAGGGAATTAGTAGATCGCTAAGCTTTGCTTTTTCAATTTGGCTCACTACTTGAGAATTCTGTGGAAGGATCTCATCAATAAAAGGTAAAATGTCTCTGATGATGATAGCAATCTCAAAGAAAATGACTTGCATACAGTCAAGCAAAAGAAGTTATGTTCATTATTTTGAAGGGGAAGGGAAATTAACATAATGTTACCATAATGTTCACCCCAATAAACCGTAAGTGATTTACAGTAATAAGAACAGCAGAAGGAAGAGCTGGCAAAAAACACTGTTTATTAAGCTAGAAGAACACGGAAGACATTTCATAAGCAACATACAATTCCAACATGTATTCAGTAACAAAGTAATTCTACTAAATACCTTGAGAGATTGCAGAGCAACATGTAAGAAAAGGCAGTTCTGGTGAATTATTATTCTATCAACAAAAAATTGCCACCTAGAAAATGAAAATACCAATCTTTTTCAAGAAATTGAAAAAAAAGGTTATGCTGAATTGTTACTCAGAAAAATGAGGATTTCTGTTGGCAATGGAGTTTTTTATAAAAAATATATGTTATACCTCAGACTGGCACAGCATCCCTGGATTTAAGTCATGTCGGTCAGGGTCCTAGCCAGGATTTAGAAACTGGGGGTCCAAATTTGGCAATTGTAAAATTTTGGGGCATCCAAATTTTTAAGGGGGACCACAATATACTCAGATTCCAACCATAAACATGTATAAATTTATCAAAATAAGGCATCTTATCCTTAAACAATGTCATGGGAATCATATGGAGATGAAAATATTCAATTTATATGATTGAGATTGACATATAAAGAAATTCCTCACAGAAAATTGGGGTGTCCTGATGGGTGCATTTGAAGCATTTGGGTGTCCAAAAGATACCCAGACGCCCTGCTGGCGAAGACCATGTCCACAACTACAAACTGACAATATCTAGCCTTAAATGTGTAGATAAATACTAGATCTAGTAAAGTCAAACCAGAAGGGTAATCCAAAGTAACACACAAGAAATAAAGATACTGATGAATATAACATTTTCAAACACAATGCAAAATTGTATGATTACTTTGCAATTTACAGAAACTAAAATCAAATGTTTGTGAGGCTTGGAGTATTCTAGATAACTGCACTGAATATTTTATTAGATAAACTTTCTTTGTCTAATCTACAATCTGATGTATCTATCTTTGATAAAAGTGCCCATTTGAAAACAACTTTCACAGCTAGCCCTATTAAATTAATGGCCCTTTTTGGTCTACCTTCATTCATTCAAAAGATATCTGATATTGTATTTGTGAGGCTTGGAGTATTCTAGGTAACTGCACTGGATATTTTATTAGATATTCCTCCTTTGTCTTATCCACAATCTGATACTATTACTTTAAATATTTGGCCAACTGAGCTTTTGTTCATTATCCCATTAATACTTAAGAGTTTATCTAGGGATCGTCTTTTGGATCTATGATAGTTTTGTTATAACTTTGGAATTGAGAATATATTTACAAAATATTTGAAGGAGAGTTGTTGGTTATGTTCTGAATAACATTTCTCCTTCAAATATTTTTCTAACTTTGCTTCTGCATGAAAGATTTCATCAAAAAATGTCAGGCTGTTTTGGCCGCTGCGAGCATTAATGGGTTAATGACGGTACTAGCATCCAGCCAAGAATTTCAAGAATTCCAGGTATAAACGGGTTAAGTGGATGTATCTATTATCTATCTCAAGGCCATTCTGAGTATTGTTAGCCAGGACCAAAGTTAACCATTGCAACAAGTCATAAAGTACTGTTTGATCTGAAATTCTGGTCAAATATTCTATCAACAAAAATGTTGAAATACGACATTCAGCTAGGTTTAGTCTACACAAAACAGAACAACTCTATACTTCAACCCATTAATCTACGATGCACACAGATGGTTTGGCACATTTGGGAGTATCTCGTCAACGAAACAATAAATTGAGAAACATTAGACTGAAGGTTGTTATTTTTCCTATTGGTCAACAATCCCTCTTAGGCTTAGGCTACTTTCGGCAAATTCGCAAAAACGCAAAGATTTTTGAAAACCATCTAAACCCTGTCATCTTGGTTTTCATTGGATAGCCCTCAGGGAGTACTCTCAGATGAATACCCAAATGCCAGGGTTTCATTGATTTCTCAGTATTTTTGTATTATTTTGTATTGGCCAATATAGCCAATAGTAGCTCAAGGGTTAAATATTTTTCACCTAATACATTTTGTCTAAACTCTCCAGGGCAAGTGCTCTCTTTAGATACACGAGGGTTATGGTCTAGACTGTCATGTTGAAAAGGAGTGTAGGCATCTGTGGTCTAATGGTACATGTTGGTAAAAGTTTACCTATATAATGCTCATATCGACTTGTAATGTTAAACAATAACTCCTTAACCCTTATGCTGCTGGTGGCTACTTTTGCCAATACAAAATTATGCAAAAATGCTGAAAATGACCGAAACCCTGGCAAATGGGTACTCATCTGAGAGTACTCAGTGAGAACTATCCAATGAATACCAAGATGACAGGGTTTAGATGGTTTTTAAAAATAATTGTGTCCTTGTGCTTTGGACGAAAGCAGCCTCAGCATTGGAAAGGTTAAAAAGGAACAATCCTCTTAGCTTATAGAAAATATTGTGTCATTTTTGAAAAATGTCTTAAAGTAGAGACAAACTTTACTTAAAATATCCTAAAGCGTTGACAATATGTACACACTTCTTACACTTTAATACTGAATGAATACATTTAGTAGATCCACCTCATCTGTTCATTCTGATATCTTTACACAAAATTTTAAATCACAACTAAATGTGGAACATGTAAATATCAATATAAACAAAATAAATAGTTGTTTGGTTTCACTAAAAAACATGAAAATATGCATGAGATAGAAATATGCTTTAAAGAACTCAAAGCGACTGTTATATAGTAATGAGTAGGGCTGTACACCGGTACCCGGTACCAGCACCGTACCGAATACCGCTTCGCAAAATACCTAATGAGCATCTGGTTACATCGTAACACTTCAAAAGAAGAAATCAAGTGAACAATAAAATATGCTGTGTACCTTAATCTTCTGAATAAGCGCACAGTGCTTGTTCAGGTTAGGGAAAGGTTTGCTGGAAGGGGCGCAGGTGAAATTCCATTTAACCACAACCCCTCTGCGGAGCCGATCGTGGCAACAATCCATGGGTACAGTCTGTACTCGTACCACATGCAAAGGTAAGGAAACATTTTAGGGGGGAGGTTCAGAAGGCCAGAAAAAAATGTCCGGTGGCTTGCCCCTTCCAACATTATTCAGAAAATAGAGGGGGGGGGGGGTGCGGTCAATAGGGGTCTGTGCTCTTATTCAGACAAATACAGTATGTAAAGTCCTGATGTAAAGTTGAGAGTTAAGCTAATTGTCAAAAGATGGGGCTTTCTACAAGACCTCTTGCCACCTCAGGCATGAGCTGAGGTACTTTGTAGAATCCACAAACAAAACGTACATGAAGCTTATTGTGATTTCTCCTGATGTAAAGTAGGAGTATTGAACCTGACAGCGCTTAACCTATTGTAATTGGGCAGAACCACCAAGTATATACATTGTAATATCATATCATATAGGATATGGAAATGCTGAATTTGAGTTGTTATATGTATAGTGGAAGGTTTTGTCTCTGCCATCTTTTGTCAAGTGGCAGAACCATTGATCAAACAGTTTGTTTAACTGGATCAAATAAGATATAAAAATGCTGGAAGTGCAGAAGTAGGTTTTAATCCTCGATGGAATATAAGCAAAATGGAATATGGAATATAAGCAAAAATGCATCATCCTTAAGCGCCATCTATTGTCACCGAGGAGAAACACCGTATACATGATATGTTGCATTACACCTCTTTAAATATGAAAAAAAGCAAGATGTCCAGTAAATAGGTTTGTTCATTCCTCCGGAAAAAAAAGCAAAAAGTGTATCATCCACCAGTGCCATATAGTATTAGGCAGGAGAACCGCAAAGTAAATGATTCCCTGTATTGTTTTACATAAAGAGGGTAAATGATGGATGTTTAGTAGAGAGTTTTGATTTCTATCAATAAAATTGCTTTAGCCCATAGCCCCATCTCTTGGCATGGGAAGGAACCACTGAATACATATGATCTGTGGTATTGTATTATATTAGGAAAAAGGAATAAAATACTGAGGGAGGTTTTGTCTTCTCCTAACAAAAAATGCTTTCTCCCATGGGCCATCAGCTATTGTCATGGGGCTGAACTTATAGTGAATGATTTGTGGCATTGTCTTACATATATAAAGGAGCAAAAAGTACTCAATGTTCAGTGGAAGGTTTTTTGTCCTTATGAGAATTGCTTTTTTATTGACATCTATAGTCAATGGGAGGAACCACTGTGTAAAATTATCACATTAGGGAGCGAAAATGCTGCATGTTCAATATAAGATTTTGTTTTCTCTGAATATGAACTGCATTGTTTTCACAGCAACATCTACAGTCAATGGGAGAAGCCACTGAGTAAATGATTACATAGGGAGGAATGGAAATGCTGGATGTTCAGTAGAAGATTTTGTTTTGTCCGAATATGAACTGCATTGTTTTCACAGCAACATCTATAGTCAATGGGAGAAGCCACTGAGTAAATGATTACATAGGGAGGAATGGAAATGCTGGATGTTCAAAAGAAGATTTTGTTTTCTCCGAATATAAACTGAGTTGTTTTCACAGCAACATCTACAGTCAATGGGAGGAACCACATTCGGGAGTAAAATGCTAAATGTTCAATAGAAGCTTTTTTGTCCTAATGAGAATTGCTTTTTCCCATAGTGACATATATAGTCAATGGGAGGAGCCACTGAGTAAATGATTACATAGGTAGGAGTGGAAATGATGCGGGATGTTCAGTAGAAGGTTTTGTTGACATTCTCTGTCTGGTCTGGTCGAGCCCGGCTGTACCACTCTGTCCAGGAGCCATCATACACCGCCACGTCTTCCTTGCCGCACAGGTAGGCGGCTAGAGCCAGGCCGCATCCGGACACACCTGAAAATAGAACAGGTGTGTCAACTTACATACAAGAGGCAACATATAGAACAACTGGAATTTGTGATCGGTTCAAGAAAACGATACAATATGTTAAATGAAAGTTTTTGTATAAAAATAGAAGATATCTAACCTTTTCAATACATTGAATTATTAACCCTTCCAGTGCTAAGGCTACTATCGTCCAATGCACAAGAACGCAAATATCTTTTTAAAAACATCTAAACCCTATCATGTATGTACTCATTGGATAGCCCTCACAAAGTATTCTCGGATGAGTAACCATATGCCAGGGTTTCAGTCACTTTTCAGCTTTTTTTTTGCATTATCTTGTATTGGTCAAATTAGCCACCAGCAGCATTTATAAGTGTTAAAAGATCCTTGAAGAAAATGGTGGATTTTTACTTATAAGATTATGGATGACAAACCAACGATACTTTTGACTAAATTGAAAAATTGTTGTAAGATATACCACAAATTGAAGAGTGTCCCCTGGATTTTTCATAGCACAGGTTTGCATTACAGATATGTGCAAACCTGTTGGTGTTGACTTAGCAAAAACTCTAGAAGACAATGAATCACATAGTCTGGCCTGATTTAGGAATAACATTTTATAGCATGAGATAACTGAAGGGCATGCAGTTCTTGGTTGAGATCAGCATTTCTAATTCAAATATTTTCTGTCAGAAAATTTTGTAAGATAGATGGAGGATGTCACCACGATATTAACCCTTATGCTGCTGGTGCCTGATTTGTCCAATACAAAATGATGCAAAAAACCTTAAATATGACTGAAACCCTAGCATATGAGTACTGATCTGAGAGTACTTAGTAAGAGCTATCAAATGAATACCAACATGACAGGGTTTAAATGATTTTCAAAAATCTTTGCCCGTCCTTTTGCTTTGGAGAAAAGTAGCCTCAGCATTGGAAGGGTTAAGATTGTTTTGTTATAGGAATAGAGCAGAGCTGAGTGGTACTATTTGGTGTGTAACCTCCCACCCTCCCACCCCCATGGCTGACCGTGGGTCAAAACACAAGCTGAAGGCAAGTGGTCCTAGCCCTTTGAATGACCACTGACCAGTGTAACCTGACCGACCTCGATCTCTATCACAAGCCTCAGGAAATAATCAACACCTAGATATGAACAAAATTTAGAGACCAGAATAGAGAAAAATGCATTATTTGATGAAATCCTAGACAAGTAGCTAGTTAGACTAGGTTACTAGTCCCTGAAAGCTGACATCCCCTTCTGTGCTGACTAAGCCACTGGATCCGTCCAACCTGTCTTTTGAACAAACAGTTTTGTGAAAAACAACTTTTCAAATCTATAGGAAAAAAAATATGAAGTTTTTTCTTTTTAGCTTTTTGGGGCTATCACTAAAAATAACTTGTGTTTTCTACTGCTGCTCTTGTGGCTCCACCATGAGGGTCAAAACAGAACTAATGCTTGGCCTAAGTCAACTCAAGGTGGATCAGGGTGATGGGTAGACTAGGTTCCTAGTCCCCTTCTGTGCTGACCAAGCAGTGTGGGGTAGTACCAGGTATGATAGATAGATGGCACCACCTGATCCTTCTATCTCTAGAAATTTTAGTCTTATTCAAACTGAATCCTGGTGAGATAAGTGTAAACTAAATTGACCACTACGGCCACCTAGAATATTTGGTGCTTGGTAACAGAAAAAACATAACAGAAAAATACATATGACAGCCTAGAAATCTGGGCTAGTAGCTAGTCTACCTGGACCTTACCTGATCCACACATGGCCACAGTGGGCTGCTCCAGATCTATCCCTCTCTCGGCAAACGCCTGTCTCAGCTGCTCCGGTTCCTTGACCATCTTCTCCTGCAGATTCATGATGCTATTGAACGGCATGTTAACCCCGCCCTTCACATGGCCTGGCTTGATACCTGAAATGTACACAAACATAACACTGTAAATATTTGAAAATATTGGGTTTATACACTTGTTTTTTCGGAACTGAATCCCTAGTTTCGGGGAACTTACCCGGAAGAATATTTACCAATTCAAAACTTGAACCAATAACAGTGTCAACAGTATCCTTCAAACAGTAGAATTTAAAGTATATTAGAGATAGTAGTGTAGATAAACACTGGGAGACCTCCCTGTACAACTTCTAGTCAATATTGTACCTAGGTATATGGACCACCTGTGTCTGAAATAAAGTATTGAATTGAATTGAATTTCCCCTGCACAATGGTCACATTACCATTTACACTCACACCCTAAAGTCTGTTCATTTGGAGAAAGTCATGGACTACCTTGTTGTGAGGAGCCTGTGTGGTCATTTAAGCGCTCTAAGGTTCAGTCAATCAGGCAATGCCTTTCTGCTAGGTGCAGCTTAGTGAACTGAGGCAATAATGACTGCACTGCCACCTATAATTAACTAGTAGCATAACCTATATTGATTAGGCTATCTCACCCATTTATACTTTGGAAAATGCACTCTCGATTCTATAAATATTCTGAAAAAATACTGGGAACTGAACATAGAAAAATAACAAATAATAATTGATTAGAGATGTTTGTTGATTTTAGACTGATATTTCCTCTTGAAATGTTTTCCAAAAGTTGCTTTTGTTTGAAAAGTTCTTTTGGGGGGTAACTACAGATATAAATGGGTTAATTGCGCCCTCCCTGAAAATAAAGCTTTTTGTTGTTCCTTGACCCAATTGTTCAATTTAGCAGTAGTTTTGAGCAGGAAATGAGGAAATAACCCAATCACGTTCTGGCAATCCACCAACACTACTGTATTCCACATGAATAGCCGTAATGGATACCTGCCCATTCTCCCCTCTTGTTACACCTGTGCTACAGTAAACCAAAACAATGCAGCTAGCCAGGCCTTAAGTAACACACAAACAAACCCTGTTTGTGTGCAGTGGCCATCCGGGAATAAATGGTGTAAACGGCCACCTGAGAAGCAGAGTAATACAGGGTGATTGGTGCCCACTTGTCACCATGCCAAGTACATGCAGGATTTCTTCACAGGGTGGATGGTAGTGTCGGTATTGGATTGTGATTAGATTTTACCTACTAACTCACCCATACCTGGAATTACCATGAAAAATTCATCTGTGTGCAAAATCAAGGGTCCACTTGACCTCTTAGTTTGTACTTATAACACAGATGTGGCCTAAAAACTCTTGGCCAAGATGGTGTCTTAAGAACAATATGCTATGATAATTTTGTGTTCACTATTATGGTCACTGTTAACATGTTCCTGAGATTCCTCATAAACTGCTACACTTTTTAAGCAAAGAAGGGTATGATATCCTATACGTAATACCACGGTTTACCGTCCTAACCCACCTTCCAGGACATCTCCAGATGCTCTACCTCTTTGATAGATGGCACTGCAGTATGCTAAGGTTGGAATTTGGGAATATGCTTTACAATCCTCTCTCTCCCCCCCCCCCCCCCCTCTGATTTAATGGCATGAATTGAATTACCAACTTTATAAAATCTTTATGTAGGTGTGAGCATTGATTCACATATATGAGGGTAACACACAGTAAAGCCTAGAAGGTAGGCTACTTCTGTCCCATCACTGGTGATTGTAGATGTGTTTGTGTGTGTCTAAGCATTCACTGTGCTCTAAAGAGAGTGTGTGTTTTTGCAGGCATGTGTGAGGTATTTGAGCTTGGGCAGAGGGCTGGAATGTTACTATGTATATATACAAGAAGGAAGTAGTTACACTGGCTGAGAGTAAAAGTGAACCTGATAGTGAATTTGGTAGCCTTTAAATGTAGAATCTAAGATTTTCATCTTCTTTTGTTTTTGGCAAAATTGATATCTAAAAGCAAATTAGAATAAAATCGCCATTTTAATTCAATTAATTGTCTGTACAAGTCATTTGTTACAAATGGAAGTAAAGTACTGTAGCTGTAGCCAATAGATCAGTTTGTCTATATTGATCCTTGCAGGCATTTGATAAATGTTTCTTAATTGGGAGAAAACGTGACTTTTTTTAGGTAAACACTTTTCCAGAGGGCAGGAATCCATCAGAAAATGATTCAAATTGGTCTGGCCTAAAATAGATCAAAGCCTAATGGTTAGGATGCAGAGTTGTTTGATGTCAATCCTGGTCCCCATAGCAGCAGCAGCAGGAGCTAAAAGGCTTACATGCTCATCAAATACACCTGTTGGTTTAGTGGAGCTAGTGCTTGTAGTGCTATCAAAGGTTTATGTCTTATAAGCCTTTGGTGCTATTGATTAGGCCTCAACATAGCCTAGCTACAAGGCCTTATCATATATAAATGCCTGCACCTATACTACATAGGGACGTGTGGCCTACTCTTGGCCATTTAGTTTGACACAATTGTCACACGAGGGATAGTAGTGGTAGTAGACCTTCTAGTATTCTGCAGTGCCATCTATCCACAAGGGAGGACATTTAAATATGGCCTTGGAGGCAGGCTAGCCTCCACAGTGACTGCCCTGGTTAGTGCAGACAGGTAGGGATGAGTAGCCTAGATTCTAGGCTGTTTGAGGATTATCTACTTTGTATAAAGGTATTTGGTTTATAGTCTTGTATCTACCTTAGAAGACCAAACACAATTCTTTTCTTAGTCCAAGTATCTACCGAAATGTTCACACGAAATGTTCACTCAACCTTCCTCCCCTATCAGGCCTGTACACACGGAAACCATTGCAATCCCCTTGGGGATATTCCAGAGCAGCTGGCAGCATATAGCGCACAAGCTCTAAGCACTGCCTTATTAATGCTAGGTACCCATTTTGCAGCTGGGTAGACTGAGGCAATATGGAATAAACTGTCTTGCCCAAGAACAGACACATTTTACCATGAACTTGCAGCAAGTCCCTCAGATGGTCAGGCTTATTGATGTGAAAGCAACCATATGATGCCACCTAGCATAGTGCTATATATCTAAAAAGTTAACCTTCCCATTGGCAAAGGCCTGCATTACCATATGACCACACGTTTTGAAGAAATGGCATATTGCAAGTGCCAGTCCTAATCCTGTGGATATTTGGTGATACTGAGACAAAGCAAGCTATTTCAGCATCACCAAATGAAAAAAAAAAATATCAGACCTTGGCACTTTTATGTGGTTGCAAAAACAAATATGTACACAAAGTGAAACCTCTTAGATGTGAACACCTTGGAACCTGGCCAACAGTGTTCACACTAGGGGATGTTTTCCCCATGTAACAGATGGAACAGGGGAGTTGTGTTCACATTAGGTGTTAGTCCACATCTCAGGAGTCTTCACAACTGGTCCCGTATTCTCTCTAAAGCGACGGTTACTTGATTTATTGGTTCCCGGATCCTTCCCATGGTCGGGAGGGAGGTAATTACAAATAAAGTTGTTTTTTTATTGTAGGTTTGGTGTACCTACTTACGGCTCGGTTGCAGAGCACAAAAATAAAGTGGGGGTATTACATTTATTTTCCCGTAGGGTCAATTCCACTTTGATCGGCGGATCCCGCAACCAATAAATCAAGTAACCGTCACCTCATAGATACATGTACCTATAGCAGCCTAGATTTTAAAGGGAAAAAGTTTACTTCAAGTCCAGACAACACTCGGCAGCAGGGTCTTAGCCAGAATTTGGAAACTTGGTGCCTAAAATTGGCAATTGTAAAATTTTGGGGCGTCCAAAATTTTAAGGGGGACCACAATATACTCACATTTCAACCATAAACATGTATAAATCTATCAAAAATCAGGCATGATATCCTTATACAATGTCATGGGAATTATATGGAGATGAAAAAAATCAATTATATGCTTGAGAGATTGACATTTGAAGAAATCCTTCACAAAAAAATTTGGGTGTCCTGAGGGGTCCTTTTTAAGGGTTTGGGTGTCCTTTTTTGGACACCCAGACGCCCTGCTGGCTATTAAGACTATATGGATAGCAGTCCCTGGCATGTCTGGCTCTCATCATGACTCACCACAGGGGGCTAGGGCTAGGGGGCTGTGGAGTCTGCTATAGCAGTCAGTTCACATGAGGAGAGGAAGGGCTTCCTCCGCCTCTTACATAATTCATCACTGCATGTTTTTCCATGAGATCAGCACATGTGAGGCCCAGCCATGTGATGTGATCATTCTCACATCCTGGAGCGCTTACTAAAGGCAGTGAGGGGTCACAGCAAGAATTAACCCATATTGCCTTAAGCGAGGTCAGTTCACTATCAACCCTATCAAAACAAATGGAACATTTCATGCAACATCTGTGGCAGCAACAAGATTTATCTGTGTTATGAGTTATGCTATGTACAGAGTAGGTGGCTCGTAACTTAGGGGCCACTTGTGTTGAAAGCCCATCACCCTGATCCACCTTAAGCCTACCTCCCAGGCCATATTTAAATGTCCTCCCCTGTTGATAGATGGCACTGTGGTATACTAGGAGGTCAGTTGGAAATATGTACTTCCTCTACTATCCCTCGTGCGGCGATTGTGTGAACTAAATGGCCAACAGTAGGCCGCAAGTCCGTATGTAGTATAGGTGCAGGCATTTATATATAATAAAGTAAAAACAGAGTACAGCCTCGTAGCTAGGCTATGATCCACCCTGAGTTGACTTTAGCCAAGCATTAGTTCCGTTTTGACCCTCAAGGTGGAGCCACAAGAGCTGCAGTAGATAAAACAAGTTAAGCTATTATTTTTTAGTAATAGCCCCAAAAAGGTAAAAAAGAAAAATCTTCATAGTTTTTTTGCCTGTCTGATAAGTTGTTTTTCACAAAACTGCTTGTTAAAAAGACACGTTGGACATATCCAGCGGCTTATTCTGTGTTCATTTGACCCATGGAATATGAAGCCTTGAGAAAAAACTTGATTTGCTATTCATGGCACATAGACCGAATCCACAAGAGGGCATTACATGATCATCGCCATGGTTACGTAAGCAGTGGGTGCATTAGATTGAGTAAACATAAATTCTCATCTCTGACAGCTAAATATCGCTAAATTCAATTGTTTTTGGTGCTAGCCTCTCCAGTTGATGAATCATTTACCCCCAGACAGCTCATCTAGGCAGTATTTGGAGCCATAGCATGGATGTTATACTATCAGGGATTGGAACATCCATGCATAGCAGAACTATAGGCATTACATATTGCAGGGGGTCAGATTACAGTTATCTGAGGCAAATATTATGAACATCTTCAAATTACTTTTAATTAAAGCATAAGATTGAAAAATATTTAAGAGTTTTAGGTTGAGACCTGAAAAGCATTTTTCATTCAAAAATTTCCCCAGAGATATGTTGGTCAGAAAGATATTGAAATAGTCAGGTTTATGCCTGCTGTGAAGGATCTAATAGCAGGTGACTTATAGGGAACAGTATCACCTCTCAGCCAACCGAAAGCAGGCAGCCAAGTTGTGATGTTTGCACTCCAGCAGGAGCTGTTCTCTTGGTGTTACTGGTCTCACTCTTGTAATCAGGTAAAAAGCTTCCTATCCTTCCGTTACAGATTCTAGGCCATACATTTCAGGCCTCAACGCTAACTCAAACAGTTACTGGCCCCGCAGGACCAGTAACACCTTGGATCTACTGGTCCTGCGAAATTTTCTTTAATATAAAAAGCAAACAATTTTTTTTTATTCATTTCATCTTCATTTATTTCAAAAATATTTGGCACATTCTTAAGGGGAAACTTGTTAACAAGAATTGCCCCATATGTTTACTGGCCCTGTAGGACCAGTTGAGGTCTTTTTTTACTGGCCCTAAGCCATCTGGGGAATTTTTTACTGGCCTGGGGCTATAGAACCACTGTTAGCATCGAGCCCTGCATTTCCTGAGTCCTGAGAGGACATGGAACTGGCATGGTCCCTATTTTAACACTTGTAATGCTGATGCTACTTTCGTCCAAAGCACAAGGACGCAAAGTTTTTGAAAACCATCTAAACCCTGTCATGTTGGTATTCATTAGATAGCTCTCACTGAGTACTCTCAGATGAGCACCCATTTGCCAGGGTATCAGTCATTTTCAGGTTTTTTGCATCATTTTGTATTGGCAAAAGTAGCCACCAGCAGCATAAGGGTTGAGGCAGTTTTGCATGACTAACCAATTATCATTGCTCAGGCTAAAGGAAAGCAATGGGATTGATGGTTTGCCTACATGCCATGACTACCTGGTTCATGAAAAATACCTGATTTTAGGTAAAAAGACACCCTAGATTTTGGTATGTGTTTTTTAATAAATACTTTCTAAATTTCTAAAACGTTTAACTTCAAAATAAGAACTAAGACATTTCTTGAAGAATTAAGCATATATTTACTTTATTTGTTAATGTATATAATCAGTGTAATGATTTTTACTTTTTCAATCAGGAATTTTGGACACCCTAAATTCTTGAAATCCCAATTAGGATACCCTGTTATGTAAAATCCTGGCTAAAGTCCCTGGCAGACACTCTAAGCAAGCTGGCACTATCATCTGACCCCTGCATATGCATCTCATTCAGCTTTTCTTGTTCCTAGTATTATGTATTATTTATGGTTATAGACTAAACTGTCAGAAACCTAAACCCTAAAGCTCACTAGTGCGTCCAATGACTGAAAATGTTTGTAACTGATAGGATTAGAATAAGTTAACGGTGGCATTCATCATTGGGGTCTGGCTTTAATCTCAAGCATTTTGCCAAACCTGTTATGTAATAATGTCATGAAAGCAAACAGAGATTCCTTCTCATGTACAACTCATGGCATGAATGAGCTAACGACAATCTGGCTGTATTTTCTATGTGATGATCGGACCTTAATTCATGGTAAGTTGTATTAATAGCTAGACTCTCGTTGATATACTAAAATAGCCAAAGCAGCTTTTTGGCTAAAATAACAGCAGCAGCTTTGCTACAATATGGACTAAGATAACAACTTGCAAATGAATATCAATTGTGAACGCGGTCTGAGAGAAAAAAATTAGAGAGCATGGTTTAAAGTCTAATATCAAAGGAAACCAGGGTCTTAGCCAGGATTTAGAAACTGTTGCTCAAATTTGACAATTGTAAAAATTTTGGGCGTCAAAACTTTTTAAGGGGGACCACAATATATTTAGATTTCAACCATAAACATGCATAAATTTATCAAAATGAGGCATGATATCCTTATACAATGTCACTGGAATTATATGGAGTTGAAAAAATTCAAATATATGTTGAAGATTGACATTTTAGAAAATTCCTCATAAAAAATGTGGGTGTCCTGAGGGCTGCTTTCTAAGGGTTTGGGTGTCCAAAAAGACACCCAGACGCCCTGCTGGCTTAAAGACCATGTAGGAAACACCATTATAGTATCACGTGGATACTTCAATTATTAAGTTTAAGCTAGTCTTTCCATGACATATATCCTATATATAACACCCTGTTTAGGCAGGTTACTTCAAACCATATTTTACCAAGTTTATATCATCAATGTTCTGCATCGTAGGGGAAAATCATTTGCCTCGTTTGTCATGATATTGTATCCTATACTTAACACCCTGGTTGGTTACTTCGATTAGAACATATGTTCCAACACTATACCTGAGCTCTTATCAATTAGCTGCGTGTGTGGCTAATCCCTGAGTAAATAGCAACTGAGATCTAAGCATTGACTATGCACACATTACAGGCACCTGTCCTGCGAAACAGACAGATGTACCTATGTCCCAATGTGTGTGCCACTTAAATGCACGGGGGTTCAGCAATTGGTCAGTTCTTTCATGTTATCCATCCCATATATTTAGACTTTTCAGAGTCTCAATCAGCCATTCAGAGACCTGACCTGGTGATGGGACTGTAAGAGTAGCAGGTAGTCTTGAACCTATAGCTGTCATCCTCACCTGGGAGTTCCACCCATACAGGTAAACAAGTCTATACAATTCGCTGCAGGTTAGCCTAGATTTCTAGGCTGTCATATGTATTTTTCTGCAATGTTTTTTTCTGTTACCAGGCACCAAATAATCTAGGTGGCCATCATATGGTCAATTTAGTTTACACTTATCTCACCAGGATTCAGTTTAAATAAGCCAAATATCAAGAGATAGGAGGATCAGGTGGTGCCATCTATCTACCATACCTGGTACTACACCACACAGCTTGGTCAGCACAGGAGGGGATGTCAACTGTTTAGGAACTAGGAACCTACTCTAGTCTGTGGTCAACATCAGCCTGAATATTTGATTACATGTAGTATGGCAAGTGGTACAACATATTGTTGAACCCTGTCATTGAGTGGAGGACCCAGGCAACCCACAGGAACCTTACGGAAAAGTCACAATGTCCAGAGGTAGCATTTCAAGGTACAATGAAAAATTCAACAAGAAGAAAAGTGGATATACAGCAATAGTTTGTAACATTGAGATCAACCTTCAGGAGGACTTATATTACAAAAAGGTTCTGCAAACAAAACAGACACCACAAATATTTGTATTCTAAGAATAAAGAAATGAGATCAACTTCAGAAATGTAAGTTCAAGAGTTTTACTTTTCAAAATATTGTCAGCTGCTTCAAAGTCAAACTAGTTCCAATTTCAAAACTGTAAAATTTGGGAAGAAAGTTTATCTACATTAAAAGGCTTACTTCTATTTCAAATTATACCAAAATGAGAAGCTTGGGGGGGGGGGGGGGGGGAGATCCTTGCCCGAAGATCTCAGTACTCAGAGGTCTTTTTGAGCACAAACTGGCATGAATGAGTTTAAGAAAATATCACACGAGATTGCTCAGATTTTCCAGTCTCAGATGACTTACTTAAAACATTATGATGTACTGCAAATCTACGACTTCAGCACTCAGGTTTCTGCAATTTGCATTCTGAGAAATATCTCGTGACTGCAGGATTCATATTTCTTGCATGTGACCCAGACTATTTGGTGATGAACTATAGTGCACACATGCATGCTTCTCCCTGGGCTTAGACACTAGTAAATGGATGTCCCCATAATCTACCCTGAGTTGACTACAGCCCATTTTGATGATGTTTTTAATCATCTGTGTTTTATATATAATATGGCAAAACACAGTAAAGCCTTAGTCCTTCTCATGCTAAGGCAACTTTTGTCCGAAGCAAAAGGATGCAAAGATTTTTGAAAAACATCTAAACCCTGTCATGTTGGTATTCATTGGATAACTCTTGCAGAGTACTCTTAGATGAGTACTTATGTGCCAGGGTTTCAGTCATTCTTCAGGTTTTTTGCATCATTTTGTATTGGCGACATTTAAGCCACCAGCAGCATAAGGGTTAAGCTAAGGCTACTTGCAAACATGTATGAGCTAACATATTTGACTGAAAAGCCTGAGATTAGAGCCTGACTACTGGGTCACAAACAACAGAACACTGGCCCTAGATGCAGCATCAGATGGGAGGACGGTAAGGAAACAGCTTATCACGACCTGGCAGCCTTCCTGAGTGTCAACCCTGGAGGGGAGGTCAGCTGACCAGATGTGCCATCTATGTGGGGGAACATTGTAAATCAACACAGACCTACATAGCCTAGATTTCTAGGCTGTCATATGTATTTTTCTGTTATGTTTTTTCTGTTACCAAGTACCGAATATCTTAGGTGGCCATAGTGGTCAATTTAGTTTACACTTATCTCACCAGGATTCGGTTTGAATATAAAACCTCTAGAGATCAGAGGATCAGGTGGTGCCATCTATCTACCATATCTGGTACTACACCACACTGCTTGGTCAGCACAGGAGGGGATGTCAACTTTCTAGGGACTAGGAACCTAGGCTAAGACCTACACTATCTTCATATCTGTCTTTACCCAGTCATGATTGCAGCAGCCAAAAAATGCCACACTATTTGGTGATATCTGTCGGACCACCTGTCACCACCATATTTACAAAACATTTAAAAACTGGTGACCACAGAACTTGAACAATAATCTCCTTCAAATATCAGGTTAGCCTGCCTCCCAGGCCTTATTTTAATGTCCTCCCTTGTGGATAGATGGCCCTGCGGCATACTATGATGACTGAGCGAAATAAGTGTGATTCAGACTAGAGCTCAAGTGTGTCCCCCTTGAGGATTTATTCAGAACTAATACTGGAGTGAATTCAACTCAAGTCAGATCAGTGAAAGAGCCAGAAATCACAGACTTGTAGCAAGTCTAATATCAGGTCAGTATTTATAAGTTGCATTACATTTCCATTTTGGAACCTAACTCAGATAAGACAACAAAGCTATTTACAAAAGCTCTCTACATTCTCCTTTATGTCATTGTACACTTACAATGCCATCAACCTGCTCTACACGAGTGTTTTGTGGAAATAAAAACCCAAACACCACTTAGGAAACTGGTATCATATGATAACTATGGCCATGTGAAAAATATAGTGTCCAAGCACTCGGCAATCTTGATTTTCAACGATCGGTACTGCAGAGGGGTGTGGTTAATCCAAATTTCTCCAGCACCCAGTTCTTGTGTATTTTTCCTTAAACCGCACCCATACTGTGCACCTTTTCAGACAATTACGGTACTTGCAAATGTCTGGGCCTATAAAGTGAATGCTTAGCATGATTGAACTAATAAGGCTGTTGGAAGAGCTGAGATAATTAGCGGCTATTATCTCATATGAGATAAAACTTAATTAATCGCCCTTATTACCATAGCTCCTGTCTAGTCTGAAGCCTGCGCTTGATGCATAATGCCCAGAGTGAGTAAACTGCTGCAACAGCCAATGTCATTTTTTATGGATGCAATCATTCTTATAGTTTTGCTGGATTGGATGCCATTAGCTGTTGTTATTCAGAAGCCATGATGCTGATATTGAGTGTTATCATTATTATAGTGTGTTAACACTGAATAGCTATGATAGCATGCCTTTAACACTAAAATATGTTGCAAAATAAAACTATGAAATGCCATTGTACATGAAAAGCAATACCTGGACACTTGGCGTCCTTAATGTAGTACAAAATCTTACAAAAAGTAAAAACTGCAAGTAAGAATGTGTTTTATTTTCTTGCAACATAAAAAGCAAGACTGTACAGGAACCCTAGAAGTGTATGCAGTAAAGTCAAACATACAGATTTGATTATGCATAGAAACATCTACATCATATTGCACTTGGCACGTCAGTCTCCTTGCATCAGGTATTGGAGATGACCTTTTATCTCCTTTGATGTACCTTCAAACATCATACATCAGACAGACTTATAAAACACTAAGCAACCTTTGTGATCACTTAATGAAGAACCTAACGATTCCTTAGCAAACAGCAACCCCATAATACTCCATTATATCAAGCATCACTTAGACATTACTAACCATTACATATCGCATACCAGTAAATCAAAATCTTTGGTCTAGAATTTCTACTAAGATCAATTTCAAGCAAAAAAATTAAAGTATTTACTTCAATACACATGCTAGACTTTTGCTAATGTATGGTCTCCCTTTTAAAACAGGACATCCTTTTAAGTGAAGATTCAAATCCAATTTTGGATACCCATTTGTAAAATGCAGTCTGTCTATAGGGCCTAGAATATTCTCACTGTCTGTCTATGCCTTTGATAATGGCATGCTGAAGTGTGAAATACAGACTGGGCCTACAGCAAACAAAACTCTTTTAGATGCCTGTGATGTCTGGAAAATCAATATAGAATGAAATTGAGTGATTCTATCTGGCACTATCTAGACAGAATATAGCGGTACATCATTATCAGAGAATTGTGAATAACATAGTCCATGGATTCCATAGCACAGACCTGACCTTCAACTTTCTCTTTGACAATAATAAGTAGATACATATCTGTGATTATTATATGAATGTATAGCTGTTTTTGTTGTAAAACATGAGACTCAAATATCATGATTGTCCATTTTTGACACCTGCTATCAAAATTCATACCTATGGCTCTATTTCACATGCATGACTTATATGGGTTACTCAACTCATGAATAATGAATGACTTAAATGATATTTAGAATTTATTTGTAGATTATAAGAACTTTTTAAAATCCTACTGTAAATTCTCGGAAATTTAGACCACCCTAGGAATTTGGGCCACTATTATTATTTTGCGAAATAATTAATGGGGAATCTGGGCAACCCTCGATCTATCGCCAGTGGCCATTGCACAAAATATGGACCTAGCTGTAAATCTTGCTGATACAGCGTCAAGTTATTTTCAGCAAATATGGGCCACCCTGAACCCATAAAAATTGTAATTATTCAAAAGTGTCCCAAATTACTGAGAATTTACGGTAAGTCATCTGCACTTTATAATGATTCCCTTAGTTCCATCATATCTTAACATGTATGCACATTAATCTCAACATTTATGATAAATGCATGAAATTTAGTATTTATCTAAAACATATATGAAAATTTATAACGAAAAGAAAAATGAACCTCATTGCATAATAATTTGCTGTGCTCTTCAAATTGCTAACATAGAGCCTTCACATGTCAGCATGCATGAGGTGGCCGTGTTGTGACTCGATTATCTGAGGAATGTACTATGAATAGACTTAGCAGTGAAGTGTTATTTCTGTCATGCTATCCAGTCATGTAGATGGCAAGGCATGGCCTGAACGTACAGTACTGCATGGTGTGACAACACCCCAACAAGCCTGGATGGAACAGAACCACTTCACCAGAACTATCCCTTCAGGACTTGGTGATAGAGTAGACTTGCTACAAGTCTGTGATATCTGGCTCTTTTTATACTGATCTGACCTGAGTTGATTTCACTTCAGGTTTAGTTCTGAATAAATCCTCAAGGGGGACACACTTGAGCTCTAGTCTGTAGTGTGTTATCAACCACAACTCATACAAACAGTACTTCCATCTATAGTTTGAGAGAGACATCAAACCTGCTTAGTATGTATAGTGGTGGGGGCATTAAACCTAACACAGCCTGAGAACCAGGCTAGTGATAGGGCTGCTAAGCCTATCACTTAGTGAAGTGACTGTAGAACAGCAGTACAGTCAACTTGTCTAAGTATCTAGCCAACAGTGTGTTAACCCTTTGGCAACCTGAGTGCACAGAAAAATGTGAAAATAATTTTAAAGATATTGTTAAAAGCAATAGGAATAAATCTCAGTGAAAAACTCCTGACCAAATTGGGTTGTGATCAAGATGCTTGTGTGTGTCTGATTCATTGCCCTGCGTTTTAGATGCAAATGGGTTAAACCTCAGATCATAGAAAGTAGATGATCCAGTTTTTTGTTCAGATCTAATAAAGTAACATAGCTTAGCTTAGATAAAAAGTTGATCACTTTTGCTTAGATGTATTGACTCATAAAGATGTAACACAGTCAAGACTATTCAAATGGGAATCAAGAGAAAAAGGGACCATTTAAATTTAAGAACATTTTATTAATTTTGAGGCCACAATCCATTTTGATATAAGGTAATTTAGATTAAAATAAATACTACACATGAATTTGCTATTTTAGACAAGTTGCTGAAGCAGATGAAACAATTGTTTTAAGCACAGACAAACCACATCCTAGCCCATGATTTATTAAGTGAGAAGCCTATTGGTGGGGGTGCTATCAACTAGGTGCTTTTCAGACATGAAGCAGTATCACTCATGTACATGCGGCCGGCCGACAGCCAGACGTTTGCTGTCTTATCTCACAGCAAGTGCTGTAACCTGGCGCAGGTTCAGGAGTTGAGTCGTAAACCAAATCGGTTCACAGAGAGCCCTGGTCCAATGACACACCAGACAGCGTAAACCAAATTGGTACGCAGAGAGCACTGGTCCAATGACACACCAGACAGTGTCTGGAGAACAAAATACTTAGCAAGCCAACACATCACTCTGAGTTGTTCTTATATGACTCAAATGAGCAAACTCCTCAATTTTGACCCTAATATTCTTGTAAAAATTATAAAAGAAAATTGTAAAAAATAATATCTGAGTTAGCATTGAGAATAAAAGTGTTTGAGCATGAATGTATCTGCAGACCCTCAAGATGTCCTGGCTTTCCATTATTTTGGTAATATCTTTTCGCCAAAAGCATCTTCATGAAAATATATGGATGAGAACTGTTAATCTGGACCAAACCATTGAATATCCTTCAAATATTGTGTGATTTGATTTTTATTTTGAGATTATTTTCAGAGGTACAGTAGGTCCAGATGATGTTATTCAGAGTGAAATCTAGGCAGAACTGGGTTAACCCATTAACACTCAGAGTGGCCAAAACACACCTGATAATTTTGGAAATATTTAACTCACAAAAACATTTTCTGAAAAAACATTTGAAGAAGAAATGTTGATCAGAAGCTAAACAAAAACTCTCCTTCAAATAATTTGTGAACTTTCACTTTATTCTAAAGTTATTTTCAAAAGTATTGCAATAGCAGACGATACTTTCTAGTACCTCTGAGTGTGAATGGGTTAACCAGTAGCCTTGAAGCAGCTTCATGGGAGACTGTCAGAACTTCAGCTGGTAGCTAGGAGAAGTGGAGCAAGGAGTCAGTGATTGACATAGGAGTCCAACTACTTGACATGTGCTCCTACCAGCTTTCCAATGTTGAGAGATTTAGAAAATCCGCTCATCCAGAGAGAGCAACAATTCACAGCATGGTGGCAGTGTAGCATACTCCTATAGTTACACCTAGAACTACTGGGAGTTCACAATACTACACATATATATGTCTCTGGCCTAGATCAGGACAACTGAATTTGTAACATTGAACCTCTGTTTGAACAGTGCACTACAAAAAGTTTACTTTTTAACGTTTACAACATTTTCAGACTAATTAAAAAAATAGTTGAAAGGAAAAAAATGACCTAAATCCTTTAATATCAAGCCAAGAGAGTTGTGTATATTAGTAAATGAAAATCATGGAGGGCTCTTCTCACTTGTTCTATTCAAAAAGGTTCCAATAAGTACACATGTATAAGGTTTTCTGACAGCTAGTTATTTTGGTCACGGAAATAGGTTTGACCCCTGGTATCCACACCTTACGATCAGCAAAGCTTTTGTTAGTAAATGCAATAACATATTGCTATATGTATTATGTACTCCTTTTTGACACCCTCATCACTTCAGATTGATAGAATCTTCGTCTATTGATCTCTTTACTGTGTTAGAATCCAGTGTGGGTGTTTATGCTGAAAAGTTACAGAAAAAGAGTCAAGACTCCTGTAAATTGACGGAAGCTTTTTTCTTGCAGTGCTCAATGATTGCAGCCTTGCCATAATTCCTAGAAGGCAAATATGCCTTTCAAAGTGCTTTAGTAGTTAAATCTCATAAAATAAATCAGACAAAATGCAGTGTAAGCTAGTCCCCAACAGAATATGAATAATTTGCAACTTTAGGCGAATGAAAAATGTTTTTTAAAAAAATGTTCCCACTCATGAACGACCGTGTACAATCATATAGAAATATGCAAATTAGGCTCTCAAGATGAGTACCATATGGTAAAAATATGACCAAAAAACGTTCTCATATGTTGACCATACAGCCTAAATGACAAGCATATGGTATGCATACGAATGAACAAAAGTTTCACAAAAGTTTTCATAAGGTCAAACACGAATGGACAAGACATTCATATGGTAAAGCACATTGCCATGCAGCATACACAAAGTCTATACAAAGTTCATACACCTGAACATAATTACACACAAGTGAGCAAGAATGAACAAGACATACATTTACACCAACACGATTCCAATACAAGTGAACATGAATGTCATACCATTAGAACTTTAATAAAGGCAATATATTAAAAAAAGACAGATTAAAAATAAATAAAGACATATTCCCAGTCAAAGAAATAACCCTTTTGCTGGTGGTGGCTTATTTTACCAATACAAAATGATGCGAAAAACTTGAAAATTGGCTGAAACCCTGGCATATGGGTATCCATCTGAGAGTACTCAGCCAGAGCTCCAATGAATACCAATGTGACAGGATTTAGATGGTGTTCAAAAATCTTTGATTTCTTGTGCTTTGGACGAAAGTGGCCTCAAATTGGAAGGGTTGAGACTGAGACATTCATTTTAAATTGACTTTTAGGTATTTTTCATACTTTTTCGTTTGAAGGAAAAAATGTTTGTTTAGTGTGATTTATCTGTATCTTCAGAAAACAATAGGTTATCTAATTTAATATTTTCACTGATATCCATTTTATAGCCTGTTTAGTTACTGAAACAGTCATGTTTGTCCCTATTGGTTGTAGGACAATTTCAATGCACAGTTTCAATAACAACAGTAGGTAAAAAAGATAATAAACTGTACTGAGAGAAATAAAATGATTGTAAATTAAAAAAGGAAACAGTATACACACACGCACAAACATACACAAACACCTGCATGCATACTAGAACTGCACTCGAGGAGAGAGATCAACTCATGAGCTCACTACCGTTTTGACACGTGAGCTCACGGATGCACATTTTTTTAAGATAAATATTCGTTTTTCATTATAGCAATTTAATATTTCCTGATGGAGATTTATGAACATTTACATGTTTATTTCATTTCAAAATGTGCTGGTGAGGTACAAAGGTCAGTATGGCACTCAACACTGCCTGTATACATTGTGGATTGTAAACAAGATATGACAGTGTTAAGCAGTGATTTGAAGGTGTGAGTTAAGTGTTCTATGTTAGGTTTGTCTTCCCTTCATAGATGAGTCAAGAAATTAACCACCCCAGCTCGAGCTTGGTTCGTCTGGCTTCAGTTTTAATCAAGCCGCTTGAGTTTGTGAGCGGTGAGTGCAGCTCTAATGCATACATACATACACACACACACATGCAGCATCCAGAAGAACCCTGACGAGCTATTTGTTTGGTTATATAACCAGTACAAGACCCGCTTCATGTGATGACAGGCAAACTTACCAGGTCTAGGCTCAGGAGAGGAACCATCAAAGCGACCAACAGGTCTAGCATCGATCAATTGGAATTCTTTACTCGATAAGTTCCTTTCAACATCTTCAAAGTACTTCACTAATGCAGGATTAAAGGATGCTTTGAAAGTTGCAATTGGCATCTTGGTGGCTTCATCCGTGTCCCAGTAGCCACTGTTTTGCCATTTTGGCAATCCACCGTTTAATATAGAGACGTTGTGATGTCCAAACACTCGAAATGTCCACCATACTCTTTGGGCAGAAAACATACCAAAGTTAGCATTGTTGTCATATACGACAACATGACTTTGATTGTTGATGCCCATTTTGCCAACATAGTTCTCAAATATCTCAGCCTTAGGGAGAGTGTGTTCATATGGTGATTCTTTATCACTACATTCGTCTATGTCAAAAAAACTGCTGCCGGGAATGTGTCCCCGATGGTACTCGGTCTTGGCATCTCTTCTAGCGAAGGGAAGGTGCCACGAACAGTCCAGTATTCGAAGGTTTGGAGTATTTGCTTCAAGTTTTTCATAAAGCCATTGCACAGAAACTAAGGCAGGTGCTCTCTCCAAATTGCCTGTAGAGGTTGGAGGTGTCTGTCCGCCTCCATTTACTGTGGATTGCGTGATATCCGGTGCGCTGGGAGTGCTCACTTTCGGTGTCGCAAGCCTGATCTCACACGTCGAGACAAATCTTGCAGACATTTTGAGAGTGAGAGGATGGACTGAGAGCACTCGCAGCAGCATCTTACAAGTCATGTCAAATATAGCATGGGTCAAGGACGTTTCGCATGGGGTCACGCCCACTTTTCGATGGTGGTGGCGCCATCTATTGCCGCTGTCAGATCTAACTCTCCTACGAAGGAGGAAGAAAGCTACTATCAGTTCAAAATTTAATGGCAACACTGAACAGTGCATCTTGAAAACTGCTTGAAGAATTGGCGATTTAGACTTCAGAATGCCGAGGAAAAAGAAATCAGCTACACCAGAAATAGTTGAGGAAGAAGATGATAGGTAAAAATTGAAAGTTTAGGTTACAGTGTATCTATCAGGTCAATGTTTATGGGTGCATTTAGATTTACAATAAGAATAACAATGGCAGTGGCACCAGTGCAAGTGCCTTGCCTTGGCATTATGATTATCATTGATGTAGTATAATACTGTCATTACTGGCCTGGTTGTGGGTTCTGTTTACAGGGCAGAGCAGGGGTCAGCTTGCCGGCTTTGGGTCACGGAGTCCACTGCGGCTGTGGCTTGCCCTGCTCTCCCTTGCCGAGTAAACCTGACACCAAGCAATAAAAATTGCGCAGAGTCCAGAAGACTGGTTGTTTGCACATACCAGCCTACTTGCTCCCGCTCTCTTCCCTTCTAACCACCCATGGGTGCAGACGTGGTTTTGACCCTCCCGTTACCTCTCACCCATGTGGATCTGCATTTACCAAGTGACTACCTATTTAATGTAAGTGTTAACCCTTTCCTACCCACCCTCTATTTTCCCAGGTCTGTCTTCCCCCTATTGAGTTACAATTAAAATATATTTTGGTAATAAACTTGTTCTTTGTTATATGTTAACCCTTTCCTTAGAATAGACTAGCCAGGAACCCTCTATTGTAGTATACCCCTTGATCAACTGCTAAACAAATAGGATATTACAAATGAGCCCTTATCAATGGGGGTAGGAATGGTACAACCCTTATTATGGTCCTTAATCTGTACCAGTGTACCTTTATGGTAGTGGTACCCTTATGACCGGGTACCATAGGAATGAATGGGGAGGGATGCAAACAGCTGGCCAAAATAGTTAGTGCAGCTGAGCTGGTAAGAAAATACTGTATACGACGGATTTTGCATATGACGGACCAATTTTCCTGGTCCCATTGAGTCTGTCATATCCAAGTTCACCAAAAAATTCCTACCCTAAAGTTTTTTCTGCCCTCCCAACTCCAAATCAACGTAAAACATGCATAAAACACATTTTTGACCAAAAAGAATATTGCCAAAATATTTTATTTTTACCGACCTACCTACCCTATTTTTTTAGGGATCGTTTAATACAGGAAACAAACAATATTTTTTTCTTGGCCTATAATATATTCTCATTGATGTTTAAATGAGTGTCAAAAAGATCTTAATGTAATGATGATGGTCTGACACTGCTGAGCGAGGTTGTCTATCTTTCTCTAAGTTGTAATATATATATATATATATATATATATATATATATATATATATATATAATATATATATAATATATTTATATATATATATACATATATATATATATATATATATAATATATTCTCATTGATCTGTAAATGAGCGTCAGAATGATCTTGTGTAATGATGATGGTCTGACACCCTGCTGAGTGAGGTTGTCTATCTTTCTCTAAGTTGATCAAATTCATTTATTTTAGAATTTCACCCTCTGAATCTTTGTCAAATATCTTTGCTTTATTTCAGGTATTTCCTGAAGCCAGATGCTGTGAGTGAGCATCTCTACTGCTCCATCTGTCAGGAGATCTTCTTTGAGCCACAGAGAGCTCCCTGTGGTCATAGTTACTGCAAAAGGGTGAATATTATCTCAAACTGTATAACCAATAAATCACTATATAACTCCCAAGTCATCCGTAAGACTGTCCAAGATGCTATACCTTTCAAACTTAACCTGAATGTAAAGCAGGGTCTTAGATTTTTTATAATGCCTGTCAGGAACCGCCATCACAAAATTTCTGCCTGTTCAGATTTAGTTAAGTACTCAAACCATTGTACCAACTATATTTAATACCTTTATATTGTATCAAAAGGCTATTTACACTATGTAGCCATGTCTTGGAGGATGGTTTGGTTATTCACTTACATATTGTCATAACCATAATCAAAAATTCTACTTTGAATTTTTTGCCTGTCTAAAATGGAGATTTTCAGGAAACTGCCTGTCCACAGGAATCAAAATAAATTCTGTCTTTACATATTTAGCTACTTAGCTACTTCACATCCTCATGCCAACTACACTTAACAGCCTAGTCTGCCAAAAAGGACAATTTTCAAGTACAAATTCAGATTTCAGATTGTTAATTGTGGGAATAGTCACTTCTTCTCATCGCTATTATCCATCTACATAATTCAGCAGGAACAACACAAGTTGACAGGATGACAACTAATGTTAACATGTATCACTTCTTTATATTTCAGTGCATCCTTCCCTGGTTGAAGCAAAGTAATACATGTCCAGAAGATAGGTAAGGAAGAATTTAAGAACTGGATCATAATTTGCAAGATTAAGATCTCAAATACTTTCATGTTGAAATAACTATAAAGGGTTATCACCCAGACACTCCATTACAGTACATAATTGAAAGAATTTTCATTGTGGATGTGTTTATAGAAAGAATAGATTGTTATGCAGCATGAAGACATCTAAGTAAATACCAATCAGTATCAGATACTCTATAGGGTTCAATGAACACCCCATTACAATTCAGAACAGGGCTCGACGTTAACATTTGAAACCACCTGCCCTGCAAGGCAGGTGACCTGGAACTTTTGCCTGCCCTGAAAAATTTTCACCTGCCCTGCAAAAAAAACTCCCTCGCAGACTTTTTGGGTTTTGTCTGTAATATATTTTCTATTTCATATTTATTCGTATGTTCATTTCTGCTAAAAAATAAAATATTTTCAATAATAAACCTCATCTTAATGAAAGGGTTACAATTCCCGCCAATACAGTTCTGCACAAGCCGGTAAAACATCTTTATTTACATATTGAAATAGTTTTGCAAACGCTTGCTAAATTTCAAATGCTCTAAATGGATCAAAACATGAAATAGCATGTGTTTGCCTTCCTGAGCAATACCAGTACATGTGCAGAAGCGTGGTAGCACATATCCGGTGGTATTGCCTCAGTTGTTTGCATGGCCAGCTATAGGGGACATCACTAGCAGTGAGTTTTACTTTTTTGTGAGTGATTGTTTGTGGGTTTTCGCGATTGAGTACCGATCGCACTGCAAATGTTTACCTTCCCTGTCGGGCAGGTACAATGTCAAAATCACCTGCCCGAACTGACTTTTTGAAATTTTTACCTGCCACGGGTAGGTGGGCAGGCCTCAACGTCGAGCCCTGCAAAATGTTGATTTTCTTGATTATAACTAAAACATATTTGTATTTATTTACTGCATGTATTTCATAAGATTAGTTAGATTTTCAAGACAGAAATCAGGGAAATTTTTGAATGTGCAGTGTGGGTATAAAATTGATTAGTTGTATAAGTTGAAACTGAATAGGATTATTACAAGATTAAATTGCCTAAATTGTAAAGCCTCTGACACGGAGCACTTTTGAAAACATACAGACTAAGCACACCTTTTTTTTACTAAACCAATGATGCTGATTAACCTAAAAGAAACATTCAATCATTTAGATTAGAGTGACAATATTTTGTTCTGTATTTTTGTTTCAGAAAATCACTGTATTCAAAAGACCTCCATCATGATTTTATATTGGAGAATATCATTGGGGATCAGATGGTAAGATTGTGTGTTTTTTCCAAATTATACAAATAAATGCAAACTGCCTGGCCTGTGCCATATAGATTATTATTTTATAGTTAATAACTGTGTAAAACTATCTGACAACACCAGGAAAGGGATACTTTTGCATTATATTTCTTGTATTTGTAACCAGTGATTATTATCACTCAAAATGTAAGATGTTGATTGACTTTGTATAGGAATTGAACTGCCTTTGTTTGAGTCCTGGCCACTCTAATTTTCATTTTCAAACAAAATATTCATGCTTAACTTATTATGAATTAACATTCAGTTAAATGGCAGGTGACAATTCAGAAATGTTCAATCAACAATACATCATGTTTTACCCATTCATGCTTATAAGTTACAAAAGATGTTGTCATCTGGACCTATGGCACATTTGAAAAAAAACTTTGAATTGATCATAGATGATATAAAAACTATTCGAAGGATGAATACAATTCTGAGAAACAGTTCTTGTTCACATAATTCCTGAAAATTTCTTTTGTTTGAGAGATACCACCAAATTAGTCAGGTGGTTTTGGGCTCTTAAGGCATGGATGGGTTAAGGGGTTTTGACATGTTTCACTGAAAAGATATTAGGCTGCCTTTTTAACCCTTTCAATGCTGAGGCTTCTTTCATCCAAAGCACAATCATGCAACATTTTGAAAACCGTCTGAACTCTGTGATGTTGGTATTCATTAGAAAGCTCTTGCTATGTTCTCTCAGATGAGTACCTATGTGCTAGGGTTTCAGTCATTTTCCAGGTTTATTGCATCATTTTGTATTGACCAAAGTAGCCACCAGCAGCACAAGTGTTATTGGATAACCTCAATTAAATTTTCATTGCGTTTCTTGATTATTTTTTAAGATCCAAGTCCATAAGAGTAATCATGTTTCTGATAATTTGTGTGAGGGTACTATCTTTGTAACTAGCAACTTTTTGTAACTCTTTATTCATCCATGGGTTACTACAACATACATTACCATATTTGATTGAATATGAATGTATTTTTGATAGGTGTATGATTAAGTATTGTGTATGCACAATATTTATATCAATATTCATAAAATGTTTCTAATTAAATTTTAGGTGGCATGCCCATTTAGACGAAAGGGTTGTGAATTTGTCGGCCAGCTTCAGTTGCTTAAGTCCCACAAGAAGAAATGTGAATTCAACCCTGCAAATCTACCCAAGTTCCTGAAGAATGATAAGGCAGAACCTCTAGCTTCTGCAGGTCTGTACAAGCACATGTAAAGATGAACCGTTCATGTGTGGAAATCTTGACATATATTGCCTGTTTCTTTGATACTTAAGAAAAAAGTTTAGTAATTATGATTGAATTCACAAAACATTTGAATTTGGATGTGATTGCTTGGTTATGATCAGCATGTTCTTCAAATGTTTTTTTTTCAGAAATGGTCTATTCACTAAGAAATTGCCAGTCAGGATATTCATAAGCTCTATAGATATTAGATTATATGTTTACAAGGGGTACATGGTCTTAGCCAGGATTTGGAAACAGGGTGTCCAAACGAAGGTTTCATAGACTTTTGGGTGTCCGAAGTGTGGTACAAAGTTCACACTAATGAAATAAACCATATATCATGGTCTTAGCCAGCAGGGCGTCTGGGTGCCTTTTTGGACACCCAAACCCTTAAAAAGAACCCCTCAGGACACCCACATTTTTTTGAGTGGAATTTCTAAAAATCTCAATCCCAAGCTTATAATTGAATTTTTCCTATCTCCTTATAATTCCCATGACACTGTTTAATGATATCAAGCCTTATTTTGATGAATTAATACATGTTTATGGTTGAAATATGAGTATATTGTGATCCCCCTTAAAAATTTGGACTCCCAAAAATTTTACAACAGCCAATTTAGACACCCAGTTTCTAAATCCTGGCTAAGACACTGCCATATATATCTACAGATTTTGCCTTTTTAGGCCACTAACTGCTTTGTTTGTAATTTAGGAGTGACACTACATCCACTATCTTCTAAAATTGCCATCATCAGCAAATCCTGACCTAAACTTTTGGGTTTCCAAACTGTCAAAAAACAAGGCTCTGTGTGTCCAAATGAAACGCTGGATCAGATGCGCTGGATGCATAGGTGGCTAAGCCCCTAAAGGGGTAGTTTGGTGTCAACAACTACATCGAGAGTTTCAAATCCATTTCGGTGTTTAAGTGCAAAACTAAATGGGTATTTTCTTGTTTATAATAGATTGATCTATCAGTGCGGACAGTCCCTAGTTGGTATTAATACGTAACTCAGTACTCAAATTAGTCCATTGTTAAATTTTTACACGATTAATGATCCTTGATTAAAACTCTCAGTGTCTTTTGCAGGGATTTTAGGGTTCAAAGTGACACATACATTCCTGACCAAGTTTCTGTTTGCAAGTTATTACATCAATTGTGACTATCATATTTGCAAGGAATCTTTTATACCAAACTTAAATAAATATAGATAAATCACAATGCCATACAATATATTACGTCCAGGAATCAATAAATCATTAAAGTTGGTTAGGTGTCGGACTAGTAATCAGAAGGTCGCTGGTTCAATTCCTGGCTGGGGCACTTTGGTCTGTTCTTGGGCAAGACAGTTTATTCCATATTGCCTCAGTCCACCCAGATGCAAAATGGGTACCAAGCATTAAAAAGGCACTGCTTAGAGCTTGTGCGCTATATGCTGCCAGCTGCTCTGGAATATCCCTCGGGGGATTGAAATGGTTTCCGTATGTACAGGGCTGCTAAGGGAGGAAGGTCGTGTGAACATTTCAGTGGATACAAGGCTATAAACCGAATACCTTTACCTTTAAAGTTGTAGCTACACAGTAGATTGAATAAATACCTTTGGCAGTGGGTTTCTGGTTTCCTCTACCACTTACAACTAGTAAGGCACAAATTAGCCTAGATATGGCAGAAAAAATGACACTAATCATTATTCTAAAACCCAAACACATCGTTATCATACATGCTTCTTGTTTTACAGCTATAGGAAATGTTGCACCAGTTACTGGAGCCTCAGGATTTGAGAGTGGGGAGCATGTTCCAACACCCGGCAAGCCATCGTTAAAGATGAGACTTTTCTGCGCTGGGGAAAAACAAAAGAAACTACTCTGTTCTGTCTTTGAGAAGGAAAATACACCTGGAAGTTCTCAACCGAAGCAGAAAGCAACCCAGTCTTCACAGCGTACAAGTAGAGCTAAAAGGCAAAGGGTAGACGTCAACTATGACCTATCAACTTCCTCCTTTGATAACAGTGAGGATGTAATTGACTTAAGCTGATGTTAGTATGTTATTAATGTCCCCTGCACATTGTCCTACATTTTATATTTGTATTATACTACAGGGTGTATTGTATACTATTGTACATATATTTGATATAAATGAAGTAGAATGGTCTACCTACCTCAGCACATCACAAGCGAGTCCTGTGGGTATATTTATAAAACCTTTAACCAGAAATCAATTTTGTGTTTCATAATATAGATCTTTATTCATATTGCCAGGTTCTTTTATAGCCTTTCTATAAACACATATAGATACTTGTGATAGTTGATTTTAAATACTCATGAAATTGATTCTTGCACTTCATTTGTTTATTTCATCTTTCCTTATAATGATTCACACAAAGTCGTGACTAGCCAGTTGAATTGTATGTGGTGGAGGAAACCGGCATTTTATACTTTGTATATATATATATATATATATATATCATCCGCACCTTTTGTGCTTCCCTTGATATGGGCTGATGAGGTGTAAGAAGTATTGTAATGGTACCAGGAGATGGGTTAGGTACAATCACTGGAGTCAACGCCAGGGGTTAGTTTATCAGAGATTTTATTGGACAAAAGACCAAGCATGACTGAGGCTCTACAGGGCTACAGATCATCTTCTACCTGGTTCCTAAGGCATAGGGTAGGAAAATTGATTGCTATACCCGTGTTGATTTTGCTCAGGATAACTGTAATTTGGTTGGCTTCTAGGGTTGAAGCTTCTATTTGGTTTGGAGTAGAATGGATTTCTTTGGGCTTTTCTGCACTTTTCTTGATAACCTTTGTGTCACAGTTAAAACATACAGCATCTTTAAACAATGATTTTTTAAAGATGGTATTTACTTGATTGTCCTGTTGCTGCATTAACAGATAGACTCTCCATCATCGGTTTCTAATATGCTGCTAGTTTTTCAAACATCCTGCTAGTCCTTCTTTTCATCTTCTGGATCCACCGGCTCAGGTCAAGTGTCCCATGAATCCTTATCTGGAATGCACTCTGCTTGCAATGTCTACATGCAAGATCGTAAAATTCCAGCAGCTTTATTCCTATGTGTATTTCCACTGTAGCATTGTAGCATTCATCAGGAATTTCCCTTTTGAAGTCAGTTTAACTTCAGTTCTTGTCTTGCTATCACTTCCTTGGATAGAAAAGTATTGGACCTTTCACTTCTGATTATAGAAGTGTCTTAGTCGTTTCACTTCTGACTGTAGAAGTGCATGTAGTTTTCACTTCTGATTATAGAAGTGTCTTGGAGTTCCTACTTCTGCCTCTAGAAGCGAGGAGTTTTCACTGGCCGTGACGTTACAAGCCGGGTAGGATTTGCTGCATGTGATTACTTGCTTGCCTGGTAACCACTCCGCTATTCCCAAGGGCATCATACAGAACAACAGAGCATAAGTGCTTGGTTTAGACCTTTATTAACGGAGCTCTCTTGCATGTTTATTTAATGTTCTTGTCCGTGAAAACTACAAGTAAAAACAGGGTCATGAGTTTTTATACAGTAGCTTGACCAGGTTGGCAACACACGGCCAGTCACATATATCATAAACATCACAAATGCATTCTTGATATAAAATCTCAAGTCATATGAAATCAAAATTAACTCAGGGTAAGCAACTTGAACAGCCTGTTCCATTTCTTCCCTCTACTAACAATGACTAGCATCAAGATGTACTCGTCCTCTTTATCTTTTATTATTTCTTTATATTAACAGATAAAGTATATTGATTCACTGAACTAAGATATAATTATATGATATTATCCTTGTTTTAATCCATGTTTATATTGATAAATAGTCAAACATGTAGCGTAGCTGTTTTAGGGCTACGCCATCTATCTGAGGGGGTTTGATAACACAGGGATTCGTGAATGATCTTTAAGGGTTTGGCTTGAATACATTAACCTAAATAAGTGCACAAACACTTGGGTATATTCTTTTGTAGGCTTTATTAACTTACTTAGGATACATTGATACACAGAAAACCTAACAGTGAGCAACAAGCATGCATTCCTAACAAAACCTGGTAGGTAGATAGAGAGGTACTTACATAAAAAGCATGTTATAGGCATATAGCACCAGCCTTCTCCTTAACCAACCTTTCCTGTGGCTACATCATCCCGGCAACTACTACAGGAAGTCTTTGATAGTACCCTGAGCATGCGTACTTAGTCCTTATATCTTGCTAAATACTACATAGTAATCTAATCCTTGATCACATATATAGATCTTATGCCTGGCCCCTCAACTAGCAGAAGGAAGGAAGTCGTAAAACTAGATAAGGGCTTCATTGTGCGAGTCCCAGCCAACACCGCCAGAGAATGGGTGCAGGTTCAAGAAGTGCAACACAGTGTCAACAGAAAGTTTCACACTTAAGCCCCCTAGATACACTAGAATAGGGGAAGGATTAATACAGTGGGTTAAGCCACTAATATACTAAGATTAATTATCATGGCAGGAGGAATATGTCTACGCTACAAAACATAAAGGTATTTATGTAGGACATTCAGAGTACACCAGCCACATAGCTGGATCCTCTCTTGTTTACCACATTCTCCTCCTGTATAAACTCGGTATTGTGACAAAGATACTAGATCCTTAAAGCAAGTCTTTTCTGCAACATTATTGCAGCTGTTATGGTCATATCCAACCTTTAGGGCCTGCTGGCTATTTAGGCCAGCATAATGGCGGGAGTAGCTGTGATGCGTAAGAACTTGGATTGACTTCTTCTAAGGACTGAAATGTAAGGCGGGTATGGTTTCTACCAAGCACTTCAAACTTATAGTCCCCACTTGTCACATCTGTTATGTGTCTATCCTTCGGCTTGAAATGGGGAATGTTCACAACCATAACTGTGAAATTGGAAGCAGGTTTCTCCTTAAATTCTTGTTGTAATACATCAATATGCGTTTTATTGACGGGACGTAGTAAATCTGAATTACTCAAGTCATATGAAATCAAACATTAACTCAGAGTAAGCAACTTGAACGGCCTGTTCCATTTCTTTCCTCTCCTTACAATGACTTTTCTATAAACTAGGATTTTCTAATTTCCGCTTATAGTTAAAATAACAGCCTACTTTGCTAGCATCAAGCTGTACTCATCCTCTTATTATTTATTTATATTAACATATAAAGTATATTGATTTGCTGAACTAAGATATAATTATATGGTATTACCCTTGTTTTAATCCATGTTTATAATGATAAATAGTCAAATATAGAGGTGTCTATGTAGGATATTCAGAGTACACAATCAATGTACCTTCTTCTGATTTTGCTGTAATAGGATCCTCTTTGACCTTTCTTGTTTACCCGTTCTCCTCCTGTTTAAACTTGGTATTGTGGCAAGGATACTAGATCCTTAAAGTCTTTTCAGCAACATCATGGCAGCAGTTATGGTCATATCCAACCTTTAGGGTCTGTTGGCTATTTAGACCAGCATAAAGGCGCACTGGCCATGATGTGTACAAACTTGCATGATCTTCTTCCAAGGACTGAAGTGCAAGGCGGGTATGGTTTCCCCCAAGCACTTCCAACTTGTACACCCCACTGGTTACATCTTCTGTACATATGTCCTTTGGCTGGAAATGGGGAATATTCACCACCATGACTGTGAAATTCTAGGGCAGGTCTTGCCTTTAATTCCCTTACTAGCACATCAATATGATCAGAGTACACCAGCCACATAGCTGGATCCTCTCTTGTTTACCGCATTCTCCTCCTGTATAAACTTGGTATTGTGACAAAGATACTAGATCCTTGAAGCAAGTCTTTTCAGCAACATCATGGCAGCAGTTATGGTCATATCCAACCTTTAGGGCCTGCTGGCTATTTAGGCCAGCATAATGGCGGGAGTAGCTGTGATGCGTAAGAACTTAGATTGGCTTCTTTTAAGGACTGATATGCAAGGCGGGTATGGTTTCTACCAAGCACTTCAAACTTGTAAACCCCACTTGTCATATTCTATGTGTCTATCCTTTGGCTTGAAATGGGGAATGTTCACAACCATAACTGTGAAATTGGAAGCAGGTCTCTCCTTAAATTCCTTTGCTAATACATCAATATGTGTTTTATTGACTGGACAGAATGAATCTGAATTACTCAGACCAATCAAATCTGATATAGGAACATGTACCCACTCAGCTGTAAAATAGAAATAGAAATATTTAGCTTCAAACATTTTTATCTTCATCAAACATTATTAGAAAGTCATGTGAATGCTTAATTTTAAACATGGCCTTCGACCATTCGTCGACAATACCACATGCCTTTGGAAAATAACTTAAACTTTTTCTAAATGGGCCAAATGTTCAAGACTGTTCGACTTTATATTAGAATGTAGTACAGAATAAATCCTGTGTATCCCTTGTAAAACTTTGTGACCAAGTCTGCCTTACATGTAGGAATACACTTGTATACCTCTCTTGTATGGTTGAGTTATGTCATTTTGTAGCATTGACTTAACTTGCTTCTCTTGTTCTACGCAATTTGCTGAGGAGGTCATATAATACTGTTGCTACCTGTATCAATGGTATGGTGAAAAGAGTGGGACACCCTTTGTACCTCTTCTTGGGGAAACCCTGTCACACTGATCTAATCTCACACTGCTCTAAGTTGAAACAATTGATTAAACCAGATAAGTCTACATGCATAGCATGGTCAAATCTGGTAACAAAACCAATAACCATGATAGGGAACACTGGTTACTAATACAGGTGTATGATGGTAGAGTGTTAATTAAGTACATAAGATGAATTGTATTTACACTGTACATTTATTCTAATCAGTATGGTATAGAGCATGGTGAGGGCAGGAGCTGTAGGGCTAGCCTACTATGTTTCTCCTAGAAGCACCCTGACCAAGTCTGCCTTACAGATAGGAATACACAGCATCCTATTTCCCCATTGAATTGCCCTGTCTCTTGGGCTGCCTGCATGCCTTGGAAATATGGCCTACCACAAGTTAAGCATTCGGCATTTCTAGCAAAGTATGTTAAACAACGCTGGTACTTACCTGAGCTGTAGCACTCCAAAACCTCTTCTAGGTTGTCATATTTGACAATCTTTCCTTCTCTGTTCCTGGTGAGATTTGCTGGATCTCCATTTTGGGCTATAGAACCTCCTGTCTGGGCTGTGAGACCTCGAAGAAGGACTTTGGGATCTGCCTGTTGATTCATTTTGTTCACTTGGTTTAGATGCAAAGGTTCTTTCCTGGCTTAGTGATGCAGTGTTTATTTTTGCACACATGTTTATTTCCAGACGCATATCAGCAAGTGCTTGCAGCACTGTGTTGTAAATAGTAAGGGTTTTGCACGCTTGTCCTGCTCTGCCAATGAAGTAGATTTCTGCGGCAGGATGGAGGGTCTGTTTTTCTCATCCATTACATGAATGATGGCTTGCATTGTCTGTGTGTCTGGCAACTCCAATTTTATGGCTATACTGCGTATCGCTGCTCTGTAGTCTTGCAGAGACCCCTCTGGGCCTTGCTGTCTATTGAAAAATTCACTAACTCCTTTCATTAGTTCTGTCTGTTGGCTACTGGCAGGGATTCATACCAAGGCCTAGCAGAATCTCTTAGCAGGACAGAAAAGCCTGGTGCTTTCTGCTCATTCTGCATTGTCTAGAAGGCAAAGTATCTCTCAATTTGGTCTATTCAGGTTGCTGTATCAACAGTGGTAACCCCTTTGAAACGGGGTGGCTAGGGCTGTACACCGGTACCCAGTACCAGCACCGTACCGAATACCGCTTCGCAAAATACCAGTGAATACCCGTTTCAGATTTTAATGGTATGCTTATCGGTATTTTGCAAAACAACACAACCAAAGCAGGCACTTAGCTTAGTGCTTGACATACATAGATAGCATATCAATCTCTGTTGGGTATGTTGATAGTATCATGTGAGGAGTTGTACTTACAGTGCGGAACTTGTTTGCTTCGAAGGTGCGCTATATAGCGAGGCGAGTGCCGTGTCGCTGCATGGTGTTCATTGTGATTGTTATCGCCACCACGTAGTGGCGCTGCATATCGCTACTACAGCGCCACTACGCGGTGGTGATAGCAATCACAATGAGCACTGTGCATATGGCAGCAGCGATGTGGTGCTCGCTTTGCTATATATAGCATGCCTTCGAAGTAAACAAGTTCGGCCGGCACCTGTAAGTACAACTTTTCATGTGATGTTATCAGCATGCTTGGCAGATATTGATATGTTGTCTATGTATGTCGGGAACTAGGCTAAGTGCGTACTTAGCATAGTTCAAGACTTCTAAATACCGATAGCAGTACCGTTAAAATACTGTATCGTTTCGTTGGTACCGGTTATGGTACCGTACCGCTTCACCCTTAGCGGTATGCAGCCCTAGGGGTGGCAGCAAAAGGGCATTAGCCATATATGTGTCTGTCTTGATCTTGTATTATGGGCAGGCCCTTGTTGAGTATTGGTAGGTTTTGGAAAGTGAGTAGAGGTAGATCAAGGATTCTTCACCACTTGTAGACTAATGTAGAGAAATAATGCTGACCAGTAAGTGTAGTGTCACCAGGGTTGTGACTAGCTATTAGAGGATCACAAGCCACTCATACAGGTTATACGGTAGGTAGTCTACCACTCTCTGCCCCAGCTCTTGTTTAGTTTGAACAGCTGGGCTGCATGTATCTCAGGCTCTTGAGGTTGTTTTTTTTGCATACTGTCTCCTGAAAGCTGCTTTGAGTTCTGCGACATTTTCTTTTGTATTTGCTGGTAGACCATGAAATCAGTGTCATGCATTTCCTTTTAGAACTATGGGTAATAAATCTAATTGCTTGGCTTCAGGCAGGGTTTTATACTTTTGAGTAGTACTCAAACCTTTCAATCCACTGTTCCCCATCTTCTGATGGCAGAGCTTGGAAATGTCTATCTGCATATTGTTGGATTGCTGGGGCCTCCATCTGTCTTACTGCTAATCTAAGGTTTTCTGGTGCAGGTATATGTAGGAACCCAGTTCTCCACCAACTATCATTTGGAGTAAGTTTACAATATGATTGGGGCTGGGGGGTGTTTAACTCTGAAGAGAGCTTTGATGTATGTAGTTCTTTTTTCTCTCTCCAACCTCAACTCCAAAGCTTCTCACTAGAAACCTCTATGTTTCGGTTTACAAGCCCAACAATTTCTTCATTTTCACAACTAATGTTGCATGTTATCCAATCATATTGGATTATGGGTGACCAGGATGCCCACACTGACCAATCATATTTTCATCTCATAGAACTAGAGCAATGTGTGTGCTCATATTTTAGGTTCAGTGTAAATACTTAATATTTTATTAAAGGTAGGCATGGTTGAGCCAGCATAAAAGTTAAGTGTCCACCTGTGATCTTAAGTGTTGCCAAATATATAAATCCATGCATTCCAGCTAGGGACAGGCATACTGGGAATATCAAGTACCTAACAAGTGCAAGCAGGTGTTTGTTTCCTTTTTACTATAACTTTTATATCTGGAGTATATGCACACCTGGAGCATTTGATGTGAGAAGTGAACTGCTTAGATGCCTTTATGCTAAATAAAGATAATCTGCACAGGGTTATGAAATAGCTGTAGCTGTAGGAAATTATGTTCAACAATCCACTTCTCGAAACTATTTGACTTTTGTCTGTAAACCTCTACAATACCACCCTTACACCGCTGCATCACCTTCAGGGTTTAAATGCTACTTTGGAATAAACAATATTTGCTTTCTTTACAACAACCATCAAATTCAATGTCATATTGGTGTTTCTTATTTACAATTCAGTGAAAAGTTAGGAATACTTATATTAGCTATGAATGTAGTGGATGAATATGTCTCCTTATGTATATAATATCTGTACAGATTGATATAGTTGCAAATGAAATCACTAAACTCTATTATGTATTTACATTTTGTATGAAATGTATGAATAAATATGATATGTATGATTAAGCTTCAAAATCTTTGTCATTTTTTGTTTTGTTTTTCAGCTTGTCAATATTTTCAGCATCACAGCATTGAAATATGTAGGGACTTTTTCAAAATTGACTATGGAATCGTCTGATTTATCAGCTATTGTGAGGCTAGGGACTGTATTGTTGGTTTGTTATTTAAACTTTTTTATGACAAAATTAATGGTCCTCAGAACCGCATTTAGTGGACACCAGCTGCACAAATAGGTCAAAGTCCATCGTGTTTCTATTGTCTACACTCATTTTTTCCATTGACCTAGCCAGGTTATCGCCAGCATCAGTGAAGGCAATTGCATTTGTGGCAGCATATTGTTGTATGAGACAAAGGATTACAGAAGGAAGTATTAATTTAGCCAATTGTTAAAGTATAATTGATCACCATGTTAGTTTTATGGAAGGAATTTCTAAGCTAGGCCTGAATCCAGTGGTAGACCCATACATCAGTTTCCAGAGCCTTAATATAATGCTCCCATCATTTTGGAATAGGAGCTCAGCTTTAGGTAAACTCAGACATTGTACTTTATCATTAGCTCCACTCTGATACTAGCAGCTTATTGGTCAATTTCTTTGGTGTACTGAACTGTATTGCATTGCTTTTCATTAATTGTCAATGTTAGGATCCGAATAAATGTTTTATCCCCCTTTCGGCATGGTTACTCGGGGTTTGACCGCAAGTTTACAGGTCACAGCCTCGTTCGTTTATATCACAAGACACACACAAAAAATAAAAAACACAAAATAAAAAAATAAAAAAAATAAAAATCTTAAAAAGAAATTTAAAAAAATTAAAAACTCAAAATAAATATATTAATAAATCGATAAATAAAAATTAAAAAATAGAAATAAATATAAAAGAAAAAAATAATAAATAAATAAAAGGAAAAAACAACAACCGGCCTCGTGCGCTTCGGCTGGCTTCTCGCGGATACCAGGCCGTATTCCTTTTGTACAAGGAGGATAACTAATAGTATCCATATTCCTTAAACCTGAAAATGATCACTTTCAGCTAGGGTGTGAATTTCTCCTACATTTTTACAACTTGGAATGTTTGTAATAGAATATGGCCCTCGCCGTTCCTGCCATTATAGACGAAATTGGGCCCGCCCTGATGATGGCAGAGTGGTCTGAGGCTTTTTCATTAACTATTCACTACCTCTCACTATTGCCTGGATTTGAATCCCAGCAATGGCATGTGAGATAACTGCTAGTGACTTGGGGTTTAGCGGTGGTTTTCACCAGGTACCCCTACTTCTTCCGCCACTTACAACTGGCTAGCCATGCACAAGAATTAAAATGTCAGAACAATGATTATTATCGAAATTTAAAATGTAGGTTAAAATTTTACTTGCCAGTTCTTAAAACTACCCATGCCTGTAACCAGGTAACCCTGGTAACTGCCTGGCTACATTGATAACATCATGCTTACCAAAGCATCACTTGGAATATATTCAAAGAGATATGGATCAGACCCCCTCCCCCAACAAAAAAAGAAAACCCTCGACCAAAGTACCCAACAACAGACCTATTTGCCTAGCTTAAATTTGTATAATCTTTATTAAAATATTTTCAAATAACAAACTACACGCTGATAATCACGCTTATTTTTATTGTTTACTTGCTTTTACCATCTCAACACTACCCAGCGGGCACTGTACGTACAATGTACGTACATTGTACGTACAGTTGGTACAATGTACGTACAATGTACGTACATTGTACGTACAGTGCCCGCTGGGTAAGATGGAGCCTTTACATGCCTCATCTTTCACCACTTGTTGATTGTCATTGTTCTTCAACAATGACGAAGGACCACTTTTTGCCAATATCTTATTGCACTAAATGACCTTTGTGTCTCGATGTGCCTTTAAACACTTTTTCATTCATTCATTCACCACTTGTTGCGCTTCCATCCATAGATAGGTGCTGCCATCTGGTGACAGGTGGGGCCACTAATCTCGGTACGTACTCCCGTGAGTCTCTCAGCGCGAAACGAACGGCAAATTGAATGTGGAGTCAGCGAGCAAAGATGGCGGCTTTTGCGAATAGGCAGAGGATCTATCTCCGCTAATCACAGGTAGGTGTCTTGAACATCGTATCTACTCAGTCACAACACCTTTCCTGGACGCCGAGATCGCGATGTGGAGGAATTGAGCAAAGCGCTTCTGCGTAAAACTATCATTTTTGCCAAGTTTTTTTCTATTCGGGAGACCCTCGCAAGGGAAACCCTGTTATTGACCTATTTCATGTGTTAGGTAGGCAGGTCCATGCCGGCCACGGTACCTGTTCTACAGTCAGGGGTCACACAAACAAACCAACTCGACCAACCTACACTTCTACTCTGCTCTCCCTGACTACGTGCATGTTATTTTATAAGATAGTAGATGGGTGTCAAATATCATATGCCGGCATGATAAGCACTACGTTTGTTTTGAAACTGCTCTCACACGATGTGTTATGTCAAGATCCCATCTCACCCTTCTCCCATCACTCAGGCCCAGGGGCTTAGCCGCCTATGCGTCCAGCGTGTCATTTGGACACCCAGAACACTGTTTTTTGACAGTTTGGACACCCAAAAATTTATTTCAGAATTTGCTGATGATGACTTTTCTTAGAAGATAGAAGATAGAAGATGTACATGTAGAAGCTGTAGTGTCACTTTTATATAACACACAAAGCAGTTACTGGCCTAAAAAAGCAAAATCTGTAAATATATAGGGTTTATTTTATTAGTAGTATGTACTTTGCACCATACTTTGGACACGCCAAAGTCTATGAAACCTCTATTTGGACACCCTGTTTCCTAGTTCGAGCAACTCTAACAGTGGCACCGGCCGATGTTTCCTATATGCTATGTCTATTGGCCTACACCACCGTTAGAGTTCCCAGCATTTAAAAAAGTGAACTTGCGCCAAGAAAACTGGGCGCTCATATTTATAACCTGAAACACCCCCCAAAACCAGTCACGTTCGTATCCTACCTTATTTCTTTGTATAATTACATCTTTATTTGATGAAAATCCGTAGCCTGGTGCCTGTATGGCACACTGTTAAAGTTGAGGCGATCAGGCTTGTGGAGTTTACGTCTCCATTGGCGGATGCTTAATATGCACGCATGCGCACATGAGAAGGGAATCCCCAGCTAAAAACTAAGCGAGCAGTGGATGTGTGAGGATGAGCTTCCCAACGTGAAAAATAAGACATATTTCAGGTTTGGCACAACATATTTTTAAGATTTCCCACCTTTATCATATTTCTCTACATTTTATTTTTCACGTTGGGCAGCTCTTCCGCACACGTCCACTGCTCGCTTAGTTTTCAGCTGGGGATTCCCTTCTCATGTGCGCATGCGTGCATATTAAGCATCCGCCAATGGAGACGTAAACTCCACAAGCCTGATCGCCTCAACTTTAACAGTGTGCCATACAGGCACCAGGCTACGGATTTTCATCAAATAAAGATGTAATTATACAAAGAAATAAGGTAGGATACGAACGTGACTGGTTTTGGGGGGTGTTTCAGGTTATAAATATGAGCGCCCAGTTTTCTTGGCGCAAGTTCACTTTTTTAAATGCTGGGAACTCTAACGGTGGCGTAGGCCAATAGACATAGCATATAGGAAACATCGGCCGGTGCCACTGTTAGAGTTGCTCGAACTACCTGTTTCCAAATATTGGCTAAGACCATGCTCAGGTCTTCATCAGTTCATGGCATCATGCACTGACAGTATTGTATAGTTTTGAGTTATGTCAGGTTTCAGCCTAAATTTAGCTTTTCTCTCCATAATCACAATGCCAATATTGTAATAGCTAGCTGCGGCGTAATCACAGCAGTTATGAACTGATGAACGCAGGTTGTGCTACCTCTAATTAATTGAGAGAAGATGAAGTGCAATCGGCTGTGTTATGTATACATTCAGGACAGGTAGACCTCCATTTCTGTGGCTGTGGTACAACTCTTTAAGGTGTTAACTAAACATGCATGGGAAATAAGGGTCAGGGCTAAGTGATAGCAGACAAGTTTACAGAAGTAAGGGCTATTCCATATAAAAATACATGAGGGGGGGGGTGGAACGCCCACAATTTCAGACCCCCCCCCAATGATTTTTTTTTCATGTAAACCCGTATTTTTTTATCTTGACCCCCCTCCCCCCATGATTTTTTTAATAGGTGAGCGTTCCACCCCCCCCCCCCCCCCCATGTATATTCAAATGGAATAGCCCTAAGCATATCATGTACCCCACTGAAATTAGCCCTTTGACGTGATACAATGTTGCAGTAATCAAATATATTGTATAGAAAAGTACATTTGTAGCTATATTTAGTTTTGATAATAACAGTTTCCCTTATTCCACTGAAATGGCTGAAATTGTGGAATAATACAAAGATATGATCCACAAGTTCACAAGATTATTAAAGAATATTTAGTGGGCATTCTAGCTAACAATGATATTTTTAAAGATGCATTTCTCTGAGGCCTAAAAAAAAAAGTTTGTTTCCGGTAACCCTACCCTAACAAGTTTTTATTCAAAACAATCCCTACCCTAAAGTTTTTTCAGCCCTCCCAACTCCCAATCAACGTAATACATGCACAAAAGACACATTTTTGCCCATAAAAATAATCCAAATTTTTTTTTTACCGACCTACCTACCCTTTTTTTTTCAGACTGTTACAGGAAACAAACAATTTCTTTTTTTAGGCCTGAAATATTCAAAACTAAAATGGCCAGGCCTTAGGGTAAAACAGGTTTGAGAAAGTTTTTTGCCCAGAATGTTGTTGATTTTATCTTGATCAATATTAATGCCTACATCTGACATTTTTCTCTCATGAAACCTTAAGATTTTAAGTTCTTTTCCTTCCAATGATCTCAGAGAGATTTTCTTGTAAAATGTTAGAAATCCCTTTCTCTAAAGCCCCCTCCACTGCCTGTTTTATGTGGTACACATATCTAGCTTCCAAGTCACACTCTTATCAGGTGGTGTGTTGGTTGGTGAGGTCAAACCCTGGTGGGATATGGTGCTCCTGTGGATCAGTGGTAGTAGCTTATTCCCTATGGTCTCTCGCTGACACCACTATCGCCCAGACATTCCAATAACGGTCTGGGGGATTGAGATATACATCTGCCTAGTTACCTCTGAAGAACAGCATATTAACCCATTAATACTCAAGAGTTCATCCAGAAATTGTCTTCTGGATTGATGATACTTTTGACAATAAGTTTTGAATTGAGAATAATCTTTACAAAATATTCGAAGGAGAGTTGTTGGTAATGTTCTGATCAACATTTCTCCTTCAAATATTTTGCCAATTGTGCTAAAGCCTGAAAGATTTTAGGAAAACTGTCAGACTGGTACTGGGAGCTTTTTTTTATTTTTGAAAGCCTAAAAAAAGGAACAGGCCTTTTTTGTTTATTTTCCTGCTCGCCGAGCACCACGGCTATGCATCAGACATATTTGTTACAAATGATAAGCACGGTTACCATATTTTTATATGGATTTATGTTATACAAAGAAATTTTGTCGGTGTAGACAGATGAGTGTATATATTGACATGATATAATAAATGGATTGCAACATGCAAGACAGTTTCTGTTATAGTTCTGTTTCTTCAAAATAATCAATCAATAGACCCCACCTTTTAACAAAATTCTCATTTCTCTGTAATATATTGTACTTCAGTTCTTCATGATTGAATAAGGCTCTTGTTTGGAATTTGACAGAAAATATACTTGGAGTTTTACAGTTTAATTTTGCATTAAAGATCACCTTTTTTGTGATTAGAATAATAGCATTGATCCAGAAGGATTTTTTGTTTTCACCAAGTATGATAGTTTGTTCATCAATTATATAATCCGCCAAGCCAACTTCAGACAACCATATTTCAACATCTCTCCACAGAATTCTTGATTTGGAACATTTGATTAACATGTGTTCAACTGAATCTTCATCAATTTTACACATATCACAAAGTGATGATTCTTTAATTTTCATTTTGAACAACTTGTCATTTGTATAAAATCTTCTGTGAAGAGTTCTAAACTGTATATATCTGAGATATACATCATCTACCATTTGTATTTTGTTGAATGATTTTCTCATTGAGAAAAAATCTATTCTGGATGATATTTTGTCAGACCATTTTGTACACGCGTTTGTAATGATATTGTCATTTTTCCCTAGTAGTTGTTTGTAGATGTTTGATACACCTTTCTTATCTTTTGATAGGATAACATTAAGATAGGAATTACAAGGATAAACAGTTGTACCATCAATAAAAACACTCCGTCTCATATAGTTACATATTTTCCAACAGAAGGCACCATATTCTAGGAAATTTGTTTGTATATTATAAGTAGTCTGGAAATCCTCAAGAGACATATTTTGTCTGTTATTATCAAGGACATCATTGACTATATTTATACCTCTTTCTTTCCAGCTTCGTTTGATAGGTATTTGTAAAATATGGTTTAACCAGAGTGGTGACAACAGTGTATTTTCAGGGGTAATCATTCTGTTAGTATCCCATAAATAAATAATAGCATCTAAGACATTTTTCCAGAATGGGTTGTCAGTAATGTCATATATTCTATCAATGTAGTTTTTTCCATAAGAGCATATTTCTCTAAATTCAAAATAATCTGGGAAATTGGTCCAGTTTGCCTTAGATGATAGATATCTTTTTATCCATCCTAATTTTAAAGCCATACAAAATGTTTTTAAGTTGTGTAATTTAAGCCCACCGTCTAAGGTATCCGCTTCTAATATTTCCTTTCGGAATTTAGGTGGTTTTTTATTCCATAAGAAAGAGTCAACCATTGATTGTAGTTCTTTAAACATTTGATCTGAAGGATTAGGGAGGGACAGAAGTATATGAGTAATTTTTGAATAAATTAAGGACTTTAAGATAGTCACTTTCCCGTAAGGAGTTAAGTTTCTAGTGTTCCATACAGCTATTAATTTTTTCATTTCCACAATTTTAGATGATATGTTATCATCTGTGATAGTTGTCATGTGTTTTATTCTGTATTTTATCCCAAGAACTTCAAATTCAGTAGTCCAATCTAATCCAAATTTACCTTCTAAACTTATACTTCTGTCCCTTATTGCCCCAATTTTAATTACCTTGGTTTTGTCTTTATTCACTTCAAGACCAGAAATTTTCTTAAACCAATCCAATACTCTGATGACACCAGTAAGACTTTCCAAATCTGCTTTTATAAATAAAGTGGTGTCATCAGCATATTGTGATAATTTATTTTCTACACCATACGTTTCTATACCTTTTATATCTGGATATTCTCGTATAACATGTGAAAGAATCTCTGCACATAAAACGAAGAGGTACGGAGATATCGGATCACCTTGCCGACATCCCCTAGAGAGGACAATATTTTCGGAGAAATTGCCATTTTGTTCTACCCTAGAAAAACTATTTTCTCTAAGTAGAGCGATCCATTTTATTAGTTCTGTTCCAAAATTAAAGAGTTTGAGACTTTTGTTGATAAAATTCCATTCTATTGTGTCGAAAGCTTTCGCGTAATCGACTATAATTAATAAACCAGGGATTTGTTCTATTTCAGCATAGTTAATGATGTCAAAAAGTAATCTGGTGTTTTCTCCAATAAAACGGTTCGTTATAAAACCAGTTTGGTCATTATTGATCAGTGTTTGTAGTACTGTCTTTACTCTCTCAGAGATCATGGCTGACAGAAATTTATAAGTGCCGTTTAATAGTGTAAGTGGTCGCCAATTTTTTAATGAAGTTCTTAGCTTTCCACCTTTTGGTATACAAGTTATTGTACCATTAATAATGTTTGGACTTAATGCACCATATTGAAAGGATTCTAAGTAGACACGATACAGCCATACTATTAATTCGTCTTTGAAAAATTTGAAAAATTCATTAGTATAACCATCTGGGCCGGGTGCTTTATTCAATTTGCTTTTTTAGAGGTTGTTGTACAAACAACAACCTATATTCAGTTCGCTTTTGTTGTCTTGCATTCCCGGGGGGGGGTCCTGGGAGCTGGTTGATGCATTTTCCCTATGTTGTCTTACATGGCATTTTTGGAAAATTCTAGGCGAATGATCTGGAGAGTGGGGTGTGGTGGGGTCGTTTTGTTTAATGTTTCTGTTAGAGTTGGGTGTGTAGTTTATAGAGTTTGTTTCATTGTTTCTGTGGGTTGCCTAGTTTTTTTTTGGTGGATTTTTACGTGTTTATACATTACGTTTTCTTCACTCCAATACGATTCTGTAGCGCGTCTGGTCTGGTGGGGCGGCCGTTGGATGCGCATGCGTGGGTGGATGCGCATGCGTGGGTTTTCTGCATATTTAATGCGATCGGCTAATCACGTGACAGCACCACGTGGTTTGTCTCTGGTGAATTATCCAATGAGCGGTCTCACTGCCTCACCGTCACACCACGTGGTACTCTTTCCCGCGGTTTATTAACCAATGAGCGGCTATTTGTATTTCTTTTTGTACTATTTTACTTACGTGTTCATTCACGTATTTCTTACATTGGCTAGGTTACCCTCCGCCATTTTGAATATCGGTTTTGCCGAAATTTGCACCCCGATTTCAAAGCTTTCGTTTGTGGCCATCTCTAACTCTAAAATTCTGAAACCAAAAGAATTAACAAGCCAAGTATCTATATTATTAAGATTAATTCTTTTGGTTTCGGAAAATCGAAAATATTTTGAGATATTTGTCAACACGCATCGATGGTGGCGTGAACATGGCGATGGGTCGGGTTTGACGAAATTTGCACCCCGATTTCAAAGCTTTCGTTTGTGGCCATCTCTAACTCTAAAATTCTGAAACCAAAAGAATTAACAAGCCAAGTATCTATATTATTAAGATTAATTCTTTTGGTTTCGGAAAATCGAAAATATTTTGAGATATTTGTCAACACGCATCGATGGTGGCGTGTTGACCACGGCGATTAGTACATTCTCAATGGTACATCGCCGATTCCTGTCAATTTCATCAAGCTATCTCCCCCCTATCACAATATGACTACCTACCTGGATAGATGAGATCCTCATCTATCTGATTCAATCATTTTTTTAATTCAACTTCGGGTTGGAAGCGAAAAAATAGCTTTTCGCTACAACCGGAAGTTGATTTTTTTGATATAGCGAGATTAGGGCATTGATATGCATTGTGTGCATTTCACACAAAAAACATACTTTTCTGCGATCGGCTAATCACGTGACAGCACCACGTGGTTTTTCTCTGGTGAATTATCCAATGAGCGGTCTCACTGCCTCACCGTCACACCACGTGGTACTCTTTCCCGCGGTTTATTAACCAATGAGCGGCTATTTGTATTTCTCTTTGTACTATTTTACTTACGTGTTCATTCACGTATTTTTTACATTGGCTAGGTTACCCTCCGCCATTTTGAATATCGGTTTTGCCGAAATTTGCACCCCGATTTCAAAGCTTTCGTTTGTGGCCATCTCTAACTCTAAAATTCTGAAACCAAAAGAATTAACAAGCCAAGTATCTATATTATTAAGATTAATTCTTTTGGTTTCGGAAAATCGAAAATATTTTGAGATATTTGTCAACACGCATCGATGGTGGCGTGAACATGGCGATGGGTCGGGTTTGACGAAATTTGCACCCCGATTTCAAAGCTTTCGTTTGTGGCCATCTCTAACTCTAAAATTCTGAAACCAAAAGAATTAACAAGCCAAGTATCTATATTATTAAGATTAATTCTTTTGGTTTCGGAAAATCGAAAATATTTTGAGATATTTGTCAACACGCATCGATGGTGGCGTGTTGACCACGGCGATTAGTACATTCTCAATGGTACCTCGCCGATTCCTGTCAATTTCATCAAGCTATCTCCCCCCGATCACAATATGACTACCTACCTGGATAGATGAGATCCTCATCTATCTGATTCAATCATTTTTTTAATTCAACTTCAGGTTGGAAGCGAAAAAATAGCTTTTCGCTACAACCGGAAGTTGATTTTTTTGATATAGCGAGATTAGGGCATTGATATGCATTGTGTGCATTTCACACAAAAAACATACTTTTTTCAATAAATTGTCACGTCGCCGTTTCTGGGTCAAAATTTACAAATGGCCCATCAAAGTGTTCGCAACAAATAGGGCTTTTACCCTATTATCATAACTTGTTGCTTATATTTGTAATTTTTGAAAAAAAATGGCGACTTCGGAAAAAAACGGCAAAAACGGCTTTTTGGAATGTTGATTTAGGAACCCTGGCGAAATTCTAAATTTACTTATTAATTTCGCCACTAAAACCGGAAAAAAAGTTTCAACTTCAAGAAAACAGACTCTAAATAATCCATCCTGCCCATTTGTGGATTTTCTTTGATCCCCACAATCGTAAGAAAACAACTTTGAAAAAAACGGAAGTAGTAAATATTTTTATCGCGATTTCAGCAGTCAGTATATATACCCTTCTCACCATGAGTGTAGTATGCAGTCCTGAAGTTAGCAGACCTTTAATCCTGCCATCCCTTCCGTTCTCACTGTTGTTGTATTTTAGATAAAGATATGATTTTAATTGTTTTGGGTGACAGGAAAAGTGTGTACTGTTATAATTTATTGGTCACAAACTTATAAGCCCAAAGAGCATGTAATGCGAATGCATGGGATGGCAGGGTTAATGGTCTGCATACTTCAGGATTGCATTTTCACTCATGGTGAGAAGGGTGTCAAGGGACATAACTGCAGGCAGCACTCATAGAAACTGGCTTCGACATCATACTGCATCTACACCAAAGAGCATCATAGGAACTTGATTCACCTGACAACCCAAAATAGTAAGCATACATTAAATTGAAATAAATACAAAAGTATCAATACAAAAGTATCACTCAATATACAATTTTATAAAAACACATCCACAAAATATAGAAACCATGCAAATCTTCACTGTCCCTCAAACAAAACAATTACTGTTTAAAGAAGATATTGTGTCGGTGTGATAATATAAGATTGCATTTGGTGAGATATGTTTTGTGTTGATATTTTTGTGTTGCTTTGATGGTATGTATGACTCTAAATAATCCATCCTGCCCATTTGTGGATTTTTTTTGTTCCCCACAATCGTAAAAAAACAACTTTGAAAAAAACGGAAGTAGTAAATATTTTTATCGCGATTTCAGCAGTCAGTATATATACCCTTCTCACCATGAGTGTAGTATGCAGTCCTGAAGTTAGCAGACCTTTAACCCTGCCATCCCTTCCGTTCTCACTGTTGTTGTATTTTAGATAAAGATATGATTTTAATTGTTTTGGGTGACAGGAAAAGTGTGTACTGTCATAGAAACTGGCTTCGACATCATACTGCATCTACACCAAAGAGCATCATAGGAACTTGATTTACCTGACAACCCAAAATAGTAAGCATACATTAAATTGAAATAAATACAAAAGTATCAATACAAAACTATCACTCAATATACAATTTTATAAAAACACATACACAAAATATAGAAACCATGCAAATCTTCACTGTCCCTCAAACAAAACAATTACTGTTTAAAGAAGATATTGTGTCGGTGTGATAATATAAGATTGCATTTGGTGAGATATGTTTTGTGTTGATATTTTTGTGTTGCTTTGATGGTATGTATGATTATTTTTTCAGGTTGCATGGTGTAGGTGAAGTAGCAGACCTGAAGTATGCAGGCTTCTACCCTTTGATGCCGATGCCGGTCCCATACCCCTTCAACCCAGTGCTCGGGCCCAAGCAGCATCTCCCTGCATTTGTATCGCCCAAGATGCAAAACAAACGAAAATACTGATCAAAATAAAGGGAAAATTACAAAGTTTGTGTTTCTGATGTATTTTTTAACACTATTAGGTATGATAGAAAGATAAAGAAGTTCAAAGAATGGGAATTTTTTTTGAAATTGTTCTAGACTGATATTTAATGTACATTCACAAACTGGCTCTTATAGTTGTATTTCTTGGCACTATTAGGTGTGATAAAAAGATAAAGAAATTCAAAAATAGGGAAGTTTTTTTAAGTGCGGATTTAGATAGAAATCTTATGAAAAGTTTGGAAGATATGTGTTTCAGATGTATTTTTTGGCACTATTAGGTGTGATAAAAAGATAAAGAAGTTCAAATAAAAGGAAATTGTTTTAAATTGCTCCAAACTGATATTAATGTCTATTCGCAAACTTGGTTTTTGATTAAAAAGTCTGTAAGTATCATCAGCAGCATTACAAGTGTGTATCAGTCTATTTTAGGTTTAAGTACAAAGTTATTGCATGCATATTGGGTTTCTGGTAGTGCTGGACCTGCTTTAGTGGCGGAAGATCATGGCCAGGGGCATATGTCCCTTAAGGGGCCATATGGTTGATATTTGTGCATGTTTGCATTCAGGCAGTGTTTGGCCATTTTCATGTAAAGGTAAGTCACGGACTAAAGTTCTTCAGGCAGCAGCATATTAGTTGTGGCAAGCATGCTGCTGGTGGGGTTTTGTTGGCTGTCATTTGCAGTGCTGGTTGTAGGCTTTTCCCATTCATGTTTGGTGATCTACTGGATTAGTGGTGGTGAGTTTGCCATAGTTTCTTGGATAGCTAGGAGTGGGTTATAGTTTTCGAAAATATTTGAGGGAGGGTTTTAGATAGAATTCTTTTGAAAAAATTGAGGGATATGTGTTTCAGTTGTATTTTTTGGCACTATTAGGTATGATAAAAAGATAAAGAATTTCAGTGGAAGGGAAATGTTTTAACTGTCCAGGTTTGGGGGTTTTGGAGCATTTTTCCAGGGAAAAAATTGAATAGTTTGTGTTTCTGATGTATTTATTGGCACTATTAGGTATGATAAAAAGATAAAGAAGTTCAAGAAAGTTGAATTTTTTTTAAAATGTTCTAAGCTGATATTTAATGTCCATTCACAAGCTTGGCTCTTATAGTTCATCATCAGGTAGCAAAATCACATAATCCAGGAACATATGCCCCTTAAGGGACCATAAGGTTGATCCTTGTGCATGTTTGCACTCAGGCAGTGTTTGGTCATTTTCATGTAAAGGTAAGTCACGGACTAATGTTCTTCAGGCAGCAGCAGGTAAGTTGTGGCAAGCATGCTATTGGTGGGGTTTTGTTGACTCTCATTTGCAGTGCAGGATGTGGGCTTTTCCCATTCATGTTTGGTGATCTACTGGATGAGTGACGGTGGGTTTGTCATAGTTTCTTGGATAGCTAGAAGTGGGTTATAATTTTGGGAAATATTTGGGGGAGGGTTTTAGATAGAATTCTTATGAAAAAATTGTAGGATATGTGTTTCAGATGTATTTTTTGGCACTATTAGGTATGATAGAAAGATAAAGAATTTAAGGAAAAAGGAAAATGTTTTAAAATGCTCCAAACATATATTTAATGTCCTTTCACAAAGTTGGCTCGTATATTTTTTCATCTGGTTGCAATATCACATGAACCAGGGGCATATGCCCCTAAAGGGTACATAAGGTTGATCCCTGTTCATGTTTGCTTTTAGGCAGTGTTTGGCCATCTTCATGTAAATGTTTTGTGTTACTTTGATGATATGTCAGATGTCAAATTTTTAACCCCGCCCCCCATCGCTCTCTTTTTCTGAAGTATGTGTGTTAAAATGTTCATGTTTATATTTGGCGGATAGGCTTAGTGATTAGTTTAGTTTGTCAAAAGTTGCATTTTATTTATGCGTGCTGAATTTTAGGTTATGATGAAATTTTTTATTCGCTGTTTAACTGTTGGTCTTTTTTAATATTTGAGAGCCGGCACTTATTTTAATGCATGGGCTTTGTTGTATATACTTAGCTTATGTGTTAACATTTTGTGTTGTGGGGGAGAGTCACAAGCCTCTGTTAAGGGGGAGTGGATTTTTGGCTGTTGGCAACATGTTTGATTTTGATGTGGTGTTATTTGCAGGCAGCCAGTCAGTTTGTTACATGCATCAGTGATTGACTTTAACATTTTCAGACAGGAGCAGATTTGGCTCCCAGGATTTTAAGTTTAGGGGCTATTAAATTCCTGTGCGGCCACCACGACGGTATGGTTTTGCCAGGGGTGCATTGTCCAGGTTTGGGGATCTTGGGGCATGCTCCCAGGGAAAAGTTTGAAAGGTTTGTGTTTCAGCTGTATTTTTTGGCACTATTAGGTATGATGAAAAGATAAAGAATTTCAAAAAAAGGAAAAGTTTTTAAAATGCTTTAAGCTGATATTTAATGTCCGTTCACAAACTTGGCTCCTATAATTCATCATCTGGTAGCAAAATCACATGGTTCAGGGGCATATGCCCTTTAAGGGACCATAAGGTTGATCCCTGTGCATGTTTGCATTCTGGCAGTGTTTGGCCATTTTCATGTAAGGGTAAGTCACGGACTAAAGTTCTTCAGGCAGCATTAAGTAAGTTGTGGCAAGCATGCTATTGGTGGGGTTTTGTTGACTGTCATTTGCAGTGCAGGATGTGGGCTTTTCCCGTTCATGTTTGGTGATCTACTGGATAGGTGATGGTGGGTGGTGAGTTTGTCAAAGTTTCTGGATAGCTAGAAGTGGGTTATAGTTTTGGAAAATATTTGAGGGAGGGTTTTAGATAGAAATCTTATGAAAAATTTGAAAGATATGTGTTTCAGATGTATTTTTTGGCACTATTAGGTATGATAAAAAGATAAAGAATTTCATAAAAAAGGAAAATGTTTTATAGTGCTCCAAACTGATATTAATGTCTATTCACAAACTTGGTTTTTGATTAAAAAGTCTGTAAGTATCATCAGCAGCATTACAAGTGTGTATCAGTCTGTAACCACTAACGAAAAAACACAAAAATCAGAAAAATTTCAAAATAGCAAAATATTAAAAAAACAAAAAATTGCAAATGATTAACTACAAAAAGACATACATGGAATCAACCTCTTGACGCCACTGGCGTCTATCTTGTTTAATAGATTCGTCAAGTTCTTCTATTGTAAAAGGTTCATCTAGTTTGTTTTTCATTTCTTCTGATAGTGTTGGGAGATTTATTAAATATGGATCAAAATATGAATTCTCAATATTAATGGTTTTTTTTGTAGAAAAAAGATCCTGATAAAATTCCTTTTGAAGTTTCAGAATTTCAGTCGGATCATTGATTTTGTTGCCGTTTTCTGTTTTTAATTCCAAAATTGTCTTGTTTACATAGTTCCTTTTTTCTAGATTAAGAAAATATTTTGATGGTTTTTCCCAATCTGCCATGATCTCGGATCTAGACCTAATCAGATGACCCCTCATTCTATTCTCTCTTATTTCTTCATATTGTTCTTGTAAATTAGAGAGTTTATTGTTGAGCTCATTTATTAGAGGTAGATGATCACTTGCCTCTATTTCTAAAATAGTCTCTTGTATTTCAGTCTCAAGGGCTTTTTCATTTATTCTTCTTTCTCTCGAGATTTTCTTTGAGAAAGAAATTATGGTACCTCTCAGTTGACAAAGTAAAGTATCCAGGAAAAGAGAATCAGAAATCATTAATTCTAACTGGAGCTCATTCAAGGTATCAACTGTTTCATGGCTGTATATCGGCAAAGCATATATGTGTTTTGTAAGCCGTATTTCCTCCTTGATGATTTTAACAAAATCTTTATTTTTTAAGAGATTGTTATTGAACTTCCAGCTTCCTTTCCCTTTTCGATTGTCATTTAGTTTTAAATCAAGTGATATCATATTGTGATCACTCTTATAATTTGCATGTATTTTTGCTTCTGGTACTATACTCAGAGTTTCACCACTTAATAGGAAGAAATCCAGCCTCGCCCTTTTATAGGGTTTTTTAGTTCCCCAAGTGAACCTCTTGCCATCAGGATTTTGTAATCTCCAAATGTCGATGAGATTATTAGTCCTCATTTGTTCTTTTATTTGAGCGATGTTCTTGCTGTTTCTTTCGCTCTTGTAGTTGTATCTATCAATGTCATCCAACGCTACATTCCAATCTCCAGCATAGATTACAAAATCAGATTGTAATTCATTGGACTTGTGGAAAATTTCCTTTAAGAGTTCAGGGTCATCTTGATTAGGTCCGTATATATTTGTTAATGTAATAGAGAATTTATTTGCAATATCCATCGTTATTATTTGATAACGACCAGTTTTGTCAGAATATATGTGTGTTAGTTTGTATTCAAAGTTGGGTTGTATTAGTATAGCCACTCCCCTGCTGTTAGTATTATAATCTGACAAAATGAACTCTATGTTCCATTCCTTTCTGACATCATTTAAATCTTTTTTCATTAAGTGAGTTTCCTGTAGTAGAACAATATTGGCATTTAATTCCTTTAATTTGTTCCAAATATCTATCCTCTTCAGGGTCTGTCGGATCCCTCTTACGTTTGCAGATACTATTCTTAGACTATCCCCCATCATATATGCAGAGATTCATTATAGACCAAGGTGCTAGGACAACAAGAAAATGTTTTTGATATAAACAAAAAAATAATAATAAGAAATGACTCCAATCCACGAAGGAGATTACATAACCTGAAGGGTGTGGGTAGTATCTGCCAGTCTTTCCTAGAAAAGTCTGGCATCCACCCACCCCCACACCACAGGCCACGACTATTGTTAAATATAACAAACACATAATGTTTGAGATATATAAGCTCTTTGTTATATATTTTCCAAAAACTTGTTACAATCCCGTTGTAACAACAACGTGCTTATGCTAATATTTGTAAAACACATACCATGTCATTAAGAAACAATTATGAGGTTCTTCAATACTCTCAACATCATAGTTACTGGTCTCTAATCTGACCTGTCAGATCACAATCAGAATTCTCCATGCAAGGAATCACGTGTCATGTTTGGCAGCCAGTAATATAATAGTTTCCATCCCATGCTGTTGCATGAGTGGTCAGGCTATCCTTAAAGGCTGTCCTCCATGTCATCCATGACCCCCCCATAAGTCTTATGACTGCAAAAAACAAAAAAAAACAAGAATAATAAAAGTCATAATGAAGAACATTCAAGTAATTGACATAGTATATATAACATGGAAAATCACCAGTGAATTTCCTTAAATATTTTTAAGTTACAATAGTTGTTACAATAGTTTCCATCCATACTATCAGCCGGGTAAGAACAAAAAATACAGCAATTGCTAGATGGCATAGCCAATATCCAATAAATAGTTTCCATCATGGTGGTCAGGCTATATTACACGGCCAATGGTCATGTCACCAGCAACATACATTCATCCTCCATAGTAACAGTTGACATACTAGATGTCTGTGGCAATATCATTTTCAAAAAATAAACTAATATGTCACCTAGTGACACATCATAAATATCTATGATATCACAAAAAAAAAACAAGAACCCTGTCATCAAAAAGGGAACAAGTAACAGAAAGGCAAAACATACAAGGTAATACATATCATCACCATCATAGAACTCAAAATCAATCGATTGGAGGCATGGTCCATAGTCCAGAAATTTATAGTTTCCATCCAATGTTGCATGGCTGGTCAGGCTATTCACTGTTACTACTGACCATGCCCCCAGTGATTCTATAAGAATATACACCCTGCCAATCATACAAATATAAGTGCAGGAGGAAAACAAAAAACCCACACAGAAGGCAAAAGGTTATCATATTAACATGTTATCTATTTCCTGGCCATTATTGCCTTTATACACTTGGAAACCTGGTCAATAGCACATTATTTTATAGTTTCCATCCATTGTTACATGGCTGGTCAGGCTATACACTGTAACCACTGGCCATGCCTCCATATGTATGCCATTACTATGCTTCATACTAACATCAAACAGAATTAAAAATAAAAACATAGGTATTTATACTCATATCAGATCCATCATAAACATATCAGGAATAATTGCCAACCTTAGGAGACCCGGTCCATAGCTAGTAATTTATAGTTTCCATCCACTAGCACATGTATGGTCAGGCTATATAATTAACCATAGGCCATGTCTCCAAAGATACACAAATAATACTCACATACAACACACATGATTACCTTTTCCATAAAATTTAAATCTTGAATATTATAGGAGTAGAAAAAGTTGCCAATATGCAGTCACTAGGAGACACGGTCCATAGCCAGGAGTTTATAGTTTCCATCCATTAATACATGTATGGTCAGGCCATACACCGAACCATAGGCCATGTCTCCAGCAATCCACAAATAAGGCTGTCATCTAACACACATATTTGGTGTATATATACCACAATAAAACAGAAATATCAAAATGACCAGAAAAGATTGCCTTTATGCAATCACTAGGACACATGGTACATAGCCAGAAATTTTATAGTTTCCATCCATTAACACATGTCTGGTCAGGCTATACTGTGCACCATATGCCATGTCTCCAGCGATGTACATATAATACCCTCTGGCAACACACAAATTGTCTGTACCTATATAAAATATCAACCAGAATTATCCATTGAATATTTAAAAAACAGTATAAATGTGAGTGTGCACAATATGTACTAGGATGAAAAAATTAGCATAGTGGTCTTTGCCAAAATTAACATCCTCCGGTCGTGAAAATACCATTCAAGAAGTCTTGAAATTGGCAGACTCTTTTTTTTTTTTTTTTTTTTTTTAGGAATCAAAAACTATACACTCATGAGTGTCAGTGAAAATATCTTTTGACAAGAGGTCAAAGAATTGCAAAATATTCAGTATGAATGTCTCAGAGTAATTTTGTCAAAAGAAAGTTTCTCTAGATCAAACCAAGGAGAGGAAAACACCAAGATCACATTTATAATCTATTAGGATCAGAATCCTTGCCTTTCCCTCTGAATCAATATTAGTAATGGCACTTTGGAGGGGTTAATGATAAGGATCATAGTCGTTTCGAAGGATACAGTTAGATTTTTTTTTTTTTTTTTTTGGTGTTAGACCCTAGGGAAGGTATTACATTAGAACTGGTACAGTGTAATGATATTCTTCCTTATCTGTTTTGCTATACTATGTCTTGATGCCATTCTTATCCTACCCAACATCTGCACGACCTGTTCCATGTCAAAAGACCTATTTCCTTCATCATCAACATGTGTGAATGCATAAGATGATGGGATTAATTTGGAAAGAGAAAGTCTTTTTGCCATTTCCACTCCTGGGCTCCCCTGGCTCAGGTTCTTTCTCGATATCCCAATGAAGGAATTTGTGAAATGAATCAAGAACTCTAGGGCCTCCCCCATGCTCAAGTCTACATTTGTGTAATGTATTTTATGGTCATCCTCGAGACATTCTTTCATGATTTTTAGTGTTTTAGAGTGACAGCCCTTAGTGAAGACTCGAATTGGTTTTTTTGCCTTTTTTGCAATCTGTAAGAAGGATTTTAGTACAGATACTTGGTTTGACATTGGAGTTCTAATTGTGGCATCAAGTCCCACATTTCCTAGGGCCACTACTTGCGGATTAGATAGGTATCTCATCATGACTTCCAAGTGGGTTGAATTACAAGCCTGTACATCCTTTGGATGTATTCCCAGACTAACTTTGATTTCTTTTTCATTGAGAAGTGTATCAATGATGTGTTGGTTTTCTGTTAATTTGGTGACACTAATGTCAGTGACTACTGATGTTGTTTCAGTAGCACTCGAGTTTCTGTGGAATACATACTTCTTTATATTCCCCAGTTCAGGGCTATATACATAATCCTCAGTGAGGTCACAGGTCGTTTCGACTAGCCCAATTTTCTTTAATGGTACTGTGGTACCAGAGATTAAGCCTCTTATTTCTGTATATTTAAGGATCTCTAATATTGTGCGCCAGTGAATCAATTCACTGAAACTAGTGGGGTTTGCTGCGTTATATATTTTCTTTGGAGTTAGTTCCTTGGAACTATCAATAATCTCCAAGAAGGGCGTTTCCTTCTGAGTAAAATTAGAGAGACTTGTCTCACACATCCCTTCACTTCTGACTAGGTTGACTATTTCATGATCTGTATTGCACCCTAGTTCCTCTTTCAAATAGTTCTCGAAACAGTTAATTCGAAACAGAAAGTCCTCTTTGTGTAATGCAGGGTCGAACTCACCCTTGCAGTGTCTGATTTCACAAATGAACTGATACTCGTGGCATAGCCAACAGGTGCTATAACCGAAGGTCCCCCACCAACTATTAGTTAGATGTCCCATTATGACATGTTGTTTCATATCCTTAAATTTTTTCCCACATATTTCACATTTTCTGCAATAATCATTTAGTTCAGTTGGTTGTGCATGTATGAGAATACCCGTTCTATTTTTAAAATGGTCAATATAAAAGCTGTCACTCTGTTCTACACTCTTATTCTTCTTTTGATCTTTCTCTATTGACTGTAGTTTGGCTACCCTCAACCTTCTGTTTATCACTTCTCTGAGATCTGAGTCTTCTTCCAAAGGATCTAAATTTTGTTTGCATTCTGTTTCTGAATTGCTGTCTTTAAGATTCTGCCCTGAAGAACAGCCGGATAGGTCTCTTTGTAGACTAGTGTGTAATTTACATGGTTCTGGACTTTGTTCTAGTTTTCTTTTTTTGGAACTCAGAGAAGTGACATCCTTACTGGTTGAAGGATCGACTTTGCTATGTTCACTGTCTGGATATTCATAGGTCTGCCTGTAGTCCACACATTCCTCCTCACTGCTAATATCAATAATTTCTCTACTCATTTCTTTGTCGGAGAAGAAAACTTTTCTCTTTAAACTGGGAGAATTTTCACTTTTCCTCTTTAAGCTGACCAGAGTTTTGTCGGTTGTCTCCTGAGATTTTGATTCACCAGAGAGAGAGGGTTCTCTCTTAATCTTGACTAAAAGTGATGGCTTACTATTTTCAGGTCCAGAAGTATGACTCTCTGGTTCCTTGATAGGGGACTCAAATTCAGGGATAATCTCAAGGTTCATATCAGGGCTTGTGGTATTTACATCAAGTTGAGGTTCTTTCTTCACAAAGTCATGTTTTCTCTCGGAGGAAACCAAAATATTATCGTCAAGATTCTGATTCTCTGTGCTCTGTAAGAGAGAGTCACATTCGATTTTTTCTTGTTTAATGTTGGAGTCTGGTGCATCTGCAGGTTTTGTAGAGCAATTTTTCTCTTTACCTTTAACAGTTCTTCTGGTTCTCATGATGGTGTCTAGTCCATTTTTTGTAGAGAGTTCTAGACATGCCCAAATCACACCCTCAGAAGTTTTATCTGATAGCAGAATTTTCATTTTCTCAAAGTCGATTGCTGAATACTTCATCACTGCACTATGTTGGAACATCCAGATGGGAGATTGGGGTATGGGGTCATGACCATTTCGCAGTCTGAATGATAACAGTGGGTACTTAACCCTATCAAGACTTTGTAAGCTCTCTAGCCATTCTGCTCTTCGCTGTCTTGTAAGTTCTGATAGTGGATTCTCTAAATCTATGCTTGGTAGATTTAGACCAGACATCTCGAACTCGTGTGGTACCTACAAATTAGATAAGTGTTGTTAGGCAGTGCTAGGAATATGGTATAAGGACAGGATGGTGCATTAGTTCATATTAATGTTAGCAATGTGGGTTTTAATAGAAATAGGATTTCTTTGGTTAATATAGATTCATATATATTTGTATATATCTCAGGGATGAAAAAACAGAGGCAAATTTAAGGTATCTCGTATAATATTTTAAATAACAAGTATCAGATTAGTGGAGAAATACCATGTTTTTAGGCACATATATAGCATAAACATTAACTGTATTTCATTAGCACACACTCACATAAAACCATTTTTCAAAAAAAGAAAAAGAAGCACCAAAAATAAAAAAAATAAGAAAATATACACTCTTAATATTGTTATTCAGTCATTCCTCTTGAAGGAGACCAATGTGAAACCCATGAAAAAACCCTTTTCACTTATCATGTGGTAGTCCTATTTATTTGCAATGTCATAAAGACTGAGAACACATATGGTATACTCTACTCATTGTGAATATCATTAGTATCATCGAACCATTTTTCAGGAACTCTAATAGGCTTCCAAGGATCTTTTTTTGTGACCTTCTTCTCCATCCACACTTTTCCTTTATCATTACTACATGGTCGTATTATGATTCCAGCCTCACCTATCCTCCACCTGACTGCTGCATCATGATAAGACTTTCTAAGTGCCCTAGCCTTAGGGGCAAGGTCAGTTTTCACTCCATACCTAGTGTTGTTCTTTTTGTTATACTCATAGAGTTTGGAGGCGGCCTTAAGGAATGTCATTCTATCTTCCCACCTTAAAAAGGCTATGATAATGGGTTTTTCCTTCTTTTCCTTCTTACCCACTCTATGTGTGTTTTTGATCAGGCACTGTTCTAAGAAAGACTTTTCGAGATTAAGTACCTCCATTGCAAATTTCTTTACTACTTCCCATGTGTTCTCAGTACTATCTTCGTGATCTATACCGAAAACCCACAAATTCATTTTACGTGAATGTTGCTCCCTAGCTTCATCAGTAGCTTCCAGCCCTTTGCATTTGTTTTCCAGAGCAACTATTGTAGATTTATCTATACTTTGATAATCTTTGTACTTGACAATGGAGGCTTTGAGTGTTTCAATTTCTTTGTTTAGGAAAATTACAGACTCTTCGAGTCCTTCATCTTTCTTTGACAAGTCTGACATTTTTTGTTCCAATCTCAGGTATCTCACTTCCAAGCTGATGTTTTTGCTTTGTAAGTCTTCTTGAGACTTTTCTAATTTCCTAATTTATTTTTCTAATTCTAATGGTACTGGGAGCTGTGAGCATTAATGGGTTAACTTATTAAGGCTCACAGCAGCCAAAAGCAGCCTGAAATTCTTGATGAAATACTGCAGGCAAATGTAAATTGGGGAAAATATTTAAAGGGGGAATGTTACTCAGAATGTTACCAACACCTTCAAATATTTTGTAAATTGTTTCTTATTCCAGAGTAATTGTCATAAGTATCATAGTTCCAGACAAACCTTAGACATTAGGTTAATCCATTCATGCCTGTAACATCCAAGAATGCTCTGATTATTTACTAGAAAGGTGATATTTTCATTATAAAAGCATATCTTAGGAACTTATGTTACAAGTAGCTTTGATCAGAACATGACACAATGATCTCCTTCCAATAGTTCTGAATTCAACTACAAGTCAACTACGAAATTATTTTCAAAAGTATAAAGCTCCCGACAAAAAACTTCCAACATGAATGGGCTGAACTTGAGGGGAGACGTTGAGGCAGCAGCACTGAGTGCCTAGCCTCAACCTCTTTGTGAACCAAAGCAGCAATTACTCTTTGAATCCTAACAAATTTATATATTTTTATTAAATTTCTGTTTTTGTATTTCTATCGTGCACTTTGGGATCTGAAAAGTGGGATAATGCATGAAAAATCTGCTCATTGAATCGTAGCATATACACATCTCAGATATATGGAAATAGCAACTTTGCAATACTTAGATATACCTTTGACATTTCTTTTTGTTCCTGTTGGGTCTAACCATTCCTCTTCAAATATTTTTTTAGTATTACTTTATTGTAATGCTGTACATTGCCAGGCCATGTGTATTACAAAATTTGATAAGTCCAAGAAACCCTAACTAGGCTTGTGCTAGTAGCTATGAGGTCTATCAATAGCAATCTGTACTTCACCTACTAGACTTGGCTTGTGTGACTAGCAGGAGGCATAACAATGGCAATGTGTACTCCACCCACAAAACTTCTCGTCTCAGTTGCATGAGTCAACAATGGTTATGTGTACTTTACTGACCAAACTGTCAACAGCACTGCTGAGTGCATTCAGTATTTGCCAACTCACAGGTAAACAGGAGATGATGGCTTTGCATCCGGTCCTGTAAGAACACCTTGCTTTTGATGTACACTGTACAGCCATGTATGTACAGACTTACAAGCTTATTATGATGCAGCCTTCAACCAGGATATAGCTTTAAAACCCTCTACTCTTCATTGCAACCTTCTTGACAGCTCGATAGCACTGCTATGAAGGCTTCCACAGTATTTGCAACATTTGGATTTTTTTTCATAACTTTTTCTGCTATATTAGGATATGATTTCCCTTGAAAAGTTGGATACACAAACTTTTTAGAATTGCCAATGTTGGGCACCCAGTTTCTAAATCCTGGCTAAGGCACTGATATGTATACATGTATGTTACTTTTAGCATGTTGTCACTCTCTATCAATTTCTAAGGTACTTAAACAGCCATTTATACTCTTAATATCCATATAGTCTTATTGTTGTGTGTCCAATAAATAATCATTACAACATTTTGTGGTAGATTTATGACTCTGTCACAGGAATGTATGAGTAATCCTGTTTGAATTGTACTTCATGAATCTTTGATGCCAGGCTGGTTAATTAGAGGTGGTGATTACGAGCAGTGCGCCCTGGCTATAGTGTCTGCCTAATTGATTTGATGAGAGGTTCACAGCTTATGTGACAGGCACAGCTGTCTAGGGTCATCAGTCTGCTCAGATACTTCAATAAATCCTCTCTTATGTAATTTATGTAAAAGGCTAAGTATTAATTAATGTCCCTACATATAGAGTTCGGCATATATGTGTATACAAAAACTTACACCCATTCATGGATGCATGTAGGTCTTCCTGATTGGTGTAGTCTGACAGTGTGGGATCTATGAAGATAACTTAGGAAATAAGCATTGATTTACATAATATATTCACTAGAGTTTTGGGTTTAGTTACTATTAGCCCTTCTACTTCCATTTTCCCCCAATAAGTTATGGCCAGCTTGAAGATATTACTAGTAGTTGGGACATCATTAGATGCTATGTACTGGCATTGATCAAAAGGATTAACATCCATTGCCACAAATACAATACATACATGTATGCAGTAAGTCACATTGACTATGAAATGCACTACCTAAAAAGACTCCTTTGAATAAAGTGTTCTCTTTAAACTTAAGTCTATTGAACTACACATACTGTAAACAAGTAGTGCTATCAATTCTCTCATTTAATGAGACCTTGATTCACTCACTTATTTCACCAGGAACATGATCACTTGAAATAGACCAGCATTGCACTCGCCATTCAGTGAAAATTATGGGTCTGTTACATATAAGTGTCACTTAATACTGGCTCCATTCTTTAGGCAGCACAGATTAAAGACATGTCTGACAAGCATTACCTCTTCCAGATTTGTGGTCACTTAGCCACATTTCATGATCTCATTTAGAAGATGAACTTCAAAGGTCTCTTGTTGAAAAATCACTCATGTGCAGAATTAAGGAATGCAAAGAATTTCATGTCACAACTTTTTTTTTAAGAAAAAGAGGATTGCCAATGTTGACTATTGTATGGAAAGTTAGAGTGCCATAAAGCTAAATCATCAATGGTATTCCCTGCAAAATAGTCTTGGTATGCTGTAATAGGAAAACCTGTTTAAATGAATTGAATGAAAATAGTGTCTGGGTTTAAGCCTTTTAAAAATGGAAATTTATGCCTGGGCATAATTACCAATCATAGTATTGATACACATAAATATTTTCCTGATGAACAGATAAGTTTCCTGGTATATAATGATATGTTATAGTATCTACTATTGGTCTACCATTAGGGATAAAAAGGCCAGTTAAGTGAATTGCTGCTGTCTTTTGACAGGAAAGTACTTTTGGTAAGTACTTAGGTACGTGCTAAACATAGGTTAAACTATGACAAGCAGCGATAAAACCCTTTTCTTCCTCATTGAAATAGAACTTGAATCAAGCAGTTCATGCAGTTTTCCCCTGAAACTCAAACCTCTTTATCAGTAAGTTTAAATAATACTTATATAGTTGCTGAACGTGAGGTATTTATAGCCATTTTATCGTCCTGGATGTTTTTAGATACATTTTACCATTCAGCTTCTATGGTCTAGATCATTGATGATTTCAGTCAGGTTTATGTAAGCATTTCAATGCAAGTTACGTGTCTTTTTCAAATGTCCCTCTTTAGATTTATCTTCCCGAGCGAGGCAGCAGGTCAAACATGACGGGCCATGACTGTGATTTACGTCCCAGCCTGCCCCATCAGATTAGACCACTTTTCATTGCCTTCACAAATAAAAAGGGACATTAAACTGATTAGCATAATTTGTGAGTGGGCCGTGGGTGGAGGCATGGGCAGAGCAGGCGCTCAGGTAAGTGTGACAGGTATGTGCAGCTACAGTTGACCCATTCACTAGAAAGTATCGTCTGCTACTCGCATACTTTTGATAATGACTCGGTAATAAACCAAAGGTTCACAAAATATTTGAAGGAGAATTGTTGTTTGGCTTCTGATCGACATTTCTCCTTCAAAAGTTTTCCAGAAAGTCCTTTTGTAAGTGAAATATTTCCGAAATTGTCAGGCCTGTTGTGGCCAGTCTGAGTGTAAATGGGTTAAGTTTAAGTAAGCCAATGCTGCTGTGTGGCAATCAGTGAGCGCTGAGTCTGCCTTCTCCTCCAAGGCCTGCGCCGTGAGCCGTGAGCCGCCGTTGTCGCAGCCGTTAGCAAGCAGCCAGTAGCACATGAGACGGCGAGGGGACAGGTAGTGGAGATATATGGCTCGTACATTCTCTGCCCCGAAAGTGACAGCGTCAATTTACAACACTTTATGGATCTATAACAACGCAATGGATACTACTAGTACCTAAATTACAAACAGTGTTTTCGGTGGGTATACAGGTTTAAGGTTGTTTACAGTGATCTTAGGTGATAAGAAAAGATGTTTTCAAGAACGATATATATATTAACCCATTCATGCCAAGCTCTAGTTCTATGTAACCAGGGATGTAACCTACAAATGTCACATGGAGCAATTATACTAAAGCATATTACATGGGAAAGAATTCATAAAATGTCTCACTAAGAATGGTAGGAGTTGTGATTAATTAACATTTCTTCCTATAATATTATCTCAATATTTAAACTTATTACTCTTGAAATGGAATAATTATAAAAAAATCTAAGGGAGATATTCAGTACAGCTTAAGGTCAAATATATTTCAAAAAGTATTGTTTTCAGTTTATTACCACATGTTTCAGACCATGTGTACACTCCAGATGTTATTGGATAAAATGTGGTGACTCTCAAGATATAGGTCTTGTATGTTCACAGGCATATGTAAACTTGTTTATCATATTTCTTTTGTGGAATTCAGAGAATAGGTATTGCATTGAAAAGTAGCTTGTTTTGATGTCCCTGGCCTCTCAACTTCAATTACCCGCATTGACTTTCTTTAAGGTAGACTTAATTGATAAAAGGTTGTTAGAATGTAAATGCTGTAATGCTATGGTGATTGATGGGCAGATATTGTGACCCAGTATATCTAAGCTTTTCAAATTTTTAGGATATACTTTTTGGGTTTAATTTTGAAAACTCTGTCACTCAACTGTGCTCCAGTGATGGATGAAAACATTATTTCAGGGGAAGTTTCATGCCTACTTAGTAAAGTATGCTCTGGAAAGATAGTATTTACAAAAATAAATATGCAAACATTTTAAAGAACACAGCTGAGTGTCTACCATTTCAGTAGTGTTGTACTAACTGTATATAAGGAGATTTGCAGATACAGTCTCCAGTGGGTTCTAAAAGTACATTCAATATCATGGAGAACAAAACTTTCAAGAATATTTCATATTCTCACTATTATATGGGGACCTATCATCCCATTCTTATTCTTAAAGCTACAGTCAAATAATACCTTAGCCCCAGAGCTTCTGGTCCCTATGGCAACCGCATCACCGCAGCAACGAGGTGAAAGCCTACATAATTGGAATGTTCAAGATTTCATCACATGCTGGAAAGTGATCAGGAATTCCTTAAATCCGTAGGTTTAGTATGTTTTAGTTAATATTTATGAGAAGTTATGTATTTCTCAGAAAATATATGAAAAAGGGAAACTTGCCATGCGTTTAGGTTATAATATCTTAATAGGCATTGGAGGATTAGTTCTGCTGAAGGAACTATGTAGTTATTCCTAAGAATAATACTCTTTACTCAAGAATTAATTGCAGATATACCTATGAATTGCATCTATAGGTCAAAATAAGACCAATAAACCAAATCAGGATATGTTAATATGTTACATCCCTGGATATTGGCTTCAGTTTGATTTTTAAAATGATAAAAATCTCCCTACAGTACCTTAGTAAGTGCATGTCTAACCTATACATTGACAATTATACACAAAAACCAATCCTGCTAAACAAGGATTTATTAAAATTACCATTTGGATCTCTATTCCGTTTATTAGACCATGGTTGACCATTTCCAAAGTTGAGTCACACCTACCTATTTGATGTCTGGTTGAATCTCATCCCATACACTATGGCACCGGCCTGCTGGTTAGTTACTGTTGATGATTTATTGGCTGTGAATATTAATTCCACGTGATGACTCACCCCCATGGGTATAATCTCAGCCAGCTTAGCAGTGGGCATGCAGAGCTCTAGCCAAGTGGGTTCTGTCATCCAGGTCTACCAGCTATCAAGAATGCACTGTGTTAAAAGGTGAATAACCTCAAGTACGTGTAGAAAGGGCACATGAAAAATAAGTCATAGTACCATGCAGTAGCGGAAAGTAAAAGACCATCCATTATGATCATCATTCATATTGATCATCAGCATCATCATCATCGTCATCATCATCATCATTCACATTGGTTATCATCATCAGCATCATCATCATCGTCATCATCATCATCATTCACATTGGTTATCATCATCATCATCATCATCATCATCATCATTGTAATCATCGTCATTATCATCCTCGTCATTGTCATCATCATGTTGCACAGAAGTCAGAACTAAACCAATAACTCCACCTCAAATTTGAAATGGGAGAATATCTGCTTAATTTCAAAGTAATTTTCAAAGGCATCTGATTGGCTTAGATGACACTGGTATGAATATCTCTAGACGTGAATGGGTTAAACATGAAACCTTTTCCAGTACCCAAAATATGGCATCCAATATTCCAATGAGTACATGTACCTATTTTGGACACCTTTTGGACAAAGGAGCTCGGTTAGTTAGGTGTCGGATTAGTAATCAGTGGGTCGCTGGTTCAATTCCTGGCCGCGGCTTTTTGGTCTGTCCTTGGGCATGACAGTTTATTCCATAATGCCTCAGTTTACCCAGCTACAAAATGGGTACCTAGCATTAATAAGGCAGTGCTTAGAGCTTGTGTGCTATATGCTGCCAGCTGCTCTGGAATATCCCTTGGGGGATTGAAATGGTTTCCATGTGTACAGGTCTGCTAGGGAAGGAAGGTCGTGTGAACATTTTGGTGGATACAAGACTATAAACCGATTACCTTTACCTTGTTGCGATATTCAGACATCATGCATGTGATTGATATGTGGTGTAGCATTCCCTGCGCTGGTGTTGATGTCCTGTAAAGGCATTAAGGTGTAGGGTGTGTAGGTCCGTGTTTCATCACCAGTCGTGTACAATGAAGCTAGCGTAGGATTAACGAGGCCATGGATCATGCCTATCACTGACAAAACAGGCCTTTCCACTTGCACTGATGGGATTATCACAGTTCCTGGCCTCCTAAGCCCACTTACTTCATCACAGCTTGTTAGCACACCCTGCCCGGAGCATGGTCTTAGCCAGGATTCAGAAACAGGGTGTCCAAACGAAGGTTTCATAGACTTTTGGGTGTCCAAAGTGTGGTACAAAGTTCGCACTACTAATGAAATGAACCTCATATACCTACAGATTTTGCTTTTTTATGCCAGTAACTGCTTTGTTTGTATTGTTAGAGTGACACTACATGCACTATCTTTTAGGAAAAGTCATCATCAACAAATTCTGACCTAAACATTTTGGTGTCCCAACTGTCAAAAAACAGTGTTCTGGGTGTCTAGATGACACGCTGGACACATAGGTGGCTAAGCCCCTGCCCTGGCCTCCTAAGCCCACTTACTTCACAGCTTGTTTTATAGCACACGCTGCCCGGACACAACTGCCCAGCAGCTACAAGCCCTACAGGCTTTTTCCAAGAAGATTTAACCCATTTGCTGTTGTAGCGCCTTGAAATGATTAGACTATTTTATGTATATTTATTCCTAGGAAAGGCTTTATGCCAGAGACCATATTTAGGTCTATAAGCCCAGTTAATATCAGAAACCTACCAACCTTTCTTTCTTTATATTTTCTTAAACGTCAAACTTCTCATGTATGGATGCAGACATTTCTATACCATTAAGCCCTATTACACATGTATGTATTGTATATATCATTGGTCAGGCCTTTAATATACAAAACTATAGGACACATACTCATTTGTCAGAGTTCCCTGAAGGGGCCTTGTTGATTGCAATGAAGTATACAGTTATCTTTGAATACTTTATGATTCTGGATTTTATTCCTAAATCACTACTTAAAAGAGTATTGTTATCTATATGCCAAGTTCCAATGAGACTACTCTAGATAGTCATGAATGGGTTAACCCATCCATGCAATGCACATACAGTACCCCTGAGAAGTATTATCTAGATCTACGATGAATTTTAAGTTAACTCAGGAGTAAAGCATCCATTCAGAAAATATTTGATTGACACTTGTTTGTGAGGACTTGTCAGGATTTGAAAAATGTAACATCTCTCTTTAAAATATTTGTCATAAGATCACCTTTAAGATTGCATCATTTTGTATCAGCCAAATTATCAACCAGCAGCATAAGGGTTAACCCTCGCATGAAAGTGGGATTGGCTTAGACCCACCTGGTATGATAACTATGCAGGTGGATTTACTGAAGCATTAGTGATGTTGTGTATTTTACTTTTAGTTGTTAACACAGAACATCTCTGTTTGCTCTGTTTGGAATGCTTCAGATGAAAATAAAAAGATGAAATAAAAATGCCTGTCTAAAGCAGCGATCACAAAATTTCTGCCCATCCAGATTCCGGTTGTACGTAGGTAAACAAGGTATGGATTTGGAATGCATACCTTCATAACATCTTGTATCAAGTCATGCAATGTAACTTCAAACAAAAATGGTACAGATTTTTTGCATGGTATTGAGAAGAATGTAATACAACTAAAGTCCCCTTTTCATGTTCAGTCATGCGTTTCTGTTTACAACTTACAAACACAACCTCCAGCCTTTACATTGATAGGGCCAGGTAAATAGGGTGCACACATGTACTACATATATATAACATACCAGGTAGATTTGGCCTAAAAAAAGTTGTTTGTTTCCTGTATCCCTACCCTAACAAGTTTTTATTCAAAGAAATCCCTACCCTAAAGTTTTTTCCGCCCTCCCAACTCCCAATCAACATAAAACATGCATAAAACACATATTTTTGACAAAAAAATTGTCTCAAAAAAAAAATCTTTTTCAACCTACCTATCGTATTTTTTTTCGGACCGTCACAGGAAACAAACATTTTTTTTGTAGGCCTTTGTGCCAAGGGCGCTGGCTCTCTGTTTGAGTGAGCTGGGGCCTAGCAGATGTCAGCAGGGGTGAGGGTGGGGGCTAATGGTGATAATGGTAGACGTAGCTGGACCCTGAGTGCCGAGTCTCCGCAGATAATTGTAGGCTGGTTTACAGGGGAGCCGCGCCCCCTGGCTATGTGTCCAGTGACTCAGAACCGGGCCTGGACCTCTCCACTGTACCAGCAGTCTTGGTTCACTGTGTACGGGGACAACCATACAAACAGCTTTGTCTGCATGTTTTGTCCCGCAGTAACTGGATACCTGGCAGTCTATAATTTTGTGCATTTTTTCCGTCAAACCTGATCTTACTTTTCATATGTTCCCACCAAAAAGAATCAATACTGGTAGGTGCAATTGTTTCAGAGGAAATGTGAGCTTAATGTCATGCTTTTGTATATTAACCCATTGATGGTTAAGCATTCCGCTGTAATTCTTGAGTATACACTATGAAACTTTTAAAATGAAATTGGAAATGCATTCCTAAAATAATTAAAGGTTTGTTGTATTGGTTCAGATTGTTATTTTTTACAATAATTTCAAGAGAAAATGTTATTGTAAGAGCAATATCAATTAAAGTATCAGGCCTTTTTTTAAATACAGGAGTCCAGAATGGGTTATATTCTGATATTCCCTTTAGTCAGTTACATTACCCGGGCTCCATTTAAGAGATGGAAATTTGATATTCAACCATCAACATGAGTTTTGGGGCTTAAGTACTTGTAAGCATTGAAGACTAGGCATACAGCTAATATTATAGGCTTCATTGGATTTTACATGTTTGCTTCAGACGTTGTTTTGTTGCACTGAAGTTAGTGGTTACAGTTGTCACTAATTGATATGTTTCAATTTTGACATTTTGGTTATGTATACATGTACAATATTCACTTTGTTTGATTTTTAAAGAAAAGAAGGGATATTTTTCTCAATACTTAAAGGATGCCTTTACAGATCTCAGGTATTTTCTATATTTGGGATACACTTTCAATAACAGATATACATGTATTGCAATCACGTGGATATTCTGTTTAGGAAACAACCCTGGATTCATCCCTGCCAATTTGTAGTATCGTCAACTTTGCCGATGACTTGCTGATGCACTCCCCATTGAAGGTCGAGGTCACATTCCCCCTGGGGAATGATGGATTAACACTCCGAGTGTGAAATGTGTATTGATAAAAGGCCTAGCTTACATGCAGGTTTATTACACTACAGTGAGTGAATCTAAAGTTTATCATCCTGGAGGTCATAGCAAATTTAGGGTGCTACAATGATGCTCTGAGACCCTGCTAGGTAAAGCCCTGTTTCATGGTCTTATCCAGCAGGGCATCTGGGTGTCCAAAAAGACACCCAGACTCTTAAAATGTACCCCTCAGGAGGAATTTCATAAAATATCAATCTCAAACATATAATTGAATTTTTTCATCTCCATATTATTCCCATGACACTGTATACAGATATCATGCCTTTTTGACAAATTTATACATGTTTATGGTTGAAATCTGAGTATATTGTGGTCTCCTTAAAATTTTGGAGGCCCAAAAATTTTACAATTGCAAATTTTGGGCACCTGTGAGTTACTTAATCCTGGCTAAGACCCTGCCCTGTTTGGCAGTGTGCTCTATGGCTGAGCCTGTATGCTCACTCCTTTGGCAAGGATAGGAGAACATCAAGGGCTGTAGAGGGATGTTCTATTTACTCTTCCCTCCTATGTCCTGGAGGCAGCTCTATGTATTGGGGAAGGCCTTGCTTTCAATCAATTACTTACTTATGGCTGGATGATGGTTAGACTAGCTCCTGCTATCTGGTATCTTCTCAGTTATGATATTACACAGTCCATAGCTGAACAGTGATGCATGCCTACCTACCCTCAAAGGGAAAGTCACTGTTGGGCCGGGGGAAACATGTTAAACTAATAATGCTAATAATGAGTTCTAGAATCATTGATACTATTGATAATTACCTTGTATTGAAGAACGAAATGGCAAAATCCTTGGAATGAGAAGTTTTTGCAAGGTTCTGAATAACAATTATTCTCCTTGAAATATTTCATCAATTTTGTTTTTGCCTTCAATATTTCATCAAAAATGTCACGCTGCAGTGAGCATTAATGCATGGAAAACAAGATGTTGTTGCCCTACAGGCAGATGTCAGTTGGTGAATATCTTTAGTTCAGTCATCATTGTTCAGGGCTCGACATTGGTGCTTGCCCCGTTGCCCCGGGCAAGTAGAATTTGTAAATTATAGCTGAAGGGCAAGTGAAAAGTATATCTTACTTGCCCCACTGGACAAGTATGATGTATATATTTCAGGTTTACTTTTGGGAATGTGCGCAAGTTTTTTGGTCTCGCATCCAAGCTTGTCCTAGAAAATATGCTTTCACATGCCAGCACCATGTTCTACTTGGTCTTAAATAAAACATTAAAAACCATACAATTTTTCAAGGGCAGGTGAAAGTCGAAGTAGGGCAAGTGAAATTTGAATCTTACTTGCCCTACAGGGCAAGTCGTCGCAAAAGTTAATGTCGTGCCCTGTTGTTATTATTCAAATGTTGATTAAGAAGCTGTCTTGCAGTTTGGGTAGGGTAGGTATCTCTTAAGAACTTGTAAAAGCAGGTTAAATTTGCAGAAAATGGGAAGATAATCAAATACTATTATGTTCCATACACATTTTCCATCCACATGGTTGTAAACTCTGCCCAGTCAGCCATGCCACAAGCACTGTAGCACTCTAAGGCACACTACTATTATTATACAGCACAGATCCCGGTGGGACTGTGGAGCTTTAGAGCCAGCTGGAACATATTTTGCATGTATAATGAGGGATGATCATAAGCTGTTTAAGCTTCAGACAGATGTTGCCTTGGTAACCAGCATCCAGGGTAGCAACACAAAAAAGCACACCTGCTGTTACTTAGCAACATGATTTCAATCTTTTATGCTGGATTTGAGTCGCAGACAAGGATCTGGATGAGTTCAGCAGATATGGGTTAGGGTGCCACTCAGAATGGAAATCTGTTAACCCATTCATGCCTGTAGCAGGGTTCAACATAAGTACTTGCCTGCTTGCCCCGGTAAGTGAATTTTTGAAAAAAGGACTTTCGGGCAAGTACATTTTAGTTAGCACTTGCCAGAATGGGCAAGCTGATTTTCTGAGCACTACACATATTTTAGATGGAAAAATGGCACAAATACCCAGAAATATGCTAACAATGCAACACAATTTCCAAGAAATTGTTTTTAGAATTCATTAAATCCATAAGAAATAATACATGCCATTCTAGCATATGTTACAACTCTTTTCGGGCAAGCCAAAGATCATGTCGGGCAAGTAAGAATCATCAAATGTCGGGCAAGTAAGAATCATCTTGCTTGCCCGGTGTGGCAATTTAGTTATGAAACTTATGTTGGTGCCTGTGTAGTGCCCAAACATGCCCTGACTATATCAGTAATTACTCTCTTTGTAATCAGAGCATTTTCAGGAGTATTTGAAAGATGTTAAACGAAGTCCACCTTGAATGCTCCTTCTCACATAATGTTTATTTATGCATGATTCCAAAATTGTTTTTCACAATTTTCATTGGTCTGGTTGACACGTGTCAAGGTTTTCCGGCATAGATAGGTTAACCAGTTCACATAGTCAGACAGGTATGGACTTATTTTGTTAAAAAGAAATATCATCGCAAATGTTTGAATAAAAGTTGTTGTCCTAATTGATTTAACAAAACCTCTTGAAATATTTTTCATAAATACTATATATACATATAAGGCCACTCCAATTTAATTACTTGTCTTACAAGCTTTTTTTGGAAAAAAAATCCTGTCAGACTCAAAAAAAAAGAAAGAAAAAGTCATCTTTGGTGTCTTGTGGACGAAAGTGGTTTTGAAATTTTCTGTCAGACTCCAAAAAAAATAAATAAAAAAAGTGCAAGTTTTAAGAATATTCTTTGTAAGTGTGATTCAATCAACTACAGGAAGCTATCATTGCTGTAGTAGAGCCTCAGACTTGAGGAGGTGTACCTCCCACCCTTCAGGTTACAGGGATTAATAGATTGATTGATTTTATTTAGTTGAGAATAGGCTGGTAGAAACATATTGCTACCAGTCCTAGTCGTCAGACTCTAAAAAAAATTTTAAAAATAAAAAACGTCACATTTTTCAACTTTTTTTTTTATTCCAAAATGGCTCATTTCCTACCTCCTGAGCATGTAATACAAGTAAATAAATTGGAGTGGCCTAAGGAGTTAATGATGCTCTGAGATCAGGTGTGAACTCTAGAAGCTGCTTATAATGGGTGATGATCGAGTGTTATCTAGACCTATAAGTAAATCATTTTGAAATTAAGTGTAAGTTCACGAAAAAATATTTAAAAGATAACTTTGGGGTTTGTTTTGATCAACATATCTCTGTCAGATATTTTCTTAAAGATGTGCTGATCACAAAGCTATTACTGAAATTGTGAAGGCTAGTCAAGGGATTCAGCCAGGATTTTCATAACAGGGTGTCCAAATTGGGATTTCGAGAATTGAAGGTGTCCAAAATCCCTGATTGAAAAACTAAAAATCATTACACTGATTATGTAAATTAACAAATAAAGTAATTTAATACATGCTTAATTCTTTTAGAAATGTCTATGTTATTATTTTGAAGTTAAACTTTTTTATAAAGTTAACTAGGAATTAGTATTTGTTATAAACACATACAAAAATCTAGGGTGTCTTTTTACCTAAAATCAGGTACTTATCATGAACCAGGGAGTCCAAAAGACACCCAGACACTCTGCTGGCTAAGACAAGCCACTAGTCCAGTCGCTGCAGACATCGATGACTGGTGTATGGTGGTGGTATTGCGGTGTTTCTTAGCTGATGGGTTCACACAGGAATTGCATGTCAAGGAAACATACGCTTGTTTTCCTCAGCCCTCACGGAATGCCAGGAATGTAATTTACCCATTCTACCTGTGGGACCGCCATGATGCAGATAAACAATGGAAACTCCTAACACTTTTATGCCTTAACCCTTTCTATACTTAGGCTACTTTCGCCCGAAGCACAAGAACACAGATCTTTGAAAACCATCTAAACCTTATCATGTTGGTTTTATTTTGGTATCTCTTGCTGAGTATTATTAGTACCCATTTGCCAGGGTTTCAGTCATTTTCAGGTTTTTGCAGCATTTTGTATCAATTGGCAAAATTAGCCTCTGGCAGCAGCATAAGCCTTAAGATCCACATTGAAAATTTCCTTTGCCTCTAAGATACCTTTGAAAAAAATCTTTGAGAAATGTTTGAACAGAAGTTGTTAGTCTGGTTTAGATTAATATTCCCTCTTCAATTTGATACACGTATGCTATCTTGGGTGAATATAACCACTATGGTTAGGAAGTTTGGAGAGCTTAGGGCACTAATGGGTTAGTAATGATGGTCTACAGGGTAGCTATATGTAACCTTTATGGTGTTGACAGTTGTTCCTTGATATAAACCGTCTCAGGGCTCAAAATAAAGAAGTTCCATTTCTTTTTTGAATGTTTGGATAGGTGATCTATGGATTATTTTGGCATGTTAGGCAGGTGAAATTGCTGTTTTATGTAGCTACGATTCTAGAAATAGAACCTATTGTAGAGATAGAAGTGTGTAATTGGTGCTAATTTATGCAACTTCGGTAGTACCATGCAGGATGGTGGTTTAAGCAGAATTCTAGATTGCAATTATAGCCCAATATTTCAAACAATGAAAATCTATTGTATTTGCTGATTCTTTATTTTTGTTTCATCTTTTGTTTTTCAGGATACCAATGTGACTAAGGATGCCAGATATTACTAGCATGCGGGTCGTCACCATGCCGGGGCTTACCTGGATTACCTTACTATTGATACTTATCAGTCCCATATCAGGTAAGTCACCTACCTCCTTTATTACCAGGGGTGGGGGGGGGTCACCATTCTGGGTCTTACCAAGGACGTGTATATATATGTAAGGGATTGGCAATAAGAATGTCTCTTCTGGAGGCATCCTGTATATGTTCAATGGATCTTGGCCCCAAATTAGCTGGAAGTGTAGCTCCATAACCTGCTCATACAAATATTGATATTGGGCGAGACTGTACAGGGACTTAGCCAGGACCCGTCCTACCTGTCTTTAGGACGTGGATGTATATGTAAGGGATTGGCAATTCTGTCTCTTCTGGAGGTATCCTGTATATGTTCAATGGATCTTGGCCCCACATTAGGTGGAAGTGTAGCTCCATATAAACCTGCTCATACAAATATTGATATTGGGCGAGACAATGGTCACCTAGTTTGAGAATCTTCTGTAATCAATTCATGCCTGTACCACTCAAAAGATCTTGGCTATTTTGACATTATCCTCAGGTGATCATAGCATTTTTGGTAAAATGTTGGAAAAAGAAAAGTTAACCTAAACCCCAATTTCTCTTTAGAAACTTTTTGAAATGTATGAACAATTTGCAAAGTTATTTTCATGAGTATCATAGATCCAGATGAAATTTGTCAAAGCAGTAATGGGTTCAAGCCCTGATCCTGACTTAACCCTTCCAATGCTAAGGCTACTTTTGTTCAAAGCACAAGAATGCAAAGATTTTTAAAAAACATCTAAACCCTGTCATGTTGGTATTCATTGGAAAGCTCTCGCTGAGCACTCTCAGAAGTGTACTCATGTGCCAGGGATTCAGCCATTTTCCACGTTTTTTGCAACATTTTGTATTGGCCAAAGAAGCCACCAGCAGCATTAGGGTTAATTCAAATATCATGTGTTGGTATTGGAGAGTGAAAGGAGGCATGGCGATCACTATACGGCTCATTACTGCCTCTACTCCCCTCAGATGGCAGCCATTACCCGATTCCATTACTCAATGCCTAGTCCTACTGCTGCGGAATATTCAAGTAATCCTACGGGATTATGGATTATATAGGAATAGAAGTGGGGAATCAAATAATAATCCACCTCTAAGTCTCAGATGATGATGATGCTGTACCTTCACCAAGGCGTTATAATAACTGTGTTTTGTACAACCTAGACTCCTAGAGTAGTTAATGTGTTTACCTTTTTCTTCCATAATGACAGGCTGGCCCTGATAGCCTAGTTGTCTAAGAGTTTGCCTGGCAGGCCCAGATAGCTAATTTGTCTAAGACCTTGCCACTGACTGCTTGTTGTCTCTCTCCATTGCCTGGGGTGAGACCAGCTCAAGAAAGATGGGTCAGTGAAGTGGGGTCAGTTGGTGGTTTCCCAGGGGTACTGTTTCCCACATGGCAGATAAAAAAAAAGTGATAATTAATGAAAAAGTATGCCAGGTTGATGTGGTGGATTGTAGATTGTTATCTCAATGGCAGCCCTAAAAAGGCTAGAGTAGTTTAGGAATTCCTTTAGAAAAAAGCTTATTTTGAAAAATATTTGAAGAGAATGGCATTCAATCGAAGTGTTTGCAGCAATTCTTTTTCAAATATTCAAATGATGCCCTTTGAACAACTTTCATTCAGAGATATACATCATAAAAATTCTAAATGATTCACTAACTCCTTTATACATTTATTAGACCAAGTAGAGTTGGCAAAGTAGTCGGGCCTTTTTGGATGCCACTTGTAATATAAATGGGTTGAGCACTTTCCTGAAGATGCCTCTATAGAATGAAATTGCAAAAAAGTCTAGGATTTTTTGGCTGCTGTTGAGATGACCGTGTTAAATGCTCCTGCATGGCTTCACCACACCTGAAGAGAGTCTGTGATGTGTTTGATGTGGCTAATTACAGGTGTGTGCTACACCTGGGCAGGTATCGTGACCAGTATGCATGAATGCTTTAAAAACAGTCATCATGCCGGCCAGGTACTTCCTTGTGAGTCAGAGTGACAGGCAGGAAATTTGTTTTCCACCTAGTTTTTTGACACTCAAGGAAAAACTGCGACTGCTTTGGTAGTATCCCCAAAAAGGTCTGACTAGTCGGGTGACACTTTTCAACCAAAATCATATTTTTGAAAATATTGGAAAGAGGAATTCACTGAGAACCCAACTAACAACTCTTTGTCAATTATTATGTTTGTCCATGCTGTATTCCTAAGGCCACTCCAATTTAATTACTTGTCTTACGAGCTTTTTGTGGACAAAAAATACTGTCAGACTCCAAAAAAAAAAAAAAAAAAAGTCGACTTTGGTGTCTTACGGATGAAAGTGGTTTGGAGATTTTCTGTCAGACTCCAAAAAAAAAAGAAAAAAAAAAGCGAGTTTTAAGAATATTCATTGTAAGGGTGATTCAATCAACTACAGGGATTAATCAATGCTGTAGCAGAGCCTCAGATTTGAGTATGTATATCTCCCACCCTTCAGGTTACAGGATTGATTGATTTTATTTAGTTGAGAATAGGCTGTAAGAAACATCTCGCTACCAGTCCTAGTCGACAGACTCTAAAAAAAAAAATAATAATAAAAAAAACAAACTTTTTTCAACTTTTTTTTTTATTCCAAAATGGCTCATTTCCAGACTCTGGAGCTTGTAAGACAAGTAATTAAATTGGAGTGGCCTAAGTAATTTTCAAAAGAATAACTGACACAGCAAAACTTTTCCAGAAATAGCTTGAAGGAGTGAAATGCAATGCATCATCTTCATTATGAGTGTTTCAACTTTGTAAAGGAGAATAAACCCATTCATGCTTATGAGTCCTTTGTGGAATTGTCTTCTGAATCTACGATACTTCTGACAATGAATTATGTTTTTACAAAGCATTTGAAGGAAATTTTTTGAGAGTGTTCTTACTTAAACATTTCTCCTACAAATATTTTTCTAACTAAACTTTCTCCTGAATGATTTCATCAGAACTGTCCAGCTGGTTTTAGCTGCTGCAAGCACTAACAAGTTCAGATTATTGAGAGAGGCAGTGATTATATAATGAGAAGTAGCTAGATATTTATTCTGTAGGTCAGATTAGGTCTTTGATGTTGGGAAATGTGTTCATATCCAGTAGCTTTATCTTATGATTGCATGCAATAAACTCCTTTTAAGTATATTAGTAAACCAGCGCTGGCTAGAAGTCAATCTTTTCTTTTGGTCTTTATTGCCTAGTGTGCTCAGAATAGCAATAAAGCTAGGAGACATGGCCATCAAAGGATTTCCTGGTTTGGCCAGCTGCTTGTAGAGGCCAAGGAGATGATATTGACCTTATGCTGCTGGTGGCTAATTTGGCCTTTAATACAAAATGATGCAAGAACCTGAAAAATGGTCTGACACATGGGTACTCATCTGAGAGTAATAGGCGAGAGCTTTCCTATTGATACCAACATGACAGGGTTTAGATGCTTTTCAAAAATAATTGGGTCCTTGTACTTTGGACAAAGTTATTAATCTTAGCATTCGAAGGTTTAAGAAAGAGCCTTTTATCTCACTCAGCCTGGACCACTTAAAACACCCCACTAGTTTGTTGATTTCATTGTGACCAGAACATAGTTTAGAAAAAGCTTGACGAAAAAATGTAGGTCAGAACCCAACTCTCAATTCTCCTTTAAATATTTTGTGAATTGATTAATCCAAAATTATATTCTAAAGTGTTGTGAACACTAAGGCTTGGATGACACTTGTCAAGGAAAATCTCAGGCATAACCCATCCATGCGCAGCTTCCCTAGAAAGCATTGTCTAGATCTATGATACCTTACAAAAATAAGTAAGGGATGGTACTAAATTCACAATTACTTTGAAGGAGGGTCTTAACTTTAGTTCCTATGTACATTGCTCCTTCAGATATAGGCTTAAATAGGTTATTTAAAGCTTAATCCATTCAAGCCTATAGCACCTTGAAAAGATTATCTTACTCTTTTAGGAATATTCTTCCATTAATTGTGTATTGTTGAATATATTTGATTAAAAATGTTAATCATAACCAAACAAACTGATCTTCATCAAATATTCGGTTTGTGGTTGGTTGGGGAATTATATATACCTTATTTAAGAATTTTATAATTGTTTATTAATCACAGATATTAACGTTGGCTGTTGGTTCATAGCTAGATGTTTCTTTCTTTCATTCAACTACTAGTATCTAGCTATCTATCTATCCCTAGAGTATGACTTGACAGATTAACTGTGCCATGTTCAGAAATCAATATTTCATGCTGATCAGAACATATTTGCTGTGCATCTTGAGTGTCTGCCAGTCCCCCAGCAGGGATGGAATGTTTGCTCTCTCTTAAGTATGTAAACGAACACATGGGATACATGCCTGAGAATCCACCTAGATCCAGGAATCCTGCAGACTCTGCTCTGATTTGAGGGCTCTCTATTTCTCATGGAGAAGGCTTGAGGCTATTGCCTCTCCGCCTGGGAGTAGGAAATAAAATCACGGTTAGGGCAAGTGAAAGGAATTGACTAATTCAGTGACATCTCCCTTACAAAAGCATTTTTGAATATCTAAATAAGAGTTGTCTATCAAAACTCTACCTCTTTTCATTGGCATATTTAAAAGAATATTACATATGGGCAAAATCACAATATATAAGGGCATGGGAGCTTTAAAAAAAAAAGAAGTATGAGTACAAACCTATATATATTATTTAAGAGTAGACCTTTCAAAGTATGAGAAAAATAGTAAGAAAAATTATTCAGGAGCCCCAGCCCCCAAAAAGGGCATGTTGGAATAAGTATATAATGCTAACCATTCTAGCCCTAACGGACTAGTAGAATTGGACAATGAAATGCATTAAAGCATTGCTAAAACAAAACTGAAATCAATGTACAAACAAGTATTTTGACTTTTCAGCTGTCACATTCATCATGGTTGGTTGGTTATTTGACTCTTGATTATTTTTGTAATGCATCACATGTTAGGCTAGTAGAGATTTAAGTTAGACTAGTATATTATGAAGGGCAGTAGCCCTACCTCTTTGGTAATTGTCGGTAATTGTATGCTCAATTCATGATATTAACATATTGCTGTTAACCCATGACCCGAGAGAGGTTTTTCTTGTCAACGATGGACATCCTGATATGCAGTGCTATGAGATTTCCTTTGTTCACACATCTCTTTGACATTAATTATTGAAAGTGCATGACCAACTAGCGGTTTCCACAGCTGGGGTAGTGAATGCTGTGGTAATAGATTCTGATGGGATTGCTAGGTAATTACTGCACTGAGTAAGTGTCATAATTGGATCTGATAAATCAAATATTAGTTGATGGATACTGTGGCTATGTTTCAATTTAACCCTTTCATTCCTGGAGATCTCCCTGACGGGTGAAGTCTGGACCAGTGATACTTTAGAAAATATTTTCGTAACGAAGCATGACTTCTCAAAAACTTGAATAAGATCGAGTTGTAGATAGCATTCTAATGAACATTTCTCCTTTAATTTTTTTCTTAATATTCTTTTTGTAACACATATACCACCAAAAGTGTCAGGGTTTTTTGGCTGCTACATGCATGAATAGGTTTAAATATGACCTTGCATTCAAGAGGTTTTTGGGGCTTCATTTTAGCATCCAATGGAGACAAAATTACCCGCCCACACTAACCTTCACACTAACAGATATATCACCTTGCCTCTGGTTATTTTTTGCTGCCTCATCGTTCTTTATTTGTTTTATTGACAATTTTGTCAGGGAAAAGTACTCAAAACAGGCAACAGCTGCAGTGTCAATGCCATCTTGTCTGTGCTTGTAAACAAGAGTGTGCACACATTACCTGTACGCAAGCTACGCACAAGTTTAAAGTTTTGATGAGCTTTGGTCATCTAAGTTTGTGAGCACTCAAGTGGAAATATTTTGATGATTCCCATCACTATTCAGAGCTGTTATATGCTGGCAATCTGAGTGTGAATCTGGGTCGCCCCTTGATCTGTTAATACTGCGTTTCCCATAAGAACAAATTCAAAATTGGTGCTGAGTTTTGGCAATGACTTCGGAATAAAGCATGCATGGTTACAGATAGCTTTTGCAGGATTCCTATGAGTCAATTTCTGATTAACATTTCCCTTCATATACTTTACTGAATATGCTTGCATGGAAGCGATATGACAAAAGTCAGGCTGTTTTTGTGTTGCTTAACTTTTCTCCTTCAATAACATTCTTAGGCATGTTTTCTTCAGAACTGTTTCTTAAAACAGTTGCACCATGATGGGTCAGCAGCCAGTGCAAATGCGTTTACATTTCCTTCTGTTTAGTTTTGTTCATGGAGTCCCATATGTCTTTAATCAAGAAAAAATGGAAATGAGGTTGCCTTCAATTTTCCTAGGTTATCCTTGTACAAGCCTAGTTCTTAAACTGGTAGTCTCCTTGCCAGTTGACAAGCTTGCTCTTGCAAATTCAATTCCACCTTAGCTGTTTAACCGGGGACTGAATAAGCCGAAGTGGTTAGTCCCCGTAATTAAATCATGAGGGATCTTCTGGAAAAGTGCCAGAGATAGTGCTCACTTGTACCTAGAACCAATAACATAAGGATTGGAAGCTTGTCTGGATTTCTTCCGTTCAAGATCAACTACTGTAGGTATTTGACACCCCTAGTATTTTATAGTGTGCGTGTCGTCTTCACTTAGCTATCCCTGTTCCAAAAAGCTTTGATCATAATCCAATCCTGACCATTGTTGTTTTTATCCATTCTATGCTCCCCCCAGAATGCTCATAGTACTATATACGACTCCGACTTTCTAATCCCTAGCTCTTTAACATCTTTACATATCTATCCACATGGACTCATTGTCAGGTTGACCCATTGTAGATTTTGGTACAGAATATTTTATTTGAATATAGGTATATACTCTTTGTTTCAGTAAAGCATTTTCTTTAGATAGTGTTTCTCCAGCATGAAGCAGAACTTTCCAATAAGCAAATTTCTTATGACATTGTGTAAATGCTGAAGTGATTTTTGGATATCATCACGGAACTCCGAAAGAGTCTGGGGGACCATGCTTTCCAGGAGTTAGATGTTAAAGAATGAGGGAATGTGTGCTATGTTTTCCAGGAAGTAGATATTGAAGACTGAGGGAATATATGCTATGTTTTCCAGGAAGTATAGATATTGAAGAATGAGGGAATGTATGCTATGTTTTCCAGGAAATAGATATTGAAGAATGAGGCAATTTGTGCCATGTTTTCCATGAAATAGATATTGAAGAATGAGGGAATGTGTGCCACGTTTTCCAGGAAGTAGATATTAAAGAATGAGGGAATGTGTGCCATGATTTCCAGGAAGTAGATATTGAAGAATGAGGGAATGTGTGCCACGTTTTCTAGGAAGTAGATATTGAAGAATGAGGGAATGTATGCTATGTTTTCCAGGAAGTAGATATTGAAGAATGAGGGAATGTGTGCCATTTTTTCCAGGAAGTAGATATTGAAGAATGAGGGAATGTGTGCCACGTTTTCTAGGAAGTAGATATTGAAGAATGAGATAATGTGTGCCACATTTTCCAGGAGCAAATATTGAAGAATGAGGTAATGTGTGCCATGCTTTCCAGGTGATAAGATATTGAAGAATGAGGGAATGTGTGCCATGTTTTCCATGAAGTAGATATTGAAGAATGAGGGAATGTGTGCCATGTTTTCCAGGAAGTAGATATTGAAGAATGAGGGAACGTGTGCCATGTTTTTCAGGAAGTAGATATTAAAGAATGAGGGAATATGTGCCATGTTTTCCATGAAGTAGATATTGAAGAATGAGGGAATATGTGCCATGTTTTCCATGAAGTAGATATTGAAGAATGAGGGAATGTGTCCCATGTTTTCCAGGAAGTAGATATTAAAGAATGAGGGAATGTGTGCCATGTTTTCCAAGAAGTAGATATTAAAGAATGAGGGAATGTGTGCCATGTTTTCCATGAAGTAGATATTGAAGAATGAGGGAATATGTGCCATGTTTTCCATGAAGTAGATATTGAAGAATGAGGGAATGTGTCCCATGTTTTCCAGGAAGTAGATATTAAAGAATGAGGGAATGTGTGCCATGTTTTCCAAGAAGTAGATATTAAAGAATGAGGGAATGTGTGCCATGTTTTCCAGGAGATAAGATATTGAAGAATAAGGGAATATGTGCCATGTTTTCTAGGAAGTAGATATTGAAGAATGAGGGAATGTGTGCCATGTTTTCCAGGAAGTAGATATTGAAGAATGAGGGAATATGTGCCATGTTTTCCAGGAAGTAGATATTGAAGAATGAGGGAATGTGTGCCATGTTTTCCATGAAGTAGATATTGAAGAATGAGGGAATGTGCGCCAGCCTAAGTTCCAGGTGATAAGATATTGAAGAATGAGGGAATGTGTGCCATGTCTTCCAGAAAGTAGATATTGCAGAATGAGGGAATGTGTGCCATGATTTCCAGGAAGTAGATATTGAAGAATGAGGGAATGTATTGCTTGTTTTCCAGGAGGTTAGATATTGAAGAATGAGGGAATGTGTGCCATGTTTTCCATGAAGTAGATATTGAAGAATGAGGGAATGTGTGTCATGTTTTCCAGGAGGTTAGATATTGAAGAATGAGGGAATGTGTGGCATGTTTTCCAAGAAGTAGATATTGAAGAATGAGGAAATGTGTGTCATGTTTTCCAGGAAGTAGATATAAAAGAATGAGGGAATATGTGCCATGTTTTCCAGGAAGTAGATATTGAAGAATGAGGGAATGTGTGCCATGCTTATCGGAATAAGATATTGAAGAATGAAAAAGCCATCCTAGCTGACCTAGCTAGCTATCATTAGTGTATAGATGAAAAGGCCATCCTAGATGACCTAGCTATTATTAGTGTATTGATGAAAGGCCTGCTTTTCCCCCAAATCACCAGTCTCCTATTGATTCAGTGAGGAAGCTGCACTCTTATGGGCTACTTTGATAATCCATTCGGGCCAAGAGCTCCCTGTGAAAAATCTCATCCAGATTTGCGTCTTCATCCTGGATTTTGGAACTGGCTGCCCAAAATTGCCAATTGTAAAATATTTGGGCATCCCATTTTTCCTAATACACCACACTATATTCAGATAAGCATAAGTACCGTTAACATGAACAGGGGTTGACTTCTCTGGGATGATAAAAGCATCTTTTCAAAAATAATTAAGGAAGAAAGCAAATAATATCCAAACTAGCAAATATGCTTCAGTCAGCTTCACATAGTTTGTGAATCCACATTCATTTTTTAAGTTATTGTCAAAAGCATCATGGATTCAGATAATTTGAAAAGGGTTAAGGCCTAAAAAAAAAGTTGTTTGTTTCCTGTAACCCTACCCTAACAAGTTTTTATTCAAAAAAATCCCTACCCTGAAGTTTTTTCCGCCCTCCCAACTCCCAATCAACGTAAAACATGCATGAAACAAACATATGTCCAAAAGAATCATGCAAAAAATTTTTTTACTGACCTACCTACCCTACCTTTTTTCTCCGGATCGTTACAGGAAACAAACAAATTCTTTTTTAGGCCTAACCTACCAATAATCTATACTCTCTTCAATTCTACTTGCACATGGGAAAGGATTGCTAATGGTGAATTTTTCTACCATATTGATAAAAGAACCATGGATGTAGAAAAAATGTAAGATTGAATTGCCACCATTTTCTACATTGAGCTATATTAAGAGTGGTAAATGTTGTAAGACTATAATCAATATATCCCTGCCACTGCGTGACCGTTTCACTGGGCGGAGGAAGGGGCCTGGCTTATAGTTTTCCTACAGTGTAACTAACTCATGAGTATGATGATTTGGAGCTTTAACCCTTTTTAATGCTGAGGCGACTTTTGATCAAAGCACATGGATGCAAAGATTTTTGAAAACTATCATAACCCTGTCATGTTGGTATTCATTGGATAGCTCTCGCCGAGTACTCTCAGATGAGTACCCATATGCTAGGGTTTCAGTCATTTTCCAGTTGTTTTTTTCATCATTCTGTATTGACCAAATTAGCCACGAGCAACATACGGGTTAACTTTCTGGGTGAAACTGCAAGGAAATCAGTTTTAATGGCTCCCTCTCCAATGAAAATTGCGAGTTTGCGACTGAAGGTTTTATGATTATTTTGCTTATTTATTACCAATCCATGCTTAATGTTCACCTCGAAAAAATCTATGAAGATTACTTCAGGGGATAAATAAAGCATGTGCGCATAATGAATAAGGTTTGGCACCTTTGCAATTCTCACAGTACGGTACAATATCAATATTTCCTTACTGGGACGACATCTTAACAATATGCCTGCCTGCCTGCCTCCAAGGGACCTAATTTTGTTTAAACTTTGCACTGTTGGCTTCAGAAATTTTGCTTTTAAATAACAAACTGCCTTTGAGCTGCAACATCCATTTTGAGTCAATTTTATTTTGTTAAGCAGTGATTATCCTGTTTAATGTCAATATTTGGTATCATATTGGGTACAGGTACCAATGAGGTATACATGTGTTAAAATAAGATTGTTCCATACCTATAATACTTTAATCATGATGAACTCTGAGGTTGACTTTGTAGTTGCGCCTGTGGTAAGGTATCACTGGAGGGTCACACTAATGAGCCTCCCATTCCACACCTGCTATCAGCTCTGGCATCTGAAACATGTCTGCATAATGTACTAGACAATACCAGCTCATCACCTCCTCTCCCCCCTCACTCTCTGCTATCTCCTCCTGGATCTATTCCATGTCATCCTAATGGAATAGACTAGACCAGTTCATCATATCTTCTCCACCCCTCCTCTCCCTTCCAGTCAACCCCCCCCCCCCTCGCTAGCTCCTGTATCTGCTTTGGTCCTCCCAATGGAATAGACTACACCACTACACCAGCTCCTCAACTCTTCTCCCACCCAGGGACTTAGCCAGGATTCAGAAACTGGGTGCCTAAAATTGGCAGTTGTAAAATTTTTGGGCGTCCAAATTTTTAAGGGGGATCACAATATACTCATATTTCAACCATAAACATGTTTAAATTCATCAAAATAAGGCATGATATCATTAAACAATGTCATGGGAGTTGTAAGGAGATGAAAAAAAATTAATTATAAGCTTGAGATTTAGATTTTTAGAGATTCCACACAAAAATATTTGGGTGTCCTGAGGGGTTCTTTTTAAGGGTTTGGGTGTCCAAAAAGGCACCCAGACGCCCTGCTGGCTTTAAAGACCATGCTCCCACCCCCTCCACTAAACCCCCTGCTATCTTCTCCCTTGGATCTGCTTTGCTCTTCCTAAAAGAATAGACTACACCAGCTCATCATCTCTTACCCCCCCTACCCCCTCCACTAAACCCCCTGCTATCTTCTCCTTTGGATCTGTTCCATGTCCTCCTAATGGAATAGACTACACCAGCTCATCATCTCTTAATTATCCCCCATTAGCGCTCATCAGTTGGTACATCTGTGATCTGAAGTAGCCAGGCTTTCCCATTAGCCCAAGGCCCTACCCTATTGTGAGTGTATCTGTGTAGAAATATACAGGTCACCTTTAATAGGTATCTAACATGCAGTACAGTGGAACCCCTATACACTGAGGGAATACAAAAATGCTCAGGTATGCATTGCACAATGTATGGCATAGTTTTAGCCAGCAGGGCGTCTGAGCAGCGTCGTTTGGACACCCAAACCCTCAAAAATCACCCCTCAGGACACTCAAAAATTCAGGAGAGTAATTTCTTAAAATGTCAATTTCAAGCATAAAATTGGAGTTTTACCGCCTCAATGTAGGTCTCATGACATTTTGTAAGGAAGTAATGCCCCTTTTTAACGAGTAGATACAAGTTTATAGTTGTAATCTCAATATATTGTGTATCCCTTGAAAAAAAGGATGCCCAAATATTTTACAATTGCCAAATTTGGGCACCCAATCTCTGAATCCTGGCTAAGACCCTGATGTACATATAGTTGGTCATCCTAGTACCCTATTCATGTCTTGAATAACTATTCAGGGGTAGATATGGGTACAGTAGTCGAGAACAGATAAAACATTTCAGGTTGAACTCTAATCCACCAAGGATGAAATGTTGATCAAAATATTTGATCATTCTTGCTTAATTACCAAAATAGGAAACAAAGCGTCTCTGCACTAGACAGAGAATGCACCATAAAATTTACTAATGGAAAGGAAATAGCAGGGAAAGGGTTAATTAACAGTAGTTTTCCCAGATTGGCTGCATGGTTTTCTAGCGGGGCAACCTGATTTTTGGCCTAACCTGCCCTGCTGGGTGACCTGATAATTAAGGTGGCTGGTACAATGCACTATTTACTTTTCAAAAATTTGAAATCCTGCGTTTATATTCATGACTTTGCCATTTAATATTGTCTGAACATCATGGCTTTGAGCCATGAATGTGTGAAAAGAAGCTTACCTCGGGAAGTATCACCTGAGTTGGGCTTTATAACTGGAACCATTAAATAAATAATGAAGAGAGCATAAAACTATAGAATGTTCTTGCTGCTTCCAAATGAATGTTATTTTATGGCATTTTCACTTAATTTCACCCCAAGGACCTATCATGTAAATTATACATGAATGACAGCCATGCTCCTGTGGCAGTAGTTGGCATCATCTATTTGTAGCAAATGTGGTTCTTTAGGTTATGGAAAGAGCGTTATACTGTCAAGTATTCTGATGTAATTTCACACCGTTTTCACCCAAGTCAACCCCATGGAGTTCTCATATTACCAGTGAATGACAGGATGCTCCCAGGATGCAACGTATAGTAATTGGTTTTACTCATTTATGAAAAATGTGGTTATCCACATACAGAATAGAATAATACTTTTCTTGGGGATTTTCATATTATAACATACCATGTTTGCTGAATTTATACCATGTTTGCTGTATATATATATATATATATATATATATATATATATATATATATATATATATTAGAGCTGCACTCACGGAGGGAGATCAACTCATGAGCTTACCACCCGTTTGACTCGTGAGCTCATGAGCTCATGGACGTTCCGATTTTCCAAAAAAATACTTATTTTCCACCCCAGCTATTAAGAAATAAATATTTATTGGCAGACATTTATTAACATTGCCATGTTTATTTAATTTTAAAACGTGCTGACGAGGTACAAAGGTCAGTTTAACACTCAACACCGCTTGAATGTATAAATTGGAGATTGTAAAGAAGACATGACAGCGATAAGCAGTTATGTATGTTGATAATGTGTGTTAGGTGCTCTGTGTTACGTGTGTGTTCCCGACATAGACGGGCTCACGATTTGAACATTTCAGCTCGAGCTCGGCGAGTTTGCTCCAGGGCTCGAGCCACTAGAGTTTGTGAGTGGTGAGTGCAGCTCTAATATATATATATATATATATATATATATATATATATATATATATATATATATATATATATATATATATATATATATATATATATATATATATATATATTAATATATATATATATATATATATATATATATATATATATATATATATATATTAATATATATATATATATATATATATATATATATATATATATATATATATATATATGTATATGTCATGACACAGATTGAAATTGGTAACGATTTTAAATTGTGTCGACACAGATTAGAATTCTAATTTGTGTCGACACAAATCGCGATTTCAATTTGTTACCAGGTTTTAGCTGACACAGATTAGAATTTTGATTTGTTACCACCCAATTTTAAATTGTGTCAACACAGATCTAAATCCTAGCTATGAAGGGAAGCAAGGATTTTAATTTGTGTCGACACAGATCTAAATCCGAGCTCAGTATCAATAGAGGGGTGGTAAGGATTTTAATTTGTGTCGACACAGATCTAAATCCTAGCTCAGTATTAATAGAGGAGTGGTAAGGATTTTAATTTGTGTCGACACAAATCTAAATCATAGCTCAGTATTAAATTAATAGAGGGGAGGTTAGGATTTTAATTTGTGTTGACACAAATCTAAATCCTAGGGTTAGTATCAATGAAGGGGAGGTAAGATGAGGGAAATGAGCAGACTAAACCTCCTTTGGTAATTTTATAACAAAATAATCTTATTCTTTGTTGTGGCTGGCAGCTACTCTTTGTTCATGATTATTAAGTTGAATACTTGTAAGTTAAGTAAAAACCCTGCTTTCCTATACTCTTGAATAATTATTATATTGAATTCCTAATCTACCACTTAAATATGACCTGAGAGCATTCAAAATAATACCTATGTGACTTTATATATCTCCCATTTTATTAATGATATACTCTCATGATGAGAATATGTGAGCATATGTAGATCTTAAGGTGTGTGTGCATGTATACAGATGCTAGTGTTAGTAGAAAAAAAGACGTATTGTCTTTATTTTAACAAGAAACTGGTTATTAGTCTGAATAAAAATCTTTGTCTATAGTAGAAAAAAAGATGTAGTATCTTTATTTTAACAAGAAACTGGTTATTAGTCTGAATAAAAATCTTTGTCTATACCCTATTCCTCTAGTATTTTGGTTATTACTTCCCCTCAATTTACATTGGCCTAGGATTTAGGTTTGTGTCGACACAAATTAAAATCCTTACCTCCCCTCTATTAATTTAATACTGAGCTAGGATTTAGATTTGTGTCGACACAAATTAAAATCCTTACCACTCCTCTATTAATACTGAGCTAGGATTTAGATCTGTGTCGACACAAATTAAAATCCTTACCACCCCTCTATTGATACTGAGCCCGGATTTAGATCTGTGTCGACACAAATTGAAATCCTTACTTCCCTTCATAGGTAGGATTTAGATTTGTGTCGACACAAAGTGAAATCCTTACTTCCCTTTATAGCTAGGATTTAGATCTGTGTTGACACAATTTAAAATTGGGTGGTAACAAATCAAAATTCTAATCTGTGTCAGCTAAAACCTGGTAACAAATTGAAATCGCGATTTGTGTCGACACAAATTAGAATTCTAATCTGTGTCGACACAATTTAAAATCGTTACCAATTTCAATCTGTGTCATGACATATATATATATTTATTATATATATTATATGAATGACAGGCCATATAGTACTCCCAAGGTTGTGCATGAAATTGACATTGTGTATTCATGATTAGTAATTGTGGTAATTACCTACTTAGGGAATAGAATATGATTATGACACTCTCCAGAGTCCCTACAGCCTCTGATGTTATTTCATACCATTTCACCGAATTCAATCTCAAGGACTTATTACGTTTATCATATATGAATGACAGGCCTCTCCCGGGGTAGTAGAGGAAGTTGCAGGCATTATCTATTTATGGTAAATGTGGTTATCCATCAGGTCAGCGTGTGGCAGAGGTTAGGGCCAGCGAGACCCCTAACTTGGCCGCGGATCAAGAAGCTCTCTCGCCGACATAACAGCAGTAATATATTGGTCTGGAGGCTGAATGTGAGAGGAAAACAAAAGCTCACAGTTATGAAATAGCAGCTGTCGGGAGGAGGAGGAGGAATAGTCAGCCTTGTAAACAGACATGAGATGCAGTAAACTGCACATGCCTGTAGTGGCATGAAATGGTCTCACTATTGATATCTCTCGTACAAAAACATATGCAATGAAATGCATTTGTCTCACTATTTACAAAAACATTTATAATGAAATATATTTGAAGGAGAAATCGCTCACATAACTCAACTTACAACTCTATTTCAAATAGTTTAAGAATTATTGCCTTGCCAGACAGGAGATGCAGTAACCTGCACATGCCTGTAGTGGCATGGCATAACATGGTCTGACTATTTAGTTGATATCTCTCACAACAAAAGCATTTATAATTAAATGTATTTGGAGGAGAAATCGCCTACAGAACTCAACTTACAACTCTATTTCAAATGTAATAACCAAATATTTTCTTAACAAACCATCTTCTAAGACATAGTTGAAGTATATTGCCTTTTTTGACACACTAGGCAATTAATTGTAGCTGGTAGAAGGATTTGAAGTAGATTAGTAGCTAAATTTGGACGGGCAGAAATCTTGAAATTGCTGTTTTGGACAGGCATTTTTGAAATCCTGGCAAAGACCCTGGTTGAGATCCTGTAGGGTTGTATCCCCATGTAGAAAGGTGTTGCACTCAGCTACCAGCTGCCAGTGTAAGAGTTGATGATGTAGTCAGGTATACCCCAGGTACGCACAGGTGGATGAGTGCTATTTTAGGGCAGAGCCTAGAGGAAGATGAACGCAGAAGATATCCATGGCTTCTTTGTTAACCCATTCATGCCTGAAGCTCTCTTTGACAAGTGTCTTGTGCTTCATCTTTAACTTATGAAAAAACAAAGGAGTCAAGCAGGAGTTCACAAAACATTTGAAGGAGAGTTGTAAGTCGTGTTCTCACCGACATTTCTCCATCAAATATTTTCTGAAAGATGCCTTTGTGAAAGAGATATCACCGAAATAGTCAGGCAATTTTTGTTCACTGCAGACGTGAATGTGTTAAGAAGCTGCTCCTTCTAGGTCATCCCCATCGGCTGTGAGTGAGGTACAGAGAGTACCGAGATGCGGGCAGGGACCTGAATACATTCACCTATCTACAACAGGTCCACATACCAGTACCCCCAACGCAATCATGCTGTAGCCGCAGGGCCCGTGCAGGTTAACAATATGTATGGTGTGGAAATCAAGGCCAAGAGTCTATTGTGGTCTGGAGATGGCCTCCTGCCTCTTGCCATACCACATCAGTGTATTAACCCTTTAATGCCTGAGAGTCCATCTTATAATTGATATCCTCTCATAAAAGACTATTGGAAATGTATTGGTTATTGATTCTAAATTCACAGAATATTTGAAGAAGAGTTGTAAACAAATTCTAATCAACTCTTTTCCTTTTTCCTTCAGATATTTTCTTGTCACTGAAGTAGAATGGCAATGCATTGCTATCTTTATGAAGATTGTTTTATCAGCCCACTTTTACTGCTTGGGCAGAAATTTTGTGAATGTTAGTGTGGACTGGCATTTTCAAAATCCTGGCTAATTAAGACCCTGGTCATAGGTACAGGTCAGTTGTCAGTATGTACTGAACATGAACATTGCTGCTATCAGTTTATCTTATATGTAGTTTATGTGCATACCCTGAAAATCTCTACCAGGTTTCCAACAAATTCCTTAGGGCTCTACTAGATTTTTCAAAAGTCTTATACAGTCATCAAACAGATTGGTCGTAGATGAATTATTTCAACCCCTGACATCAGTACATGATTCCTTTTCGTCATGCAGCCTAGTCTAATTGTACTTTCCTGGCCAACTCGCTGGATAATTTTTTTCCTTTGACATATGATGATTGATGTTAAGAGGTGTAGGTGTATTCAGCTGCCTTGCGCGTCTTTACTTATTAAAGTTTGTGTGAATGTGTCTGTGTCTGTGATGGATGTGGTGATCAGGACACGCGCAGGGGACCGGCGCCTCTAGGTCCCCGACGTACACAACGTATACACTTATGCTGCTGGTGGCGAATTTAATTTCGCCAATACAAAATAGTGCAAAAAAAGAAAAATGACTCAAACCCTGGAAAATGGGTACTCATCTGAAAGTACTCTGTGAGAGCTATCTAATGAATACCAATATGATAGGGTTACGATAGTTTTCAGAAATCTTTGCATCCTTATGCTTAGGACGGAAGTAGCCTGAGCATTGGAAGGGTTATAGTCTGTGTGAATGTGTCTGTGTGTGTGATGGATGTGGTGATCAGGACGCGCGCAGGGTACTGGCGCCTGTAGGTCCCCGCCGTACACAATGTAAACACTACCTGTACGCGGCACTCTCTTTCTGGGTCACTGAGAGAGGCAGGCTCAGCGGCTCACAGCCATCAGGGCTAATCATGTCATGGGAAACATCAGCTATCTGGAGATTCTCACTCTGATTCTGCAGAATTCCCGTTGTTGGATCTAAAATTAGCATACCTGAAAAGGAGAATCGTACACATAGGCAATATAGTATTTAGCTATTATTACCCTTATAATGCTGAGGCTATTTTCATCGAAAACACACGGATGCAAAGATTTTTGAAAATCATCTAAACCCTGTCACGTTGGTATTCATTGGATGGCTCTCGCTGAGTACTCTTAGATGAGTACCCATGTGCCAGGGTATCAGTTATTTCTCGGCTCTTTTGCATCATTTTGTGTTGGCCAAATTAGCTACCAGCAGCATAAGGGTTAAACATTATCTGTTTATTTTTTGGAAGCAATATTCAGTGGATTGTGTTCTATTGGTAATCTAGCTTTTTTCTTGGCCTCTAGCGAACTTTGGTTGTTTGAAGTGAAATCAGCAATTGTTAAAGGTGAAATGTAGAAATCGGCAATAATGCATTTGTACCTAATTTGAAAATGTTCCCACTTATTTGTTCATTATTTTTGTCGGAAAAGTCAGTAGCAACAACCACAGGTATACAGTTGTTGGGACATATTTGGGATCTTCTCTGACTTCTTCAGGAAAACTTGGCTCATTGGATAATGATTTAGCTAACCTGAAAAAGTGAATCGCAGCGGTTTGCATTACTATATTCGAACCCAGCCAAGGACATTTGCTAAAAAGATTTGTTCTGTACTTCTCAGCAATACTTAAATAGCAAGGGTCAGGTGAATTTCTTGGGAATCATCTGAAGGTTTCTCTTTTTTTTCTTCAAATTTTTGGATTTAAAAATGACATATATATATACAAGGAGGCATTGATATTGCTAATATCGTAATGTCACTGATTTGGTATATTTGCAAGCATGTATAGGTTAATGGTTCTCATGCCTGATTTTCCTAGCTGAATAATCTACAGGTAGCCAGATCACCTGTGGCAGTCTGGTAATGATAGTGTTTTAGCATCCACTATCATGCTCAAGTTCTTGTTTGGGTGTTCACTTTCTTTCTATATGGGTGAATCAACTTCATAGCTTTGGGTGTAGTCCATGAAATATTGGGGTATGTGACAAGCATATGAAAAATACACTGTTTGACACTTTTACATGTAAATGTCAAATCCTCTTTTTAGCTTGGGGTGTACAATGCGATATCTTGAGATGTGACAAGCATATATGTAAAACACTGTTGAACCCATTCACATCTAAATGGTAAAACATCATCGAAGCTTGGGGGTTTTCTCAAAATATCATGAGATGTTTTTAACCCTTTAAATTCTTTAACTTTCATAATTCCCAGGGTGTGGTGGTGACCTAACATGCTTATAAGGTATACATTGTTTAACTCATTCATGCCTGGAGTTAACGTTATACTCTTGTTGTCTGTTTCTCCGATATTTTAAAATATCTTTTGAATAAAGCATGAATTTGTTGAATATTTGAAGGAGACTTGTAGCTTAAGTTCTGATTAACATTTCTCCTTCAAATATTTCCTAAAAATGCTTTTGTCTGAGAAATATAGTTAGGCTAATTTTGGGTAACTACAGGCATGAATGGATTAACCCATTCAGACCTTGATTCCTGCTGTCAAGGCACGATTTAGCATAAATATGGCGGAAAAAGTGCAATAATCGAAATTCCAAATTCCACACTTCAAACTCAAATGGGTTAAGATTCGGTACACAGTAAACAAAGCATTAAATTATGGTTGAGTCAGAAATCTCCACCTTTCAGTACACTCCCATTTGCCTGACCCCTACCCCAGGTACCCTATCGGTACCAGCACCCGATAGTGAATCCGCCTTTGATAAATGCATTTAAGTGCAACTGCGGAATTACTAACATCTTGTCAGTGGTTACAAGAAATCAAGTGTTTCCTTTGTCTCGCCTACAGCACTTAAACATGTTTTATGAAACTGAGGGTAGGCGGTCAAGCAAGCATAGAAAGCCAGAGAAAGCAAGGCTTGGTCTGTTCACTGGGCTTAAACTTGTCCATAAAAGCGTGACAACAACTTAGGAGGAGCAGGGTTCATTACAGTCAATAGATATCTTGGTGTGGAAGCATTTTGGGTCATCATGGCAACCAGCGATGCGTTACCAGGGGCAGCGGTATCTAAGGACCACGCCAGGTGTCCAATTATAGGACTGGGGCATCCATAGCAACCAGGTAATACCTGATACCTGGGCGAGGAAGGGGAGAGGGGGATCTTGTGTCCCTTTATAACAAAGGAGCCTGTTCATTTGCTGTATGCAGTATCCAACGTTCTTGAAAAACACTGATATCAGTTTTCGGCTAGGGCTATCAAGCACTCATATGGGTATTCAACTCTTTAATTTCCAAGGTGTTGTGGTTATAAATCTAACTTTTATGATTTATGTGTTTACAAATAAGCCACATAAAATGTTACCTGAACAATACTTGTTGCTAAGACTTCTTGTGGGAAATACCATCAGGAAGTAAGCAAGTTTGCAGTGAGAAAACACTTTGTATAAAACAAGCAAAAAAAAGGAACAAAGTATTTAATTGCATTCCTAGTGTGAATTGGTTAAGGAGTGTGGTATTTTACTCGTGCACTGGGGTAGAAACGATACTGTAAAATTTAGAAACCAGTAGCTATCTCCTGCTCTTATTGTAATTAGAGAAAGGGGGTTGGTTTTAGGCTACTATGAGACTTTTGAAAACAACTTGAGAATTTAGGTCAAAATCCTCTTGATATTTGAAGGAGAGTTATTGCTTTGGTCCTTGTCAATATTTCTTCAAATACTAAATGCGTTTATAAGAGGGATGTTATTAGAAAAGTCTGGACATTTTTTGTCTGTTATATTTTTGTTCTGTTGTTAATCATCCACTCTCAATGCAAAAGACCTCAACAGTTTTCCAATGGCCTGTAATATAGAGCAGAGGTATGCAATAAGTGTTCCAAATTGCTCAATTTCAGCACAACAAATGCACTAAGTAATATAGGCATTCCACACATTTTTGCAATTTTCACACTTTCTTGTTTTTGTTTATTACTTGCAGTTGTAACTGTTATTTTGAACTATTCATGGCCTTAAAAGTCCTGGCTGTTTTTCTGATATCTTATTTTGAAGAAAGCATTTTTATGAAAATATTGGAAAAGGTTGCATGTTCACCAGGAATTTAGACTTTTCATAACCTATTCCAATGTTATTTGAAAAATTGTCATTGATCCAGGGGACTCCGTCTCAATGTGAGATTCTGATCAATATTTCTCCCTCAAATATCTTCCAAAGAATGCTCTGACCAAAAAGATGTAATTAAATTTTTCTTTTTTTGCGCTACAGGTATGAATGGAAATGGCAGGTGGTGTTAAATTAGACTTAGGTGTGCCTATTTAAGCACACCTGGAAACCTAACCCTATCATACCAGGAGTGCTTCTTTAAAGGGCAAATGGTACCATCAGAATGATTTAGGTTCAAAATGAGCTTATTCATCCCACCTTTCAAATAAGACCAGACAATACTTAACATGGAACATTGAGAATGTGCATAGACTACGAATGAAAATGCACCTTTGAACAAATTAGGTGGAAAGCATAAAATATCAAAAATGAGGTCATTATTGTTATTTTTGTTATTATTCAATTGTTATTATTATTATCATTATTATTATCATTATTATTATTATGATCATTATTATTATTATTATAATTATTATTATTATTATTATTATTATTATTATCATTATTATTATATTATCATTATTATCATCATCATCATCATCATCATCATCATCATCATCCTCACCATCATCGAGGACCATGCATATTAATATACTAACCAAATAACCTACATATCAAACGGGTAGGAGATTATCTTTTGGTGGACCTAGTTATGTGTGCACTGGTGTGTATATATAGTGTGGGATAATTATCCTCATGATCTGTATGTAGAAAAACTGGTATCAGGTACATTATGGTGGTGTCATGACGATCCTGGCTCCGCAGCAGGTGTAAAGGCACTCAGTCATTTTTCACCAGCCTTGTTGTTATCCGCAAATCAACATGAAAAGGCTGCCTACATGTTTTCTCTGATCGTGACTCAGGGATTTTGCTGTTAAGCTACCGTGGATAGGAGTGCATTATTTCCCCTCATAACTGCCATTAACCTGTGCATGCTCAGTTCCCATGAAAACTGGCTATCTGAATGCCATTTTGGAACGTGCTATCTGAATGCCATTTTGGAACATGCTATCTGAATGCCATTTTGGAACGTGCTATCTGAATGCCATTTTGGAACGTGCTATCTGAATGCCATTTTGGAACGTGCTATCTGAATGCCATTTTGGAACGTGCTATCTGAATGCCATTTTGGAACATGCTATCTGAATGCCATTTTGGAACGTGCTATCTGAATGCCATTTTGGAACATGCTATCTGAATGCCATTTTGGAACATGCTATCTGACTGCCATTTTGGAACGTGCTATCTGAATGCCATTTTGGAACGTGCTATCTGAATGCCATTTTGGAACATGCTATCTGAATGCCATTTTGGAACATGCTATCTGAATGCCGTTTTGGAACGTGCTATCTGAATGCCATTTTGCAAAATATTTGAAGTAGAGACGTTGGTTTGCTACTGACTGACATTTTCCCTTTCGATATCTTCCCAAATGGTTTTAAAACTATGGCTGATTTTAATAAACATCATGAGGTAAATTTAAACTGAAACTATCTTCCTACAAATGTTAGAATTTCTAACTTTTCTAAGTTGTGATACTGCTTAAAGCATCCAATTATGAATGTATATAACTGTCTAGAAAGAGTATCAATGTCCCTTCATATAGATGAAGTGTTATATTAACCTTTTCAGACTCAACAGGGTCTCCCAGGCAGGGTTCGACTTTCCCAGGGGCCTAGGGACATATGCCCCTAGATTTTTCAGACTAGGGACCCAAAAAAGTATATATGATAACCAGAAATCCTGTATGTTTTGGACCACAAATTCTTATCAAAATACCTTTTCAGGCCCCTAGCCTGAAGTCTAAGTGTCAGACCCTGCGACAGGATTATCTGGATGTAGTATTCCTCCTTTCATATTACATTCAAGATAACAATAATGATATTGTGAATTCAAATTTATTTTTAATTGTGTTTAAGTAGATAGTATTCATAAAAAACTAAACTTTATTTCAGAATTTCAGATCCTTTTTACATGTTTACTTTTTGATCAGTGATCATAATCATTCATTTATTTTTTGATGCTACAGTACCACTGCTGTTCACAGCCAAAATATGCCTTTCTTAGAAAATTGTTGATCACCAAAATAGTATGGTAGGTTTGAGCCACATCAAGAATGTGTGTGTTGATGGCTCTGGTTTGATAACATCCAAGAAGGCATGATTGAGGTAATGCGGATGTTGTGTATGTCAATGCATATTTAATGAAGCCTTGATGTAGTTACCTTTTGATCATGTAGAGAGAATGCATGGAAAATCTCTGCCCTTTGAAAAATGTGCAGAAGGTACTGGCCAGGCTTAAGAGAACAGTAAGTATTTAGAATCAGACAGGGTCTTAGGCAGGATTTCAAAAATGCCTGTCCAAAACAGCAATTTCATTATTTCTGCCCGTCCAGATTTAGCTACTAATCTACTTCAAATCCTATGTACCAGCTACAATCAATAGCCTAGAGTGTGTCAAAAAGAGCAATATTACATTTCAGCTATGTCCTAGAAGATGGTTTGATAGGAAAATATTTGGTTATTACACTACACCCCAAAAGTCAACATTTACAAATCTTCAATGAAATTTTTGCATGTCCAAATAGGAAGTTTTAAGGAAATAGCCTGTCCAAAAGACTGCATGGAATCAGTGCCTTAACCAGCTGGCTGTTACTTGGACAGCTGACCCTTGGGAAGACACATCACGACTACATACTTGAAATTTTGATCAGGAATTCTGAAATCTCTGCTGGTCAGGAAAGAGTTAATATACATGTTATATCCTGTCTACATCAATCATACCTGTAGCAACCAAAACAAGTCTTAATTATTTTCGTGTAATTTTATTTTGACCACATCATTTAGAAATATATATTTGAATAAGACGTAAGTAATATTGAACAGAAAACCCTTGATTATATTGTTCAGATTCAGACATTAGTTAATGAAACTTCTATGCATGTTTCTAAACATACATACTCAAAGTTTCAACATTGTCAAACACAATTGCAATTATCTTGAAATTTATCTTGAATTCTTTAAGAAGTATTTGCATTTAATGATTGTAATTATCTGAGAAATAATTATCCTAGAAATATTCATGAAATATTTATATACCTTCATATTTCCATATTCCAAGTTGACTTCACCGATTGCATAATGTCTTCCTGAAGGGGTTAATTGATACTCCTTCCATACTCAACTTTAATTATCTAGAGTGACAAGCAGGTAAAATTGTATGTTTTATGTTAACCCTTAGGCTGCTGCGGGCTAGTTTGGCCAATACAAAATGATGGAAAAAAACTGAAAAATGACCTAAATCTTGGCACATGGGAACCCATCTGAGGGTACTTAGCAAGAGCTTTCTAATGAATATCAGCATGACAAGGTTTAGATGGTTTTAAACAAAAGAAGGGGTGCAACATAGGTTCCAAAGTATTACTCGCCGAGCGGGGCAAGCTGCCCCTGAAGTTTACTTGCCTGCCAGCACTTCCACTTGCCCCGCCACTCAGCTAAACAAAGGTGAATTACATTGCAAGGACTCTGCCCAAAGCATTACTTGCCGACCGGGGCAAGTTAGGGTCTTTTTCTGCTTGCCTGATTGCCTTTTTTTGCCGAATTCACTTGCAACTTGCAATGGGGCAAGCAGATTTGTTGCACACTGAAAAGCATATCTAAAAGTGTATTTTAGAAAGAAATGTTTAAAAGAACACTGTCAACAAGTCTCTTTCAGATAATGACAATATTCTCAAATAATATCAGAAGTAAAAGTTCCTGACAACAGAGGAAGGAACTCTTAGGCTTGAAGGGGTTAGCCCGACTAAGCTATTCACATTCAATTTTCATAGAATAATACTGAAAATATTATTTCATACGTCAATTTGGCTTAAACAATACAAATCAGGAGACTTACCTTTCCTGATAATTTCAAAGACTTTATCTGGTGGCCCATCAGGCCAATTTCAGTTTTTGTAACAATTTAGCCTCTTTGTCAAAAACTGTCCCTCTCACACAGGGCTTATGTTATGATTGCCTGCACTTGACAGGAGAAATCTACGTACGTGCCAAAATTGTCAAGCAACATATCCTCTCTATTTATGGAAACAAGGATAACTTATTTGTATAGATATACACGTGACATTGATTTTCCTCATTCATTACATAACCTTACTATCTAATGAAATGTGTGAACAGTCTGTTACATTATATCGCTCGTTCACCACATTGTTATGAAATCTAGCAACATATTAATGAAATGCCAAGCACGTAGGAACACATTATTGATTTCTTCTTCTGAAATGTCAGAGTGAGTGAGGGGCCTTGCCAATCTCTCTTGAGCACCATCTCACAATACAAGTGAGAAATGAAAGAGTGAGTGAGCAGGAATCGGTTGCATAAAATCTCTTATGCATATGCATAAAATCTCTTATAAAAATTCCTCAAGGAATTCCTTAATTTTATCCTTTTTGGTATTTTTTGGTAATTTTAAAAATTAAAGGTAAACCTTAAATGATTCTTCATCTTATGGGTGAAGATGTTTTATGCAACCATGCCGAGGGCTTTAAATAAAGATTATTATTATTATATTATTATTATTATTATTATTATTATTATTATTATTATTATTATTATTATTATTGTTGTTATTATTATTATTATTATTATTATTATTATTATTATTATTATTACTATTATTATTATTATTATTATTATTATTATTATTATTATTATTACTATTATTATTATTATTATTATTATTATTATTATTATTATTATTATTATTATGGCTGTTCCTGATTGCCTGATCACATTCATGTAGTAGAAGCAGTATCAGCAGTATTAGACAAGACCTAATGTAGCCTGCATCCTAGGCGAGGGCACTCTTAGGAGGAGTGGGAAATGAGATACAGTGAATGAGCAGGGCTTCTCATATCCCAGCCCATTCATGTACTCTGTTGTAACCCGTGTCCCATGACTCTCAACTCTCCTGAATCACAAGCAGTACTCTCCTGATATTACACCTCAAAATATCACTGCCTTCTAATGAGACACCTTATATGGAGTAATGTCCAGATTAGCTCTTGATATGCTGATTTAATGAAACCCCTGACTGACCATTTCACAGGAAAGACGTCAATCTGCTTTCCGTTGTTCCAAATTACTGTGTGTACCAATTGATTCTCCTCAGCCTCCTTTTGCAGCTTAATCGTTTATCAATTGTAATTATTTGGCCCGCCAGCTATTGTTCCATGGGAAAGATTCTGCTAGAAGACAGCTAGGAAATATGACCCCCGCTAAGGAAATTACAATTGGATGGACTTGATCCCCATGCAAATAGACCTTCTGGGATGGAAATCCCAGTCCTAGATTTAAATGTCAACATCCCCCCCCCCCCCCCCTGGTGGTCAGAAGAGGCCACAGAAAGCCCCCAACAGATAAATGTGGGGAGTCTCCTGATGTTCGGTGGGTGAATGTTGACTGGTATATTTTTTGTCATAGGCCAGAAAATGAACATGCCATCCAACCTGTGACAATAGGCCAGAAAAGGTGGAGACAGTGAAAATTCCTGCAACGACCAAGGTTTAATCATGGCATATGGAAATACATAGAATATTACATAGATTTAGTACTAAATTACTGGAAGCATGTGCGAGCAATTCTTTATACTTCATGCTTATATGCATTTGGGCGGGTAAGGTTTTGATTATAGGACATTTAAATGAAAACTTGTCATGGCCATTCTGCAGATCTCTGATATGATATCTGGTATTGAGATGGTTGTGATAGTATTGGAGATTTATAAATTATAAGATACTTTGTAATGAAGAAGCAGTAGTAGAGTGGTGTGGACTGTGACCACATGCACATGCCTTGGTACGTATACTGCACCATCAGCCACTGGACAATAATGCTTCTGCTTCTTTGTCTTAGAAAAAATCAATTGATTTCCCAATCCTTCCATTAAGCTTACCAGTTTCAAGTAATTCTGCTCTAGATCCATATCCCGTCTATGAGTGGGAGGGATGGGGTAAATAAACCTTGCATGTTATACCCTCCCATCAGGATCGGAGCAATCGGCCTGTAATCCCTTTACAAACAAACATGTACCTATGGAGATACCAATTTTCTCTGAACTCACCTGAAAGGTACTGCTCCCCCCCCCCACACACACACACACACACATCCAGACCTGAAAGTAACTCAGCCCAAGCAGCCTTTTAATTCACTGTTTACCCTTCTGCTTGAAGTCATAGTCCATTAATCTTGGCCATTAACAGTATTTCCCAAAGGTCCCAAAATAGTTCCAAATTGGAGCTCTCAAAACAACTTACCTGGACCCTTATGACTAGTTCCCTGTGATTAGTTGCCAAAGTAATTAAGTAGCAGTTTTACGCAAACATGTGCCTTGATTCCTTAAAGGGATCAATTACATGCTTTAAGTATTTCCGCATTTAATCCAGACCCTTAGGGTATGTAATCACGTACCTTGGCCAGAATTGGGTTTTACGGTAAAATCTTATTAACCCATTGATGCCTGCAGCGTCTGTAAAAGGCATGTTACTAAACTTACACACAGCCTCTTTTGGAAAATATCAGGAAAATGTGAAGCTAAACAAAATCCACATCTCTGACATTTATTTTGTGAATTTACATGTTTTTACCCTTTTATTACATGAATGCAACAATTAAAAACTGGTACTGCAGAGAACTATATAAGTTTGTCACCCGTACTTATCCAAAGTTATTATATTTGTGTATAAACTTTTACGATTTTAACTCATTGATTGTGTTGTTTATATATTACATGAATGCAACAATTAACAATTGGTACTGCCGAGAACTATATAATTTTGTCACCCGTACTTATCCAAAGTTATTATATATAATTATGTGTATAAACTTTTACGATTTTAACTCATTGATTGTGTTGTTTGTATTTTGTAGGTCAAAGTTTCACGAGTAGATCTCAGAATGAGACCGCCAGACTGGGAGAAACAGTTGTGATAGAATGTGCTGTCTCACAACAGGGAAGCCACACAGTAAGTCAACATTTCTCCACTAGGTGGTGCACCGTGCACTGTAGAAAATTGCCATTCGAAAGCCAAAGTAGTTAAATCACCAACATGGCTATAATGTGTAGTTGATTCTCAACATCATTATTAAGGCAAACGTGGATTCTTTCCAACAGCTGGTAAATGCCTTAATTTCTCTGGAAGTCTCAGCTTAACATGTTCTTCTAGAGTAGCTACACATTCTTCTGAAGTACTCTCAAAGATACACTGCTGGAGAACTATAATCATAGATACTCTTCTCGAGTGCTATCATAGATACCTGAAAACCTTCAAGTTGGTAGTAATCATTGACTCAGACAGCTCTTATTGTGCATCTTCTTTATTCCTTAGAAATGAACAGATAGATAGCTTTAACCCTTTCACACCAAAGACATTTTTGTCTTCTTTCAATAATGTGTAATCAGATCAAATATTCTGAATGGAAACAATCGTTTAAAAGAAAAGTATTATAAGGGCAGGAGGTTGGCTGGAATTAGATCAACAATTCTCCTTTTCTCCTATTTCTTTCTGAAAGATCCTGTTTTTTAAATGGTATTGCCAAGATAATCAGGATGTATTAGGGCACTACAGGCGTGAATGGGTTAATGGTCAAGAATTAGCTGTCAGCCGGACATCTACCAGTTGATGGTCTGCTTGTTTGTCTCCCCTCTAGGATGAAGTCAGCTGTGACAGGAGTAAGAGATGATCTAGGAGATAGGCAGTAAACCACAGTGCCTCCTTTTCAGTGTACCTCCTAGCTGTGCCCACAAAACTTTACAAAAAGCAACATTTTCAAAAATATTTGGGGGTAATTTATATGATTGCTTTCCTACGAAGATATCTTCCTTAAGATATATGTTTCTGGCTTCTAGATGTACTTTCTCAAGTCAGTCACAAAGTTAATTTTGGAAATTAACCCTTATGCTGCTGGTGGCTAATTTGGTCAAAACAAAAGGATGCAAAAAACCTGAAAATGACTGAAACCCTGGCACATGGTTACTCATCTGAGAGTAATCAGCTAGGGCTATCCAATGAATACCAACATGACAGGGTTAAGAAGTAGCCTCAGCATTGGATGGGTTAAAATATGTTTCTGGCTTCTGAATCTACTTTCAGTTCAGGGGATTGACCGTCTTGGAAATTAAAATGCCTTAATGGGTTCACCATTCATTCATATAGTATTCATTAGAAGCATTGTGTGATACTATGCTATTTTTGAACATAACTAGGAATGAAGCAAAAATTCCTGAAGTAATTGAAGGAGGTGTGTTGGGATGGTTCAGATTAACTGATTTCTCATTTGAAAATTTTCATGAAAAAGAAAACTCTCATAGGAAAGATAAGCATCAGAACAGTCGAGGCTTTTGACCGCTAGAGAAATGAATGGGTTGATATAAGATCTGGCTCTTGATTAATGTGACAGGGCAGATGAAGTCATGCGGGAGACTGGATTTTATCACCACTACCTGCCATCTCAGGTAATGGGTTCTTCCTATTAGTCATTAACCCATTCTAGTTGTCCTATACAGGTGTGTGTTGTCTGGCCTGAGTCCTATTATAATATAGGGGTAGCTCAACTGACCAGACTAGTACATTTGCAGAAAAGGGCTTATTAACCCTTGCAATACTGAGGCTACTTGTTGTCCTGTACAGGTGTGTGTTGTCTGGCCTGAGTCCTATTATAATATAGGGGTAGCTCAACTGACCAGACTAGTACATTTGCAGAAAAGGGCTTATTAACCCTTGCAATACTGAGGCTACTTGTTGTCCTGTACAGGTGTGTGTTGTCTGGGCTGAGTCCTATTATAATATATAGGGGTAGCTCAACTGACCAGACTAGTACATTTGCAGAAAAGGGCTTATTAACCCTTGCAATACTGAGGCTACTTGTTGTCCTGTACAGGTGTGTGTTGTCTGGGCATAGTCGTATTATAGGGGTAGCTCATACTGACCAGACTAGTATAATTGCAGAAGAGGGGTCTTATCGAATGAGTTAAACGTTTGGCCCTTGAAGTCCTAGTACTAGACTTGTGGTCAGTAGAAATGGATAGAAAAAATGCAGCAGAAAACAGTCCTGACATAAATAATTTAACAAATATCTAGGTATGTTGATGTTTCAACTGTCATGTAGTCCTACAAAAACCAAATATTTCATTTGCCCTGATGAGCTATTTAAGCTCTTGAAAACCTGCTACAATATATAGCCCTAGTCAACCTAAGCATGGTCTGAAAAACAGAAACCCGTAAACTCAGAATTATATAATTTGCTACCATGATTATTGTCCATTATTTAATAAATATCTACTATTTCCACAAAAATTTGAATCAAATCAAATTAATCTTTCATCGGTTAGAGCAATTCCTGGCGCTTTATTTTCACAATGATGATACCAGAGGCTAGCAGTATATTGTCCATAGCTCAAGGTTTAGGTCCTGAGATAGTCGTCGGGCCTGCTCTGACGGCCGTGTGGTCTAAGGCGCCGCTACTGACTGCACGCTGTCTCTCACCACTGCCTGGGTTGGAATCCCGGCCTGGGCATATGAGAAAGTTGCCAGTGACTTTGGACTTGACGACGGTTTTCGCCAGGTACTCCGGTTTCCTCCACTACTTACAACTGGCTAGTCACGAATTACCCACAATTGGCATAAATGTGACAAAAAACGAAATTCCAAATCCAAAACTGAGATAGTCAGATCATGTTTCTAGCCTGCCAGTCACTTTCCACCATGGTATTAGTCTTGGCTAGTAAGGTTAGTGCTATTGTTGAACTATGTATCATTCTGGTGGCCCCGTCATGAACCCTCCAGTCGTCCAACTGTCTATCTCAAACCTATATATACCAGCATTATCTTGTTCCCTGCAGAATGGCTGGAGATCCAGGGGAATAACTTCAGCATTCACTCAATTACTGTCAGCAGCTAAGAATATGTGATAGATATTCTCACTATTTTCGTCGTGGGAAAATGGAAAGGGGAGAGGAGGAAAGGTTAAAAGAAGAAAGTTTTCTGAGCCGATGATCGAAGGACTTAAGGAAATAAAAATGGGTACAACTCAAGATTTATTTGGATGAAGCCAATGAGTGATTTATGGCTATAGTACTGCAGTTCCCCTCCATAGATAATTGCATCTATAGTCAAAGTAACACTATGTGAACAGGAATGACAGTGGCTGTTATGATTTACTGAAACATTTCCATAAATTAAGAGAGAGAGAGAGAGAGAGAGAGAGAGAGAGAGAGAGAGAGAGAGAGAGAGAGAGAGAGAGAGAGAGAGAGAGAGACGGATGGACGGACAGACGTGCGGGCAGACAGACGGACAGATTCTGCTTCTATTTTAGATGGCTATATTTATTTACACTGTACAAGGCCTTACTTCACCTAATCAATTGCTACTTATGTATGTGCAGTAAGCCTGGTATGTGACCTCCTAAGTAATCTACTCAGCTGCCATAGTCATGCACATCCCGAAAGGTACATAACTATTTGTCTGTAAATGTGGTTAAAAACTGTAAGTACTTAACATTTCTCATGCATTTTTACATGAGTTTAATTAACCTAGTTTTTTTTTTACTATCGTGATGTGTTTTGAGTAAGAAGAAGTAATCTGTTGAAGTGATTGGTTCATGCGATATTCATCAATGGGGTTCGAGAGGTGGGCTGCATGTTCCTGTTTGGTCACTACAGCATGCTGGTTCGCATGTCATGTCAACATGGACACCCAAACCCAAAAAAAGCACCCCCCAGGACACCCAATTTTTTCTATACATGTTTATGGTTGAATTCTGAGTATATTGTGGCCCCCTAAAGATTTGGAAGTCCAAACATTTTACAAAATTTTGCCAATTTTGGGCACCCAGTTTCATAATCCTGGCTAAGACCCTGGCTGGCACCCTGTATTCAGACCTGACCCCAGCACCCAGAGGATCGCCCCTCAATGTGCCTACTAAGCATGTGTGTAAGTTTACAAGGGGTTGAGTTTCCTGCCTGCTGTGCTGCCCGCTCAGCTCTGCAAACAGTGGTGTCATGCCAGTGCCAGGGAGAGACGGTCTCCCATTCAGCAATTAACCCTTAAGCTGCTGGTAGCTTATTTGGTCAATACAAAATAATGTGAAAAAAGCTGAAAAATGACTGAAACCCTGGCAAATGGGTACTCATATGTTAGCCCTCAATGAGAGCTTTCAAATGAATACCAACATGACAGGGTTTAGATGATTTTCAAAACTATTTGAGTTCTTGTGCCAGTCTCAGTATTGAAAGGGTTAATCCTTTTGCATCTGTAGAGCAAACAGGGTCTGACAACTTCCAACACAACTCTCCAAATAGAGGAATGTTTGAGATGTATTTGAAGGGGGATTGTTATAAAGCCTAACATGTACAACAACTTTCAGTCAATTATATCACAAACAAAGGATTCTTTTGTCTTGAGGATATTTACCTTTGTGTTTGTCTGTGTGTGTGGGGGGGGGGGGGGGGGGGGGCTTCGGGTGGTGACGGGTTAACCCTGTCACACACCTTATAGTGCAGCCATAAACCTGACGCCACTTGCTTGCTTCATGTATAATCCTCCTTTGCACAGAAGGGTGAAGTCTAAAACAATTCTGTAAACGCCATATATAATCATCATAGCCAAGTAGCAACAAGTTAAGAGACACTTCAGCAATGAGGAAATGTAGGGATGGAAATGATGTTAAACATATATTAAAAAGCAGGTTGGTAGTGAAAATGAGTCGCTGTAATTAGTATTGCAATAGCGCTGCAACATGGCCAGTGTTTGTGGAATAAGTTGAACAGATGAACAGGCAAACATAGGGGATTCAATAGGGTAACTCTTCCAAATGCTGAGTCTATTTTCGTCCAAAGCACAAGGACACAAAAATTCTTGAAAATCATCTTTACCCTGTCATGTTAGTATTCATTTAATAGCTCTCGCTGAGTACCCTAAGATGAGTACCTATTTGCTAGGGGTTCAGTCATTTTTAAGGTTTTTTGCATCATTTTTTAATTACCCACCACCAGCATAAGGGTTAATACATAACCCATTTTCTTGTGTAAAACTCATTTTATGTAAACATTATGAGATTGTTTGTCCAAATTCATCTTTCCTATAAATTTGATGGAAATGGTTGAAAAACACCTTTCCTTACGGGCCTCCCTGTGATGTGGATTGAGTCAGTACACTGGATCCAACATAATTAATAACTTGTAGTGAAATAATTCTCAAAACAGTTTGTCTGTGATATTCTTATTTGATAGGATGTCAGCTAAATGAAAAAAAAAATCATTTTCAAGCTGCATCAACCATCATTGACCATGATTTAATTGAACAGACAACATCAACTCAATTCCAACGCTATTCTCAAAAGTATTACAGATGCAGAGGACATTTGTCAGAGAGCATTGTAATCTTGAACAGGTTAAACCTATTAATGCATATAAGAATTACTTCAAACATTGTCGTCTGGACCTTTGGTACTTTTGATATTAACTTGAAAATTAAGAATGTTTTTACAAAATATTTGAAGAAGAGTTGTCAGTAATGATCTGATGACTATTTCTCCTTGGAACATTTCCTCAAATATGCTTTTGGCTGAAAGATTTCATCAAAATTGTCTGGCTGCTTTTGGCAGGTGTGAGTACTAATGGGTTAAGGTCTTGTCTCAGCAGTCCCACCACTAAGATTGATTGCTCTGCATACACACATGTATTATTCAAGTAGACACTCTCAAGTTGTCTTAGATTGACTAGCCAAACACTGGGCCCTATGCTGCTACCTGCTTTTACAACCCCTCAAAAGAGGAGGCTATAAACCTCTATGTAGTCTTTTATCACATGAAGTGCTATTTGCGTGACAGTGAGTATGTTCATTGCTTCTGCAAAGAACGACCACCCTTCTACTACAGACAACTTTCCTATCGCTGTACTTCATTGCTGATTGCTGATCATGTCAGACTCAGGCTGGGTCCCAGACAATTAAAGACAATTACTTTTGGAGGTAGATAGCAGTGCAGTATGCTGAAGTGGCCTGTGTGAATCCTAATGCATTAATTGGAAAGAGCATGTGGTTATCATGCAGATAGCAGAATGTACTCTTATTTAATGTCACTTTGTCAAGTCACTTAGAACTATATAATGGGGTTAATACTAGAAGGCCTAGCTAGGAAATTGTTGTGTTTTCCTTAAGGATTAAGTCTAAGCTGCATCTGATAATTAAGGGTAGACATACATGCATGCAGTCCCTGTGACTATGATGCTTGGTAATCTTAGTTCTCAGTAGTTGGATTCTGACTGCAGTGCTTGACGATATCTATGAGCTTTCAGTAGTCAATCCTTGACTGTTGGTGCATGCATGGGCTAGCTAGGACATTGTTGTGTATTCCTAAGAAGTCTAAGCTGCATCTGGTAAGGGTGGACATCAGGGACTTATAGCCAGGATTTTCGTAACAGGGTGTCCAAATTGGAATTTCAAGAATTGAGGGTGTCCAAAATCCCTGATTGAAAAAGTAAAAATCATTACACTGATTAAGTACATTAACAAATAAAGTAATTATATGCTTAATTCTTCAAGCAATGTCTTTGTTATTATTTTGAAGTTAAACCTTTTAGAAATTTAACTTATCTATAAAAAAAAGCACATACCAAAATCTAGGGTGTCTTTTAACCTAAAATCAGGTATTTTTCATGAACCAAGTAGTCCAAAAGACACCCAGACACCCTGCTGGCTAAGACCATGGTAGACATGCATGCATGCTGGCAGTCCCTGTGACTATGATGCATGGTAATCCTAGTTCTCAGTAGTTGGATTCTGACTGCAGCGCATGACAATATCTACATGCTCTCACTATAGTCAATCCTTGACTGTTGGTGCATGGGCTTCCGTTACTCTAGGAATATGATTACCTGGAATGAGCTGTGGCGTAAATCAGCGGGCGTGAGTTTCGTAGCCCGGAGGAAGCCTGAACCTACAGGTCAGAGTACTGTGAGGTGTGCGGGCTGTAGGCTAATATATGCATAGCGTAATTAAAATCTATCACTCAGCCTAGTGTGAACGAGTCATTCAGTGTCTCCCTGCGGAAAGAAATTGCCCAGGCAGGAATACCGGGTTCAACACTAGTAATTAATGAAAAAGAAATAATCATTGAGCTGAGCAGTCTCAATTATGAACATAGAGCCTAGGAGATGTGATGGTTTACCAGTAGGCTACTGGCTTGTAGTATTGTCAATGGGAAGACTACTGGGTTGTAAATTTACTGAATTCCACATGATATGCTTTTATGAATCTCATTTTGCTTAAGAATGTCAGGGTAGTTGCATCTCCCAGCAAGTATAGTATTGGTTCTGTGTATGGTATACGTATGTAGTAGCATATGTGTGGGGTATAGGGTTTGGATAGAGAATAGCTGTGGATGGTAACATCAAGGTAGTGGCTCTTATGAAGTCTCTTGCACTGTAGGTGTTAGTGAGAATTTACTTGGTATACAGAGCAGGGTCTTAGCCAGGATTTAGAAATTGGGTGCCTACAATTGGCAAGTGTAAACATTTTCAGCGTCCAGATTTTTAAGGAGGACCACAATACATTCAGATTTAAACCATAAACATGTATAAATTTATCAGAATAAGGCATGATATCCTTATACAATGGCATTGGAAATATATCATCAGAGATGAAAAAAAATTCAATTATATGCTTGAAATTGACATTTTAAGAAATTCCTCACTAAAGAAAAGTGGGTGTCATGTCCTGAGGGGTGCTTTTGAAGGGTTTGGGTGTCCAAAAAGACACCCAGACGCCCTGCTGGCTAAGACCATGATACAGAGCCTTGTAGAGATTAAATTTTACTCTCTGAGAAAAGTTGTAAATATAGACTCCCCTCGGAATAACTATTACTTTCTCTATGATTCACATTTGTTGCGATGGGATGGGGGGGGGGGGTTTGTACTGTACTGGTAAGGACATCACGATGGATTATGTCTTTATCTATTATCTTGAGTAGGGGGGGGGGGGGGGGGTTGTACTGTACTGGTAAGGACATCACGATGGATTATGTCTTTATCTATTATCTTGAGTAGGGGGGGGGGGGGGGGGGTTGTACTGTACTGGTAAGGACATCACGATGGATTATGTCTTTATCTATTATCTTGAGTAGGGGGGGGGGGGGTGTACTGTACTGGTAAGGACATCACGATGGATTATGTCTTTATCTATTATCTTGAGTAGGGGGGGGGGGGGGGGTTGTACTGTACTGGTAAGGACATCACGATGGATTATGCCTTTATCTATTATCTTGAGTAGGGGGGGGGGGGTTGTACTGTACTGGTAAGGACATCACAATGGCTTCATGTCTTTATCTATTATCTTGAGTAGTCATGTTCTATTCTTTAAGTGATTGATGCATTGCCCGTCGTGCCTGTATTTTGGCTTAAGGGCATTAAGTAATGTTTTATATATCCCAAGGCTGTTCGGGATACCATCACCTTACAGACCCTGGCCTGTGGTCATGACCCCTGAACCCCGACCTTTAACCTCCCTGATCGCATGTATTACATATGTCAAAGTCATGTCTACAATAAAAGTATGGTTTCCACACTTCTGTTCAGACTAGTTACCACTAGAATGCCCAAATAATCTAAAACACGAATATATACTCACAATATAGTCTTGAAAAAAGTTTGAATATCTTCATCTAGAATTTCCTTTATTTGCAGAATATTTATTGTCTTACATTATTGTTGCAACACCCTTAATATGAATGTCAGTTATGGGTTGTTCAGTAGATTTCCTTTTACATGTTATGCCCCAAAACTATGAATAATAGGATAGGTCTGCCTGTAATGATTTTGTCATTTTCTAAACAATCATTTTCTAGTGGACTTAGACAATACATCTAAAATGGAACTCTAGGGATGAAATGTCCTGGGAATTTATGCTTTATTTCTAAGTTGCTTTTTAAAAATAAACGAGTTCTGATGAACTCTGTCGAAGGGAATCAGAGCAGGAACTATATATTTTTAAATAAATAGTTCCTGGTATGAGTAAGGTCTGTAAGAAATCTATGGGTTGTTCAGTTTTAAATTAGAAAAATACTTTTCGCCGGGCCCTATCCAATGTTGTATTATAATTGATCTCTGTTTCCTGTTTTTCAGGTGGAGTGGTGGTACGTCAACCACAACTTACAGATCTCGGAGAATTCCACGATACTTGCAGGAAATAAATCTCATTATACTGTTATCCGTCCATTAGGTGAGCCACAATTCCATGATGTACATATTGGGTCTGTGTGTTCCCTAGTGTTGGGACGATCATCGATCGTAATCGATAATCGATCGTTTGCCTCTCTTTTTCTGATTAATCGATTATGAAACTGGCAATTGATAATAATCCAAAAAGGTGACACCTAGTGGCATAATATAATACTAAATGTCAGGCAAGTTGTCAGCTTTCTTGTTATGAAACAGCTCCAATAACACTCTAAAACAAAGTTAAGGTAGGCGCTAATAGCAAGTAATTGTCATAGACTATTGCTTATTATTAGGCTCTAGACCTCTAGTATCCAATTACTGCAAAAATGCGAAGAACTGATTATTATCGATAATCGATCGGTTGGCTGCAACTGATTATTGATCATGAAATTGCAACCGATTCCCAACCCTAGTGTTCCCACTCCTACATAACTCGATCCTACCCTTATTATCTCACACTTACTCACTCATTCATGTCTGCAGTAACCATATAAGTCCTCGGCACAGTTTATAGAAAAATCTTAACCAATTAGTGCTTAAGAGCTCCTCTCATCTTTTCCTGGATATAAATTAGAGCTGCACTCACATCTAGGGAGATCAACTCATGAGCTCACCACCATTTTGACTCGTGAGCTCGTGGATGTGTGTTTTTTTAATGAAGAAATACTAAATGATTGGGGATTGCTAACAATTTCATGGTTATTTCATTTTAAAATGTGCCTGCATAGAAGAATACAAATCTATATTTACATATTGCTTTATATATAGCAGTACAAAGGTCAGCTTAACGCTCAACACTGCCTGTATGCATTGGAGATTGTAAACAAAACTTGACAGCGATAAGCAGTAATAAGAAAGTTTGTGTTAGATGTGTTGTGTTACGTTTGTGTTCCAAACATAGACAAGTTCGCGAGTTGACGACTTCAGCTCGAGCTCGGCTCGCCTGCCCTAATGATCGAGTCACTCGAGTTTGTGAGTGGTGAGTGCAACTCTAACATAAATGATACTTTAAACAATACTTTTGAAATGATGATGATTTTACAAAATATTTGAAGGATGGTTGTTGAAAAATGCCTGATTGATATTTCTAGTTCAAGTATATTCTTAACTAATGCTTCCTTCACAAGATTTAACCCTTATGCTGCTGGTGGCTAATTTGACCAATACAAAACTATGCAAAAAGCTGAAAAAATGACTCAAACCCAGGCACATGGGTACTCATCTGAGAGTACTCAACAACAGCTATCTAATGAATACCACCATGACAAGGTTTGGATGGTTTTCAAAAATCTCTGCATCCTTGTGCTTTGGACGAAAGTAGCCTCAGCATTGGAAGGGTTAATTAAGAGTTCTAGGCTGCCTTAGGCTGCTACGAGTGGTAATGGGTTAAATTTCAAAATTGGAGTGATTGTTGAAAACAATTGTCAGCAAAGTAACAGTGACCTCTAGAGGACTTACACTTACATATAAGTCTTAATTTTCTAGCCTTCAGGCTCCCTGCATGTACTTCTGGCCTTTGCTATGCTGCGACCCTCTCTTCAGGCTGGCAGCCTTCAGCCCTGTACCATACCCCAATAACGCCCTCAGAAGCAGTCAATAAGGCTTTATTGTCAATTGTTAGTATTGCACCCTTTAGATTGGCCGCTTGGGGAACTCCCACTTTGAATGAATATTTGTTATCAAGATGTTTCTTTACCTCTAATTATAAATTATTATAAATTTATAAAACTGGGTCTGAAACTGTGATGTTTTTATTTCTTTTAGGTGATACTACAGGAATACATTGGAACTTACAAATTAATCATGTGACTGCGCAAGATGGTGGTCACTATAAATGTGCACTGAGTGATCTCTCAAGCAAGGTGCAAGTGAGCAGCCTCACAGTCACAGGTAATGTGCACCAATTAATTATCCTTATGTATGTATATGTATATGTATAAATATAGATTATATATATATATATATTTATATATATATATATATATATATATATATATATATATATATATATATATATAAACATACATACATACATACATACATATATATATATATATATATATATATATATATATATATATATATATATATATATATATATATATATATATGTATATGTATGACATACACACGCATCTAATGATTTAACTGCTTGTTAATTCCCTTCATGGTTATACATTATTTTTAATAATTTATTTAGAAGTCACCATATGGTTGTTATTTTGTTATTCCAAATATGATTGTTATAAGTGAGTAACATTTTCATTTTCTTTATTTCAGATGTACAGCCACCTGTACGACCAACAGCAGTCCCAGATGTAGATTATACAGGTGATTGTTTATAGTCTTTCACAGTAGGGTTCACTACCCCCACACAATACAGTACAAATACCCAATTGAATAGGAAAAAGTATCTCATGATAAAAGTTTTGTATCGTATCACTAAGATTTAAAATATGTATAAAATTGACTTAACTGCTACATGGGCTTCTCCGCATAAAGGCAATTCACGATTTATTAGCAAACTTTTGGATTTGACAGTGCGTGAAATTAAACAACAATGTTCCTCGGGCCAATCAGTATCATCAAAAATAAGGAATTATCAATAATGTATTAAATCGCAACTATTTTAATGATGACTATCCCTATTATAAAAGTAATCCATGTAGATATTTGTGTGATTTTCCATTGATTCAACATATAGTATGGTGTGAATAACACATTTTTATCATGATTCCCAAAAGATGCAAAATATTTTACTTGTCAAAATACTCACCGCCAGCTTGATCAGAGTTTTTGTTTCAAATTTTGCAAGTTAATTTGTGATTATACTTTTCAAATACATCTGCCGGTTCTATTCTTCATTGTGTTTAGCAATAGTTAGTCTTCGATATTTCTGTTTAACGATTTTAGTCAGATTTTGTAGTCATGGATTTGTTTAGCCTTTCCTTGATTTGGAGTGGGGTGATAGTTAACAATGAAGATGACGGTATTGAAATAATGAATTATCGAACCATACTTGAGGAGATTTATGTAGGTTCATTTTCCTTATAAAATTTGGTCCAGAAGCAGGGTAGTAACACTGTATTTTGTAATGTTTCAGATTGTTGTAGGAAGTTGAATGTCTCGAGTAGCTGTCTCCCACTGTGTAATCCAGCGACAGTGGATAGGTCCACCTTCAAACCTGAAGCATGTAGTACCTACTCAGATGTGACTAAACTTGTCCAATGTGGTTCAGGTAGGTCAACCCAAGAATACCTTTAACCTTTTAACGCTATATATATATATAATTCATATATATATACACACACATATATATATATATATATATATATATATATATATATATATATATATATATATATATATATATATATATATATATATATATATATATATATATATATATATATAGTATGTATATATATATATATATATATATATATATATATATATATATATATATATATATATATATATATATATATATATATATATATATATATATATATATATATATATATATATATATATATATGTATAATATATATATATATATATATATACATATATGTATATATATATATATATATATATATATATATATATATATATATATATATATATATATATATATATATGTATATATATATATTTGGGATTGTCCGATTATTTGGTCTTCATGATATTAATCGCTCATTCACACTCTGATTTTTATGACTGATTGAAATCTTATAAGATGTATCTTGAATTAGCCTATTGATCACTGGAGAAACTCCACCAAAGCTTGTGTATATATATACACACATATGTATTAGATATGATTTGTTTCTATATCATGAATAGTGTTGTGCTGTGTATTTCAGACGGCAGGAATCATGCACCGTGTTGCAGGCGACGTATGGTGCCCTCCTCCTGTCTGGACTTCTGTCTGGGCGGCAATGTCAGCATGCTAGCCATGAGCCAGCTCCACTGTATAATCAGTGCCGAGGATATCATACAGTGCTACCAAGAAGGACAAGGTGAATATGTTCGGTTCACTTACATTGAAAACAATAGCAACTTCAGAAATTATTAAGTCAAGGTATTATGTTTGAGACGATGGTCATAGTTGACTCCTAGAAAAATAAACAAACTTCTTAAAAAAAATATTCTTTTCAAAAGTTCAGAAATTAGCTGCAAGTCATATTTGTCTAGTAGGAGCAGGGGCGCAGGTAACAAAAAATCAGTAAAATACAATACCTAAGGATTCCAAGAATATGAGTTTACCCTTATGCTGCTGGTGGCTAATTTGGTCTAGACAAAATGATGCAAAAAACACTGAAAAATTATTGAAACCCTGGCACATGGGTATTCAACTGAGAGTACTCAGCGAGAGCTGTCCAATGAATAACAACATGACCGGGTTTAGATGGTTTTCAAAAAATCGTTGCGTCTTTGTGCTTTGGAAGAAAGTAACCTCAACATTGGAAGGATTAAAAATATACCATTAGGCTGCGGGCAGTACCCCATTCCTATGTAACTATATGATCAACATGAAATATCAACAACAACTTTCAATCAAATGTTTTTCTAAACCATACTTTGAAGATATTTCCAATTGCGTCCTACCTTGTGTACACTCAAGATATTTACATATTGAAATTCTTTTCTCTTCAGCGATCCTGCCCAGTCCCCCTGTTCGTGTCACAGCCAAAGTCATCACTAGCTCTCAGGTGTATGTGACTTGGGAGAAACCGCTGGAGAATGGCGAAACTGTCTCTAACTACATTGTCTTTTACAAGAAAGCTGCAGAGAAGGGTGGATATAAAAGTGTAAGTTTACTTCATAAGAAACTCTGTTTGTCTTATCATTCTCTGACTGATAAGGCAGTATAAATATTTTATTTTTCCATTATATGTATTGCATTTACTGTACACAAATACAATGTTACATATTCCCTTGTAGTATGATACAAACTTGTGATCTTCTACATTTGTATTGGCATAGCCGTGATGCTCGGCATGCAGGAAAATAAACAAAAAAGGCCTTCGGATTTGAAGGTTTCTTAAAAATAAAAAAAACGATTCAACTGATGTGGTAGCCATGCATGGTAGTGTAATGCCAAATAAGGGCGTTCAGGCTTATATAATGCCATACTTTGTAAACCTGCTAGAGTATATAGGCGGTATAGACAATAAAGTTTCTGTTTAGTAATGGTCTACATCTGAGCCAAATAAACTTGGAAATGGTATGATTTCAAAATTATACTAGATGTAAAGCTCCCGTGCATTATTTGCCATTCAGTTATTTGTAATTGCGCAAACTATGATATTCATGATGTTTCGGTTGTATATGCCTCAGTACTTTTTGTGATAACTCATGACAAAATGCGGTGAAAATTCCTGAATTGACCAATCAGCTAGTCGGCCCTCCAGCGCTCTTGCAACAAACAGGACACTGCGAGGAAGAGGTCATTGTTGATTGTAGATACGACCACATGCGTCGCGTGCATCACACGCCTCTGAGAAGCTGAAATTCTTCATGCCTCTATGATAACATTCCTGTTTGTCTTGCAGACTTTACCGGTGGCAGCTTCGAAAACGTCCGTGATTCTGCAGAAGCTGGAGGCTATGACTACATATGTCCTGTATGTTATAGCGGTGAACCCACATGGCTCTAGCGCTCCCTCGGACATGCTCAAGACCACCACCAGTGCAGAGAGCACCCCGCCTCCTTCCAACACAAATATGATGTGTACGCACGCTTCATATCTCTCCAACCATTCACACCCTTAGTCAATCATTCTGAAATTTGAAATTTCATTTATTGTCACCTTTTTGACATATTCAGGCTAAATCATGACTAGCATGTGGAAGTGATAGAGCAAACACACAAAAAAAACCACCTAACCCCAAGTCACCAGTAACATTTTCACATGCCCCAAGCCGGACTTGAAATAAGGCAGGGCCTGCCCTGATAGCCAAGTTGATTAAGGCATTGTCACTGACTGGGCACTGTCTCTCATGACTGCCTGGGTTTTAATCCCAGCTTTGGCATGTGAGAAGGTTGCCAGTGACTTGGGACAAGTTTGTGGCTTCCTCCAACTCTCACAGCTGGCTCCTCAGTACTATAGCTGGTGGGCTGTAGTGAGAGACAGTGAGCAGTCTTTGAAATGTCTTTAACCACTTACCTTTCAGGGCATGGCCCAGCAAATATTAAAAAATTTAACAATAACTCTTCCTTAAACATTCTTAAAATTTAGCGAAGGAAGAAGCTGAAAATTGCCCATCAGGGGAAAAACTTCAGTAAAAGGATATTCGTTTTGAAGAAAAAAGGCTTATACAACCATTTCATAACAAAGGAAACTGGTAGTAGGTTTAGTTAAGAGATCAATGGAATTGAACCTATTTCAGCTCACATTTTTCTAAGATAAATACACAAAAATGACACCTGCACTATAAGGAATCTCTAGATACATTATTGAAATATCACCTCAATATATTTTGTTCGGACAAAGGTGAAATTGCAATAGCGTAGTTAAGTTTTATATATGCCCATATTTTGTTTCAGATTGCTGCCGTAAAAATGGTGTGTCAGCTACCTGCCAGAGGGCGCTGTGTGCTGGATCGGCCAGCCCTGTGGTCTCCTCCTCAGAGGTCTACGGCTGTATTGGGGAGCTGGGACAAGCTTTCACATGCTTAGCAGGTAAGGAGTGAAGTAGGATATACATGTACAAAGGTATTCCACCAAAATTACACACAGAGGAAGATACATAATGATTGTGATCATGATTATTGGTATTTGATTTTGTAAAAACATAAAAAATAAATGATTGAAACCCTGGCTAATGGGTACTCATCTGAGAGTACTCAGTGAGAGCTATCCAATGAGTACCAACATGACAGGGTTTAGATGGTTTTCAGGGATTTATCCGTTCTTGTGCTTTAGATGAATGTAGCCTCAGCATTGAAAGGGTTAACGTGCACAGATACTGCTTACCCTCAGTGTCACTAAAGCAGGGACTTAGCCAGGATTTTCATTACGGGGTGTCCAAATTTTCAAGAATTTAGGGTCTCCAAGATCCCCAATTGAAAAAGTAAAAATTATTACTCTGATAATGTACATTAACAAATAAAGTAAGTATATGCTTAATTCCTCAAGAAATGTCTTAGTTATTATTTTTAGAAATTCAACTTGGAATTAGCATTCATTAAAAAGACACACACCAAAATCTAGGGTGTCTTTTTACCTAAAATCAGGTGTTTTTCATGAACCAGGGAGTACAAAAGACACCCAGACACCCTGCTGGCTAAGACCCTGCACCAAAGCCTGGTAGGTAAGTCTTTGTATATGAAATAGGCTGTTTGTTAGTATTATCTTTCCACTGATTGGGACTGTCTGTTTGTGTTGTCCAGGGGAGCGTAATCACTCGACATGCTGCCGCAGGAAGAACCTCCCTGACCAGTGCCTGGACCTGTGCAGCGGTCAGCTGGTCACTGCCAACTTCGGCCACGTCCAGTGCCTGGTCGCCATGGCTGACATCATGAGCTGCTTCAAGGAAGGGCAAGGTGAGTACTCATTGAAAGGAAGAGTTTCACCCATTTTCCTTCAGAAAGTATTGCTTGGTGCTCTGATACTTCAAAGAGTAATGATGATTGCGAAGATGATAGTAATGATAATAATGAAAATAAAGATAATGATAATTATGATGGTAATGATAATAATAATGATAATAATAATAACAGTAGTAGTAGTAATAGTTGTAATAATAATGATAATAATAACAATGATGATAGTGAAAAAAATGATAATTATAATAATAGATGATGATAGTAATAATGATATGATATAATGATGATGATAATGATAATAATAATAATAATAATAACAATAATAATAATAATAATAATAATGATAATGATTATAATTATAACAATTATAATAATGATGATACTTATGATAATAATAATAATAATAATAATAATAATAATAATAATAATAATAATGATAATAATAATAATAATATAAATAATGATGATAAAAAATTATAATAATTATATTGATGGTAATGATAATGATGCTTTTGGAAGGTAGCAAGAATTTTAAAAACAAGATGATTGATTAATGGATAATGATACTGCTCCTCACCAATGCACATGGTACACACAATTGAATCTTTGAGGAAAGTGAGAAATTAGTGAGTGATTTGGGCACAAAACATGATATTTCCTGGCTACTAAGGTTTCCTCCTTAAATACTGCCATAATTTAGATTAGGAGACAGAAAAAGTTACCATTAGAAAACTCATTTTTTCAGACACAATCCCTGGCCCTCCTGAGGATGTCCACCTGGGACCTGGCGAGACCACGGCCACCTCAGCAGTGCTCTACTGGTCACCCCCTAAAGCCGACGCCCCCGTCACACAGTATATGGTACACATTAGAGAGAAGGGGAAGATCACCTATCAACAGGTAAGTTATAGGACCTGGCGAGACCACGGCCACCTAGTGGTCACCCCCTAAAGCTGACGCCCCCGTCACACAGTATATGGTACACATTAGAGAGAAGGGGAAGATCACCTATCAACAGGTAAGTTATAGGACCTGGTGAGACCACGGCCACCTAGTGGTCACCCCCTAAAGCCGACGCCCCCGTCACACAGTATATGGTACACATTAGAGAGAAGGGGAAGATCACCTATCAACAGGTAAGTTATAGGACCTGGTGAGACCACGGCCACCTAGTGGTCACCTCCTAAAGCTGACGCCCCCGTCACACAGTATATGGTACACATTAGAGAGAAGGGGAAGATCACCTATCAACAGGTAAGTTATAGGACCTGGTGAGACCACGGCCACCTAGTGGTCACCCCCTAAAGCTGACGCCCCCGTCACACAGTATATGGTACACATTAGAGAGAAGGGGAAGATCACCTATCAACAGGTAAGTTATAGGACCTGGTGAGACCACGGCCACCTAGTGGTCACCCCCTAAAGCTGACGCCCCCGTCACACAGTATATGGTACACATTAGAGAGAAGGGGAAGATCACCTATCAACAGGTAAGTTATAGGACCTGGTGAGACCACGGCCACCTAGTGGTCACCTCCTAAAGCTGACGCCCCCGTCACACAGTATATGGTACACATTAGAGAGAAGGGGAAGATCACCTATCAACAGGTAAGTTATAGGACCTGGTGAGACCACGACCACCTAGTGGTCACCCCCTAAAGCTGACGCCCCCGTCACACAGTATATGGTACACATTAGAGAGAAGGGGAAGATCACCTATCAACAGGTAAGTTATAGGACCTGGTGAGACCACGGCCACCTAGTGGTCACCCCCTAAAGCTGACGCCCCCGTCACACAGTATATGGTACACATTAGAGAGAAGGGGAAGATCACCTATCAACAGGTAAGTTATAGGACCTGGCGAGACCACGGCCACCTAGTGGTCACCCCCTAAAGCTGACGCCCCCGTCACACAGTATATGGTACACATTAGAGAGAAGGGGAAGATCACCTATCAACAGGTAAGTTATAGGACCTGGTGAGACCACGGCCACCTAGTGGTCACCCCCTAAAGCTGACGCCCCCGTCACACAGTATATGGTACACATTAGAGAGAAGGGGAAGATCACCTATCAACAGGTAAGTTATAGGACCTGGTGAGACCACGGCCACCTAGTGGTCACCTCCTAAAGCTGACGCCCCCGTCACACAGTATATGGTACACATTAGAGAGAAGGGGAAGATCACCTATCAACAGGTAAGTTATAGGACCTGGTGAGACCACGACCACCTAGTGGTCACCCCCTAAAGCTGACGCCCCCGTCACACAGTATATGGTACACATTAGAGAGAAGGGGAAGATCACCTATCAACAGGTAAGTTATAGGACCTGGTGAGACCACGGCCACCTAGTGGTCACCCCCTAAAGCTGACGCCCCCGTCACACAGTATATGGTACACATTAGAGAGAAGGGGAAGATCACCTATCAACAGGTAAGTTATAGGACCTGGCGAGACCACGGCCACCTAGTGGTCACCCCCTTAAGCTGACGCCCCCGTCACACAGTATATGGTACACATTAGAGAGAAGGGGAAGATCACCTATCAACAGGTAAGTTATAGGACCTGGTGAGACCACGGCCACCTAGTGGTCACCCCCTAAAGCTGACGCCCCCGTCACACAGTATATGGTACACATTAGAGAGAAGGGGAAGATCACCTATCAACAGGTAAGTTATAGGACCTGGTGAGACCACGGCCACCTAGTGGTCACCCCCTAAAGCTGACGCCCCCGTCACACAGTATATGGTACACATTAGAGAGAAGGGGAAGATCACCTATCAACAGGTAAGTTATAGGACCTGGTGAGACCACGGCCACCTAGTGGTCACCCCCTAAAGCTGACGCCCCCGTCACACAGTATATGGTACACATTAGAGAGAAGGGGAAGATCACCTATCAACAGGTAAGTTATAGGACCTGGTGAGACCACGGCCACCTAGTGGTCACCCCCTAAAGCTGACGCCCCCGTCACACAGTATATGGTACACATAAGAGAGAAGGGGAAGATCACCTATCAACAGGTAAGTTATAGGACCTGGTGAGACCACGGCCACCTAGTGGTCACCCCCTAAAGCTGACGCCCCCGTCACACAGTATATGGTACACATTAGAGAGAAGGGGAAGATCACCTATCAACAGGTAAGTTATAGGACCTGGTGAGACCACGACCACCTAGTGGTCACCCCCTAAAGCTGACGCCCCAGTCACACAGTATATGGTACACATTAGAGAGAAGGGGAAGATCACCTATCAACAGGTAAGTTATAGGACCTGGTGAGACCACGGCCACCTAGTGGTCACCCCCTAAAGCTGACGCCCCCGTCACACAGTATATGGTACACATTAGAGAGAAGGGGAAGATCACCTATCAACAGGTAAGTTATAGGACCTGGCGAGACCACGGCCACCTAGTGGTCACCCCCTTAAGCTGACGCCCCCGTCACACAGTATATGGTACACATTAGAGAGAAGGGGAAGATCACCTATCAACAGGTAAGTTATAGGACCTGGTGAGACCACGACCACCTAGTGGTCACCCCCTAAAGCTGACGCCCCCGTCACACAGTATATGGTACACATTAGAGAGAAGGGGAAGATCACCTATCAACAGGTAAGTTATAGGACCTGGTGAGACCACGGCCACCTAGTGGTCACCCCCTTAAGCTGACGCCCCCGTCACACAGTATATGGTACACATTAGAGAGAAGGGGAAGATCACCTATCAACAGGTAAGTTATAGGACCTGGTGAGACCACGGCCACCTAGTGGTCACCCCCTAAAGCTGACGCCCCCGTCACACAGTATATGGTACACATTAGAGAGAAGGGGAAGATCACCTATCAACAGGTAAGTTATAGGACCTGGTGAGACCACGGCCACCTAGTGGTCACCCCCTAAAGCTGACGCCCCCGTCACACAGTATATGGTACACATTAGAGAGAAGGGGAAGATCACCTATCAACAGGTAAGTTATAGGACCTGGTGAGACCACGACCACCTAGTGGTCACCCCCTAAAGCTGACGCCCCCGTCACACAGTATATGGTACACATTAGAGAGAAGGGGAAGATCACCTATCAACAGGTAAGTTATAGGACCTGGCGAGACCACGGCCACCTAGTGGTCACCCCCTTAAGCTGACGCCCCCGTCACACAGTATATGGTACACATTAGAGAGAAGGGGAAGATCACCTATCAACAGGTAAGTTATAGGACCTGGTGAGACCAAGGCCACCTAGTGGTCACCCCCTAAAGCTGACGCCCCCGTCACACAGTATATGGTACACATTAGAGAGAAGGGGAAGATCACCTATCAACAGGTAAGTTATAGGACCTGGTGAGACCACGGCCACCTAGTGGTCACCCCCTAAAGCTGACGCCCCCGTCACACAGTATATGGTACACATTAGAGAGAAGGGGAAGATCACCTATCAACAGGTAAGTTATAGGACCTGGTGAGACCACGGCCACCTAGTGGTCACCCCCTAAAGCTGACGCCCCCGTCACACAGTATATGGTACACATTAGAGAGAAGGGGAAGATCACCTATCAACAGGTAAGTTATAGGACCTGGTGAGACCACGACCACCTAGTGGTCACCCCCTAAAGCTGACGCCCCCGTCACACAGTATATGGTACACATTAGAGAGAAGGGGAAGATCACCTATCAACAGGTAAGTTATAGGACCTGGTGAGACCACGACCACCTAGTGGTCACCCCCTAAAGCTGACGCCCCCGTCACACAGTATATGGTACACATTAGAGAGAAGGGGAAGATCACCTATCAACAGGTAAGTTATAGGACCTGGCGAGACCACGGCCACCTAGTGGTCACCCTCTAAAGCTGACGCCCCCGTCACACAGTATATGGTACACATTAGAGAGAAGGGGAAGATCACCTATCAACAGGTAAGTTATAGGACCTGGCGAGACCACGGCCACCTAGTGGTCACCCCCTAAAGCTGACGCCCCCGTCACACAGTATATGGTACACATTAGAGAGAAGGGGAAGATCACCTATCAACAGGTAAGTTATAGGACCTGGTGAGACCACGGCCACCTAGTGGTCACCCCCTAAAGCTGACGCCCCCGTCACACAGTATATGGTACACATTAGAGAGAAGGGGAAGATCACCTATCAACAGGTAAGTTATAGGACCTGGTGAGACCACGGCCACCTAGTGGTCACCCCCTAAAGCTGACGCCCCCGTCACACAGTATATGGTACACATTAGAGAGAAGGGGAAGATCACCTATCAACAGGTAAGTTATAGGACCTGGTGAGACCACGGCCACCTAGTGGTCACCCCCTAAAGCTGACGCCCCCGTCACACAGTATATGGTACACATTAGAGAGAAGGGGAAGATCACCTATCAACAGGTAAGTTATAGGACCTGGCGAGACCACGGGATAGGGATTGTTTGGTATAATAAAACAAATATGACATCCCAGCATGGTCAGCACGTACGGTAAACCTGCTGCTGAAATATTGCACTGCCCAAGTGAGTTTTGTAAATTTTAACTTGTCATGAATTTTGGGTGCCCGGGGGTGAGGGAGTTGTTCGGTATAATATAACAAATATGACATCCCTTTGGGGTGGCTAACATGATAGTCTACCTCTCGTAAGCATCGTTACCCGAGGGGAGCGTAGACCGAGAGTGACAATGCCTCCCAGCACTCAGGCCGGCAATCTTGCCACTGTGCCATTGAGTCTGGTACTACATTCAATTGCTCTTAACATGAGTTTACACTACAGTTATTGAAATCAAATTATGTGGAAATGTGTTATATCAAATTGCAGTTGATTGAAATGAGTGTCTTCCATTTCAGTCTTTGACCACAGGAACAAGCATGAAACTTGAACCATTGAAAGAGAGCACCATGTATGAGACATTTGTGACAGCGCTGAATACCAATGGCACCAGTCTGGCATCTAGTTCCATTGTGTTCCTCACCTATAGCCAAACAGGTAAAGAACTGCTGTGCTATTCAAATTACATAACAGGCCTCAAAGCTAACTCAAAATGGTACTGGCCCCGTAGGACCAGTAACACCGAGGATCTACTGGTCCTGCAAAGATTTTACTGGTCCTACAAATTTTTCTTTAACATAAAAAGAAATAACCTTGCAGAAAATTCACAGACAGCATTTATTTTTATATATTTTATCTTCATTTATTTCAAATACATTTGGATTATTCTTGAGGGGAGCTTGTGAATAAGAACGCCCCAAAATGTTTACTGGCCTTGTAGGACCAGTTGAAGTCTTTTTTTACTGGCCCGAAGCTGTTTTGGGGAATATTTACTGGCCTGGGGCCTTAGGACCACTGTTAGCGTCTAGCCTTGCATAACATGTGAAACTACAGAAAACAAAGCACACATGTAAGTGTGATAAGAAATAGAGAGCTGAAGTCTGTTTAGTTTTATTCTCCATCCCCTCCCCACTAGCCATGGTGCAATGAAATATACACATGCAAGGGTCATGCCTGTAATAACTATACACCAGGTATCAGGATGGCTGTAATAGATTTGGGAATATGTTTCCGTTTTACACAGTGCAGTCCCTGTTGATGACAGCATGTCTGAACCTGGAGGTGATCATAGACCTGGGGGTTAGAATTATATTTGCCATAACTTTTTATTCTGCCATATTAACCCTTATACTGCTGGTGGCTAATTTGTCCAATACAAAATGATACAAAAAAAACTGAAAAATGACTGAAACCCTGGCAAATGGGTACTCATCTGAGAGGGCTCAGTGAAAGCTTTCCAATGAATACCAAAATGGCAGGGTTTCGATGTTTTTCAAAGATCTTTGCATCCTTGTGCCTTGGACGAAAGTAGCCGCCCCTTTTTGTTTTCCCAGTCGTTTTCCTGTCAACCTTGGTTTTTGTGGGTTTTTTCCTTATCTTATAACATTGTTCTATTCTACAGGTGTTCCAACTTCTACACCTGGTTCTGAAACTACTAGAGCACCCGTCACACATAATGTCAAAGGTAAGTAGTAGGAAATTTTCTATTGGGGTACCATTAACCTATTCCTGATGACTTTAGTTTAGACAATTCATTTCCATGGGAATGAAATGAAGTCCTATGTACTATATGGAAATTAAACCCCTAATCCATATACATTGCCAACGTGCACATGGTATGAAACATATCGAAATTCATTGATTACAAAAGATTATTTTGACTAATACACTATTTTAATGATTTTACTATCTCTCTCTTGAGATATTTTTCAAATATGAAACTATATAATGAATTCTGTTCAAAATTGCCCAGCCATTTATGAACTCCAGATGCAAATATGTCAATGGGCTTAGAAAAATATTTATTAATTTTGTAAAAGTTCGGAATGTGTACTTGAAGAGAAAAAGAAAGTTATGGTGGATTATGGAAAGGATTAACTTGTGGAGGTTTTCAGTGACCCAGTGGGCCTGGTCAGAACACAAGCTAGTACTTGTGTTCTGAGCTATCTTGTTTTTCAAGGTTTACAGAACTTGAGAAAAATATTCACAAAAAAGTAGCTTACTGTATTCTTCTGATTAAGCGCACGGAGCGGATAGAGGTTGGGAAATTTTTCGGAAGTAGGGGTGTTGGCTATCTTCCGTTTTACCGCACACCTCAATGATTGCCGATCAGAGGGTATTGGCCGTTATTGCGCCTTTGCAGCTACAATCGCGCATGTGAAAAGATTGTTAATTGGTCAATAGTACAATCATGCAACAAATATGAACAGTGAGAGTGCAAAGGAACCGCTGCAATTGCGGAATTCAGCACTGGGGGGAAGTTTTTACGAGTTTTTCGTGACATTTGTGCTGGTCATTCACCCTCTAACCATCAAAAATAGGCCCTGTGCGCTTATTTGGGCATGTGCGCTTAATCGGAAGAATACAGTAAATATGGTAAAATACTGTAAAAACAACTACTTGAAGCTTTTCAGGAAATGAATGATATTGTACAGGTAAGGTTTTTTGTGTTCATTTTTGTACGTGTTGTATTTTGTAGATTGCTGTGTGAAGGAGAAGGTGCGTCCTCAGTGTATGTCTCTCTGTACCTACAACCTGACTGTCACAGCCACGGACTCCGCTCAGCTGGTGGAGTGTGCCCTAGATCTCGTCAAGGTTCTCCAGTGCGGTGCCGGTGAGTGCTCTATATACTGTAGATTCACAAAAGATTGTGTAGAGTAAATTTTTGCTAATTTACAAAAAATCAAATTTTGCGTTTTTTAACTTTGCGAATTGGCCACAACATGGAGTGCCAGCTATACACTTGAAGTCGCGGCACTAATCATTGCGAATTTTAATTTTGCATCAGAGGCTATTAAAAAGCTAAAAAATGCAAAATTATATTAAACTAAAGTAATCTTACAGTATATCATTTTGCTCTTCAGCATTGGGAATGGAACTTCTTTAATGGGTATTTCAGCCCCATAGTGGTAGGTAGAAATAGCTTTCTCAGACAAATATCTTCCCAGATGAGTGAGTAGTTTGCGCGTTGACGTTTGTTTCAGACGGCAGTGACCACCGGCCGTGCTGTAAGAAGCGAGGTCTGCGCGACATCTGCCTGCCGCTGTGTTCCTACAATGGCTCTGAGGCCGAGCTCTCTATGGACCACATGGCCTGCCTCTACAACGTGGGAGACATCGCACTGTGCCTACAGGAGGGAATCAGTAAGTGACAATCTACTCTATTATATAACTGTAGTTATAAATGTGTGAATCTATTCTTTTTCTATAACTATAGTTTTAAATTTGTAAGTGACAATCTAGTCTATTTTTTTACTAGAGTAATCTGTAATTCTGAATATATTCCATTTCTATAACTATGGTTATAAATGTGTAAGTGACAACCACATGACCTAGCCTCTACAGCGTGGGGGACATCGCACTGTGCCTACAGGAGGGAGTCAGTAAGTGACACTCTAGTCTATTTTTTTATAACTAGAGTTATCTGTAAGTGTGAATCTAGTCTATTTTTATAGCTATAGTTATCTGTAAGTGCAAATCTATTCTATTTTTTTTAACTATAGTTATCTGTAATTGCGAATCTATCTATTTTTATAACTATAGTTATTTATAAGTGTGAATCTATTCTTTTTCTATAACTATAGTTATACATCTGTAAGTGACAATCTAGGCTATATCTATGAGATGTTTATTTTTTTTTTTTTCAGATCTGATACCAGGCAGACCTGAGCAGCTCTATGTAGTTAACATGACGACCAACACCATCAAGTTGTCATGGCAACCTCCCCAACGGACAGCTGAAGGGATCAGTCATTATTTGGTGGAGTATATGACTGAGGGTTCACCAGCCTACATCAATGTGAGCATATATTATTTTTTTGATTCATTCACAGATTCATCTATTTCATAGCACTTTTTATGATCTATAAGTGTCCACATTAACGTCAGCCAGACTACAGCATATATATCATTTTAAATCTTATTGCCTTTTTATATTTCATTTTTCTGTAAAAAGTTTGTGGGAAATTAATGTGACCATTGTGTGACCAGTATCGGTTTTCCTTACAGATCAATACCAACAAGACTACTTATATACTGCAAAATCTGAAACCTGACACTGCTTATCATATCCGTGTTGTTTCCGTGAACCAACATGGGACAAGTCTACCTTCCTATGGAACCAAAGTACGCACCTTGCAAGGTAAGCAAAGAGCACAGTAATTTCTATCATTTTATCCCGAGATATGTTTCCTATAGTAATGTCAGGATACCTTTTAAAATAAATTTGTGTGGCACGCCAGTTTTTAATCGTTTGCATGGTAAGCAAAGAGAACAGCATGGTAGTAATTTCTAACATTTTACCCCGAGATATTTTTCCTATAGTAATATCAGGATACTTTTTAAAATAAATTTGGGTGTCATGTCAGTTTTTAATCATTTCCACCAATCAACAACTTCTACATGTTATGTTTTGTATTCCAGTTGCAGTTCCAGTAACAACCACTCCTGTTCCTTGGCCCACTGTTCTTCCTACAGATTACCCGGCCAATACATCAGGTGAGCCATACTTATCAATTAACACAACCATTGCTAGCTTCTTCATCTCTCAGTGTATGGGATAAGGGTGATGGGATATCTTTCTCTCTCTCTCTCTCTCTGTGTTTCTCTGTGTCTCTGTCTCTCTCTCTGTCTCTCTCGCTCTTTCTCTCTCTGTCTCTGTCTCTGTCTGTCTCTCTCTCTCTGTGTCTGTCTCTCTCTCTGTCTGTCTCTCTGTCTGTCTGTCTGTCTGTCTGTCTGTCTCTCTCTGTCTGTCTGTCTGTCTCTCTCGTCTCTCCTCTCTGTTGTCTCTCTCGTCTTCTCTAGTCGTCTCTCTCTCTCCTCTCTCTCCTCTCTCCTCCCTCTCCTCCCTCCCTCCCTCCCTCTCCCTCCCTCCCTCCCTCCCTCCCTCCCCTCCCTCCTCTCTCTCTCCTCTCTCTCATCCTCTCTCTCTCTCTCTCCTCTCTCTCTCTCTCTCTCTCTCTCTCTCTCTCTCTCTCTCTCTCTCTCTCTCTCTCTCTCTCTCTCTCTCTCTCTCTCTCTCTCTCTCTCTCTCTCTCTCTCTCTCTCTCATCTCTCTCTCTCTCTCTCTCTCTCTCTCTCTCTCTCTCTCTGATGAAACAATGGAAAAATAAAATAAAGCCATTTCAATTTTTTTTGTTACTTTATGACGGGCAATCCTTGTATCAGCATTTGTCTTCTTGGTTTTGCTGGCCAGCAACTATTCAGTTCTTATAAAAGATTGTTGCTAAGTGTTTAAGTATTGACATATTTGGTTCTTCATTTCAAAGTTATAGTTAGCAATACGGCTAGCGATTGTTTTTAAATTATCAATTACCCATATTAATCAACTATTTGGATCTTTTCGATGACTAGGAGCGTATTTGATTCAATCACATATTGGCTTAGATCCCTTAGTTATATAAGAATAAAGGAAATAAAAGCATATACTTGTTTAAAAAAATCCTAGGTGCCCTCTATTCATGATGATGATGATGATAATAATGATTAGAGAAGTCATAGTTATAGTTATAAACAATGATCATAATTATGATAAAATTGCTAGTCCTACCAATTTAATATATTGATAATGGTAATTATTTTGTATTAAGGATTTATGATGAAAACTTCAAAAAGTGTGATGATAATGATGATTGTTGATGAACAAATGATTTTCATTTTGACATAAAACATAATCATATCTTTTTGATATAAATATTTTTGATGTTTAACTGTATTAGAGACCAAATATCAATATCAATAATACAATCAATGTATAAATAATCGTATAATCAATAATAAATTTTATAAATTATAAGTCTCTACAATTACTTAAGGATCCTCGCTGAACATGCTTTGGTCTGTGTTGGTGATTTAAGTTATCATTCTGCATACCTGCGTTTTATTGCATTTCGTCTTGTATTGTTCTTACCTGCCCATTGTTTAATGAAGCCTTGTTGTCTCGTTGCTTCTCAGGGGACATGACAGGTAGCTTATTGTCTGCCGCAACGCCTGCACATTCACCATTGTTTTTGCACTGTGTGTGTGTTAATGAGCACAATGTCCGCATGCGCATTTTCCAATTTCATGCTCAGAAATGTATCTGTATTTGGAACTTCATTTATCCTCACCGTTTTTGCCGCATTAAGAACAAATCATGGGGTGCCAGTTGTTAGTGGTGCAGAGTACCCGGGGAAACCACTGCCTAACCCCAAGTCAGTGGCAAATTTCTTAACCCTTATGCTGCTGGTGGCTAATTTGGCCAATATAAAATGATGCCAAAAAACTTTAAAAATGACTGAAACCATGGGGAATGGGTACTCATCTGAGAGTACTCAGCAAGAGCTATCCAATGAATACCCAAATGACAAGGTTTAGATGGATTTCGGGAAATCTTTGCATCTTTTTGCCTGGGAAGAAAGTAGCTTTAGCATTG
>OZ012685.1:23625199-23627699 GCA_963942565.1 Maea johnstoni
CTCGGCTGGATAATCTCAAGGAGAAGACCGAGTATGAGATATTCATAACTGCTGCTACAGAAAAAAAGGAAAGCGCTCCGTCGAATACTGTCTTTATCATGACGTCAGCCAAACGTAAGTGTTTTCTATGGAACCTTGCGCTATAAACTGGGCACAGCCACATCCGGGTATGCACTCAGGGTCTGGCACATAGAATTTATTTTTTTAATTCTTTTTTTTTTATTGTAGAGCAATTTATTGAGAAAAGTTTGACTTGTTGCTCCACTTTGGTTAAACAATCCTTCTTGAAATATATTTTGAATATCATTTGATGATTTATGGTGTGAGACCAATTGTGTTTCACCCTTATGCAAACGGGCTAACCAATTAACATTTGAAGCATACACTTGGTCTGATAAATGTATTGATATCTTAATTACAAAGTAATGATAATATGAAATAGCAATGTTTTCAGCTGTTTCTTGAAGTTTTGCATGCTATCAGAAGCCTTGATGTTATCAGGGAGCTCATTCCAAAGGCGTGGTGCATAGGCACAGAATGCTGTAAAAGTGTGTTAGATATTTCCCTGAAAGTTTCTAGTCCTCTTTTAGTTTTTAAAATGTTAATTTCGATTGGTTCAAAGATGTCAGACCATGTGTTCACTCCAGATGCAAATAAGGTAAAAATTACCAAGATTTCAGGTTAGGTGATCTAAGTGGTTATTCGCAGGGAATGGTTCAACCAATACAAGCCTGCATTGGCACAAAATGGTCTGAAGATTTCTGGGATTTCTACTCAAACAAAAGCATCTTTTGGGAAATAGGTGAAGGAGTATTGTTACTCAACCCCGAACAGCAACTCTCCTTCAAATGTAAAAATGTATGCATCAGTCCAAAGTTATTTTTGAAAAGATATCATAGCATACAGAAGTCAATTGCAAGTGAACCTCTAAGGACAAAAAGACACAGAATAGTCATATTCAACATTGTTTGCCTAGCATTGTCCTTTTTGATGATTTTTTTGCCTGGTATTTTCCATGTATAAGCAACCCTTCCTATCAGGAAATATTCATGTTTATATTCTATAATTTATAAAACTCAGGTCTGTAAGATTTGAAGGGCAATGGTTCCTATTATATACTGTAAATCACTTAAGTATAGCGGGAACAATAAGATAGCGATAATAGCACTCTGCCCATATGGGCTATTGTAAAATCCCCGCCTTTATTAAATTCTTAATTTAACTTGCTGCTGCTCTTCCCATTCACCGCTATACTTAGATCATGCTATCCAGGGCAGTACCGTAATCGGGCTATATAATGTTTACGCCATATTTAAGTAATTTACAGTATTTCCCCATAAAAAGTAGCATTTCCAACATGAAAGCATGCCTAATATGACCGAACTGTGACTAATGTTGATATAGTATTGTGACTGATGTGAAAGGGGATAATCTTATAGAGCTCTCCCCATTCTTACCATGTGTATCTAGTTTCATGAGAATAATTTGAATTACTTTATGATAACCCTGTTGCTTTTATTTGAGATATTACCCACTTAACCCTTCCAATCCTAAGGCTACTTTCGTCCTAAGGACAAAGACGCAAAAAAATTTGAAAACCATCAAAACCCTGTCATGTTGGTATTTATTGGAGAGCTCTTGCTGAGCACTCTCAAGTGAGTACCCATATGCCAGGGTTTCAGTCATTTTTCAATGTTTTTGCATCTTTTTGTATTGGCAAAATTAACCACCAGCAGCATGAGTTCACACAGGTGTATTATAACGAGGTCTGGGCCAGGTAGACATGGGCCTCCTCCTCGTCTTTGTGCTTTCCTCCTCTGCTCCACTGGTTTACCCTCAGTAATCAAACAAGGGTTAATCTGATAGCATACTTTAATTTACAGGCATAATGCTCCAATCTTATATGTTTCTCAATTATGAACATACTATTTTTTTCATGTAGCTTCCAGTATGGGTGGTAAAGACAGAAATAGAGGCGGTGGTAAGTCCTTATTATAATTTCTTAATACTTTATGTACTGAAGAATAGCTGAGTGATTGGTGGTGTAGTTACTGACTAAAGCAGACGTCTCTCGCTAAAAGAAGGTTTTATTTCTATCATGCATGCAGTGGCCAAAAAAGGGCTGACAGTTTCGGTGTAATCATTCTGTCAAAAGCATATTTTGGAGGATATTACAGAGGGAAATGTTGATTTTATAAAAATGAACAACTTTCATTGCAAAGTCTCACAGATTTTACCTTATTACTAAATTATTTCTTAAAGTATTTTGTTCTAGAACTCCTTGACTCTGTCCTTAAAGATAAGTACTGCTCTAGCCATACATTGGAGGTGTCAGAAATGTTCTATTATTTGAGAATACCCTGATAAACATTTAATATTTTACTATGTTATATTCTATATACTGTGTACAGTTTTAATATCGTGGCAGTTTAATTAATGCATACTTTGCACACCCCTTGAGTCCTCATTTATTAAACTGCGCTCTATTATATGAACATCT
>OZ012685.1:23630199-23675199 GCA_963942565.1 Maea johnstoni
TTATTGTTATTATTATTATTGTTATTATTATCATTATTATTATTAGTGTTATCATTATAATTATATGTATTATTATTATTATTATTATTATTATTAGTATTATTATTAGTATTATTATTATTACTATTAGTATTATTAGTAGTATTAGTATTATTATTATCCTCATCATTATTATCTCATTTTGTTATTATATTAGTATATTTTATTATTATTATTATTATTATTAGTAGTAGTAGTAGTAGTAGTATTTTTATTATTATTATTATTATTATTATTATCATTATTATTATTATTATCATTATTATCATTATTATTAGTATTGTCCTCATAATTATCTCATTTATTATTATATTGAGTGTATTTTATTATTATTATTTTTATTATTGTTATTATTATTGTTATTTTTATTATTTGCTATTAGTATTAGTATTAGTATCATAATTATATTGTTGCATTGTTTCAGATCTCGGGCCTTCCTCCTGACCATGTGTATTCGGAGCCGCACCAGTTCCTCCAGCCTAACAACAATCATTTCCCGGCCCTCACTGACCCTGACCAGAAATCTGCTGTCATGAACAGTGTGGAACCCAACCCTGCCGACATCATGCTCTCCCCTCCGCCCCCACCAGCCAATGGGAAGGCAAACGGACTAGCCAATGGGAGTGCCCCAAAAGACGATGCTAATTATGCCACCTTGGACGTCACAGAACTTAAAACAGTGGATAATACTTACGCCAAAATCCAACAGTCGCCAGACAGTACATAACAATGACTATGTAGAACAGTGGAAAGTTTTGCCATTTTTTTTATAGCTGATGGTTGGATACCATGAAAATGAAGTATTTTTATCTGGAAAACTGCTTTGACTGAATCTCAACTTACAATTGTAAATAGTATTGACCAGAATGTCTAATGTGGTTGTCATGACGACAGGCTTAGTTGGTTGTCATGGAAACCAGACTGAGTCCTGTTAACTGTGAGAGACTGATTGAGGGAGCTGTACAGATTAAGTGTTATTACTATGTTACCTTGTACAAATTATCCCGTCTTTAATTTATAATTCCTTCTTTTTCACTTTCTGTAGATTTAGTCCATCCCTTGAAGTCTACAGTACCCAACCAAGGACTGTAATGAGAGATGTTGTGCGTCACTGTTTGGACTTTATATATTTGTATGATATGTGTCCAAATAATGTAGATTTGTGAAAGTCCAAAATGACTCAAAGTAAGGTTTGTAGAGCTGTCCCATGTGAGGTTTCCTCTTTGTAAACTGTCTATTATCTATTTCTCTCTATCAGTGGAATTTGGGTGAAATTTAAACCATTTATACTTTTTGCATCTATGATACTTTTGAAAATCATTATGCAAAAAACCATAATTTACTTGAACCTGGAAACGAGCACTGCATGACAAGATCTGACAAATATTTCAACTTCAAATATTTTCTTTAAAGATGCTGTTGTTAAAGGGAGGTCGCCTTGAAGTAATGAATGGGTTGATGATATATGTCAAAATAGCCTAAAATATTTCATTTAGGTGTATTTTAAAATACCGTAATTTTGCGTGTATAAGACGCACCTGTATATAAAACGCACCCCTTGTTCATGTCTTTAAAATGATATAGAGACCTTAGCTTTGTGTATAGTGCGCACCCCCTTTCTTGGAAATATTGTGGAAAATAAACTCCTCTTGAAAAACGCATTTCGAAATGTGTGAAATGTGACATCAATGCTCATCACTCATTGCTGTTGCCAGATACCCATCGTTCTAGGCATGATATTGATTATAATCAATAAATTCTAGCTGAGAGTGATACTGTAATTACAGTTCGTAGGTGCAGTGGCAAACATTAATGGGCATGGTCTTTGCCGCCTCATACCGGTACTTGTAATTAGGCGAAATTACCCGCCTCCTTGGATGGATCAAGGTAGGGTTCATTTCAGATAATGCACCGTGAATGATATAAACTTCCCTGGGGATTTGATGTAAAATACCCTAGATTTCTGGCATTGTGTATGAGACGCATCCCCAATTTGAGTGTAAAAATTTGTGTTAAAAAGTGTGCCTTATACACGCAAAACTACGGTACAGTGGTGAGAAAGTTGTGGTTCATTTAAACCACCTCATTATGGCTCTTCCTATCAGGAGGTATTTCTGATCTACGAGGGAGATTTATCATATGTGACATGATGGAAGGATGGTTTCTTTTCCCTGTATCTTTTTTATTATTAACTGATTAATACAACTCCATGAGAAAATACTTACCACAGCAATTGTTATACATAGGTCATCATCCAGGGAGATATATTCTAATTAATCCATTCCTACCTAGAGAGATGAAATGATTGATGAAATGTTAAAGATAATGTTTATTTCATTTATTATTATCTATTTATATTTGAGAACATAATTGGTCTTGGGCAGATGTTCAACAACATGTGTATTATAAATGGCAAATAGATTCCTGTGGCAAATCTATTCTTGGTCTTAACCAATCCAAGGTCTTAACCCTTCCGATGCTTAGGCTACTTTTGTCCGAAGCACAAAAGATGCAGATATCTTTTATAACTACCCAAACCCTGTCGTGTTGGTACTCATTAGAAAGCTCTCGCTTAGTACTCTCAGGTGAGTACCCATTTGCCAGGGTTTCAGTCATTTCTCAGAATATTTGCATCATTTAGTATTGGCCACCAGCAGCTTAAGGGTTAAGCTTATACCAGCATTTATCATAAATTACAAACAGATTTATAATGGTTTAAATCCATTCTTGCCCTGAGTGCATCCATGATCTTGTGGATAACCCATTGCACGCTCTTGTGTACCATTAAATAAGAAACGGCTTAATAATGGTTAAACTATAACCACAATTCATCCATGACCCTATTGATATTCAAGAATGTAGTATAAATAACTGATTAACGAAGGATAATCCATACATAACCAGAGTACTTCCATGATGTTGTGGATAAGCCATTACAATCACATGTTGACCATAAATGATACAGATGTATATGGGTTAAAATGGGTTAAAATGCATGTATACTTTAAATTACACATATACAGTTATTAAGTGGTTAATCCAAAATTCTTAATTACAACAACCTGATTTATAGAGGTTAAATTGCAGATACTAAGAAAGCACAGACGTTCCCAAGAGTATTGAAATGCATGTACCATACAAAAAAGGTAGATTTCTAATGGAACCAATGCGTATCCAAAGGAAAAGTATGCTCTTGTGATTGTTCCAATAAATGAATATTGTAAAAGAATGATTTTTAGTGATGAAACCATTCATTCTAGGGCGGTCACGTATGATACAAAGACAACTTTTCAAAAAAGGATTTAAAGAGATGTTATATGCCACTAACCATGACCATATGTATTTTTGTTTTTCAACTTATCTCTTGTCTAAGAATTCTGTGCACATTTGTGAGAAAGTCTGGGCATGTGAGTGTAAACAGGTACACCGTGCAAGAGATGCTATGTATTTTTTCATCGGTGCTTGTACTTATTATATATATTACACACATGAAATGCAAAGATTGTATCTTACATTTTTCTTGTATTCAATCTAAGGAATATACTTTGTTGTAAATATTGCATTATGTATAGTTTGCGAAATGTATATGATGAAGACAAGATAGTGGAAGGCTTCCAGTGGAACTTGAGATTAAGCTTATTGGGTTTATCATGATCATCAGTCTATCGCTTGAGTACCCCGTTGGTTTAGATTGCCAAGACGAGCGGACAAGTATGCAAGATTGTTTTGTATAGGAGATATATCTTCAAAAATAGTTACTGACTGAATGCACTGAGAAAAAAACAAAAACAATTTGGACAAAAATATATATTTTTTAAATTGCCGATTCACATCTGGAGTATGCGCATGGTCTGGCATATTTGGAAACATCTTTATAAAAAAAGCAAAATTTTAAGAAATATTTAGCTGAAAGTTGTCCATTTTGGTTTTACAATCTCTCAATTGTTTTGTTTTTTTTCAAATATTACTCTAACTGATGAGGTATGTTGAAGTTTACCAGATGCTACTGAGTCAACACTAGATACTTGTTCACGTTTCAAGAAAGATAGATAAGCCATTACATCCACATGTATACCATAAATGATACAGCTGTATATGGGTCAACTCGTTTCCAGTGCATCCATGACCTTACGCCTTACGGTTATTCGAGTATGTAGTACAAATAACATGGGTATGTATGGCTGAACCTCTATGTATATGTGTATCTATATATTTATATATATGTGTGTGTATATATATACATAATATATATATATATATATATACATATATATATATATATATATATACATATATATATATATATATATATATATATATATATATATATATATATATATATATATATACATATATATATATATATATATATATATATATATATATATATATATATATATATATATATATATATATATATATATATATATATATACATAGAATTCACTTATTGCCCTCAGACTCAGCGTTATAAGGATAGTGAGAAAAAGATGTGAATATAGGAAGCCGTCCTATCTGAAATGACTTGTAAGTTGGACCTCATTCTAATAAAGTGCCCTTTTAATTTGGGAGGAAAATGGAGGTAGGATGTCTCTTTTACATGCTGTATGAATCGCAGTGGGTTAGTACCTTGAGAATTCCAGTGACCATAGATGCCCACATAATATAATGCTTTTATGCAGGGTTCATGGAAGTACATATACATACACATAGTTATTTTGCATTAAGCATGTGCATTGATACATGTATAGGGATTTCTAATTGTCACTTTTTTTCTGTCACATAAAGACTGAAATGTGATTAGCAAGTGAATGGTGGAGGAAACTGGAGTACCCATGTAGAACCACCGCCTAACCCAAGGTCACTGGCAACTTCATTGCATTCCCCATGCTGAATTTGAACCTGGATAGTGGAAACATGTATAGATTTGATAAGAGAATCAGTAGGTTTGTGCGAAAAATCACAATGAGTTACCAAAGGGATATCTTTCTAATGCTTGTGGCTATGCGTAGAGGTAAACTTTTGGGAGGTACCCTTAGTTGAAAAGTATATTTGATTAAAGGTGGTGTACTTACCCTTGTGAAAATCAACCCCCCTGAACATATATTTGAAATGATAACTTAGTTCTCAAGTTAACTTTTAATTTGTCTGTCAACTTTGTTTCACTAAGCATGAATATATATATATATATATATATATATATATATATATATATATATATATATATATATATATATATATATATATATATATATATATATATATATATATATATATATATATATATACAATGATATATGATGATTAATGCATAATAAAGCTCACTCACATCTACCTGACCTTCAACATGAAATCCATTGTTTGACTCATTTACATCAGTTGTTCACACATGGTCTGAGAACTTGACAGCATTATTCAATATTACAACAATATTTGGAGAGAGATTTGTGCATTAAACAAAACAGTAGTTTTCAGTCAATTCTTTCTCTTGATGTCAAGATATATCCATATGGTCAGGCCTAGTGTATGCTGCAGATGTGAATTGTTGAAGAATCTCTGTACCTGGATAGGTCTCTCTAGATGCTATTCAGTTATGAAAAATAAAACATTGCTCTCACTTATCTCTTACGCTTCTTGTCATATTTTCAGTCATTATGGCTAGAGAGGTTAGCGTAGTAAGATACCATTTCCCACTCAAATGCAGTTCTTATCAAGTCCTCTGATTTGCACTTTCTCCAGAATACTTCAGGCTGGTTATACACCTCAGACAAAATCCTTTAATTCAAATTGTGTTGGCAAGGAGATCACATATCTCCATTCCTCTTTATTATTGCCGCGGAAGTTTTTTTGCTGAGGCAATAAGAACAAGTAATAACATCAAAGGTATCCAAATATTTGAAAATGAATTCAAAATTTCACAATATGCAGATGACACTTCCCTTTATATACAGCCTGATGATGATGTTTGTATGGAACTAATCGAGAGTTGCAGCCTAGTTTCTGGTCTTACAAAGAAAACAAAGGTGATAAAAATGGTGCATGGAGAGACAGCAGGATAAAACTTTGTTCCAAGCTGAAGTTAGACTCACTGTACCCATAAATTTGAATCATTAGGGATAACCTTTGATGTCAAGGACATGTCAAACATAACAGAATTGAATTTAAAGATCAGAATCAAAGAAATTAAACAAGATTTGGACTCCCAAAAGTTTAACTGTGCTTGGTAGGATTACTGTGATAAAGAGCTTGCTAATCTCAAAGTTTATCCACATCCTGCCGTCACCCCCTGGCCAACACCCAACACCCAACAGATCATGCTTAGATGAAATTGATGGTTTCTTAAAGAATATCTTATGCGGTAATACACCTACCGACGAAGTACAGGACTGCCATTTCGGAAATCAAAACAAACAGGAGGGTTAGGCTATCCAAAGCTATCGATGTTCAATGATGCCCTAAAAAATATCTTGGGCTAAAAGAATATACAGAAGTAATGCAGGTTGAAGAATCTTTCATATTAAATGGTTAAATGGAGTCTCGATAAAAAAAAAATCTTTTTCGGGAGCCATGTTATGTCAACATTAAAACCAACGACTAATATCAACATTAAAACAGTGCTTTTGAAGAAGCTTTTCCTTGGCACTCCAAACTTTATGTGACAAATATTATCCACAGTCCATAGACGAACAGATTACTGAATCAGTTTTGTACAATGACAATATTCACATAGACTATTTAAAGCGATGGTTCTAGAACGGTGTCAGATATTTACGAGATTTCTTAGATCATGAATTTATTCAAGTTATTTCAAGACAAGATTTTATAACAAAATTTCATGTTATGAACAATTTTTTTACTATTTGAAACAGTACTATTTATAATCCAAAACTTTTTGATGAACTCAAAGAAGAAACCCGTAATGATGGGACATCAATTACCATTGATACTTTTACAGAATGTTCCAATAACGGTTGCAGGAACCAATATGGCAGAATGTGTAAATCCAACAATGGGCAACTAACTAGTATTCACAATAGTTGCACCATGAAATTGAATGTGGATATTGCCTATGTAACAATTCAAAATACATCTTTAACTTGGAGAACAACGCCATACACTTTTTTAAAGATTAATTCACTTCAAGATTATTCATAATAGGGTTATGACTAATAAAACTTTACATAAAATGATATTAGTAAATGACCCAAAGTGTTTGTATTGTGGAAGTGAAGAATCTCTTATTCACGCCTTTCTAGAAGGCGCAAATGTGACCAATATACGTGGAGTATAGAACTTAGGTTGAGAAATACGTTAACCCTTATGCTGGGGGTAGCTAATTTGGCCAATACAAAATGATGCAAAAAATTGAAGAAATGGCTGAAATCCTGGCTCATGGGTACTCATCTGAGAGTACTCAGCGAGAGCTTTCCAACAAATGCCAACATGACAGGGCTTAGATGGGTTTCAAAAATCTTTGTGTCCTTGTGCTTTAGACAAAAGAAGCCTCAGCATTGGAAGGGTTAAATCAACATGTAAAAATATCCGAAATTGATAGAATCTTTGGGATAAATAATGGTGATATACTTGTCAATATGTTCATTTAGCTGCAAAAGAGGTTATTTATATGAAGCGTAAGACTGGTGGACCACTAAGCCTTTTACAAGTTAAAAAGCGTTTATTTAGACTAATGAAATCTGAAATCTGGTCTCTTCTGGCAAATGAAATAAATTTATTTTTTAGGAAATGGGGAAAGAAAAATTGCAATGATTTGTGAATGTTTATTTAATTGGACATATTCACATATCTTCATTCACATAAGGCTTTCATGGTAATTTGTTCCATCACATACTAGTAAAGGGACGTTTTAGAATAAAATATACCTCATCTTCACCTCCTTATTTTGGCACAATATGCAGAAACGATTCCCCTTCGAATCTTTTTGTGACGCCCTCTTTCGATTTCAAGATTGGATGCGCCATACATCAATTTTGCGTCCACTGATCTGTGCGACCGTAGATACTATGACATCAGGTTTTACCGGTAGTGAGGGACCACAAATACATATACATAATGTAGCATAGAAGGTACGGAGCTTACTGGCGGTCACGCAGTTATTGTTCCATGTTTATTGGGCTTTTTCAAGGAGTATGTTCTGCATTCTTTTAATGAAAGAAGCACCTACAGACTGAAGCTCAAGATCAAAGACCTCACTGTGGTCACAGTCAGCCATTATCTCCCTGGAATGCCAGTTCCAGTGTTACCTACTCTCTAATGCCAGTCCATTTCAATTTTGGGGAGGCGGTCTGGTCATTTTCCATACAAGTAGTTCTGGAGGACCGACCATTGAGTTTAAGGTCTTACGATACTCTATACCGGTGAAACCTATTGGGTATTTGACAAACTAAAATAATGTATTACAATTTACATTACATCACTTGAAAAACTGAGAAGAAATAGATTTTTATTGAATATGTACCAATTCTGATTATACCTGCCTATTATAAATAGTATCCTACAAGTTTTTTGTTTTTGGCTACAGTGATTATCATATTCATTGAATTTGATGTTTTGACACGTTTTCAGGAATAATGTGTGATAATTCATGTGTATAAAATGGGGCTCCCTTGCTCAACAATATCTTATATAAGGATGGGCATACGCGGTAACAATTGAGTAACTCTTTTCTAACATTTTCATGAAAATTTGCCCCCCAAAAGTCCTATTTCTCAAACTTTGATCATCTGTGGTTCGAAAACTAACACGATGACCTATCATTTTCTTTATGTCTTCTTATCAAGAGCATTGTGTAGATAGTGTAGACAAAAATTGCTGAAAATTAAACTAGGCAATTCTTACTTATATCAATTTTGGGTTGAAACATTGTTTATCGTATTCCTTGATTTTGCCTAATAATTCCTATATAACAGCAGAAAAATAATTTCAACAAGGCAGAACTGTATTTCAGGCAGTGTCAGTATCTCTGAAGGGATAAATCTAGCAAAGAATGACACCAATTTTAGAGAAAGTGATGTTTGTGACATAAATTTTTCGATGATCTCATGATTTTAAGTTGTTTTGAAGATCATTGTGCTACATGTTCTTCAGGAAAATTAATCTAAGAATTATAAAAGTGTAGTAAGACCTTAAGGCTGTGATGCTGGTGACACACTCAAAATAAACCATCGCACATTTTAGCACTCTTGTCCCCTTTCTAGCAATTGTTACCCAATTCCCGCGGTCTTGGCGTTACAACTATATGTTTACTTTAACTTAACAGCTTGAGCCGACCTGTATAGAACCAAAGTTTCTATTTTGCAATGTTTTACCTCAAATGACATTTTCTTGATCAATAAAGGGTAATTTGATTTGTAAATACAATGCACGTCTGCTACATATACTAGGCTAGGGCAACTCTATGGAAGATTTGGAGTTCCTGCAATATAATACCCTACAGCACACAATTTTTGGTAGAAATTTTACCTAAGGCCAAAAAAAAAAGTATCTGGTTTCTCATCCCCTGCCTGGTCACCTCAAACCCCCCCTGGTCCTCACTTTTTTTCTCCTTTTTTCCCAGTGCACCGCGCTATCCTCTGGAGGCTGTTGAGTTCTCATGTGGGTCAGTCATGAGTGACCATATGCCAAATGATAGTAGTGAGGAGCACATACTCAGCAAGGTGTTTGTTCGCAAAGATTTCAATTGCCTAAATCCAATTGAAATTCCCTACTACTCCAGTGGCATTTTCCCCCTGATATGTACCAATTGTGCAGGAGATTTTGTTAAAGGGGCACAAGCTGATGCTTATTATCCTATATGCACTGGGTGCTGGGACAGCCACGGCAAGGTTTTGAAAAGAAAACGCAAACTTTTCAAAGAGAAGTAATGATCATTTGGAAAGACCAACGCCTAAATGCATTCCAGCCAATTGTTAATTTCTTCAAAACCACTTAAAAAATAATTTTCTGTGACACAAAGGATGCATGTTGATTAGGCCTGTCATTGGTGGGAATTTTTTATCAATTCGATAATCGATAAAATAATTAACAATTCGGTACTTTGATTCATATTGACTTCATTGGAGAGCAGCAGGTGCTGCACCTATTAATGGGGATCTCCGCCAGCTGAGTTTGACTATCACTCGTTTGCAGCATGGAATTGTGGATTGACCTTGTGACCCCCACACATACACATATTGTATGTGTGAATTCTAGTATAAATTGAATGGAAGCGCACGGTTGTGATGGGGACTTAATGCTGTCCTAAAATTAAACTTTATTTACCTAATTTGCATATAAATCAATATCTTGGGCCTTCTTCGATATCGATAATCGGTAAGGTTTTTTTGTTGATTCATCGATACAGGCAGTATCGATGACAGCCCTAATGTTGATTTGGTGTAGACCTCCTCCTGTAAGTGCATGAAAAGAGATCCACAACAAAAAATGATCAAACTACATTCATGCCCACTATTTTATTTTCAATAAAGTGTTTCTGTTGTGATTGAATAAAGATACCATTCTTACAAAGGTCTTCTATAATATATCTACACCCATACATGAACACCTTAAAAAAAAAAAAAAAAAAAAAAAAATCCCTGGCTGCCTGACGGATTTTCAAAATCTCTGGGATGAGAAACCGTTTTTTTTTTTTTTTGGCCTAATAAAGTAGGTCGCCAGTTAGAGACAGCAAAAAAACCTTACAACTTCAAGGCAGTCGTTATTGATCAAGAAAATGTCATTTGAGGTAAAACATTGCAAAATAGAAATTATGGTTCTATCTAGGAAAGTCAAAGAAAACTCGGAGTCCAAACACCAAGGCCACGGGGGTCACATAAAAATTATTAGAAAGGGGAAAAGAGGGCTAAACTAGATGGTTTATTTTGAGTGTGTCACCGTGACCAGCATCACACGCGACTGCAATCAGTGAAACCACTTACTACATTGTACAGGTGTTAATATCCTGATTATATAGGCTAATGAGCTCTGATCCAGATGCTTCCTGCCACCCATTATATGCTGACGAAAATATCTTCAGCCGGATACTCTTAATGATCACATTATCAGTCAATATGGCGTTCAGCACAGTTAGTGGACACTGTCGTTAATTATGTTGAAAAGGAGAGTCAGTGTGATCCTTTTCACTTTGAATCACGTCTATGTAACTAAAGTAAGTGGAGTTCTACTGGCTAGAATACTAAGAAGTTAGGAATATCCAAAAATCTTTAAAATTAAAATGTCCCATCAATGTATCTGTATTTTCCAAAATCAACCAGGAATATGAATATTGTTAATGGAATTATGATAATTCTTAAATAATTTTCCAATGTTCCTAAATCATTCACGAATATTTTTTACTTCAGCAGAATTATGAATATTTATTACTCAGGTACAGAGGGGGGCCGCACCTTAGTTACGTATTTCGCGGAAGAAGGGGTCTTTTTTTAAGACCTCCGCATGTCCGCGATTTTGTAAGAGAAGGGTACTTTTTGTATCAAGGTACAAATTATGGGGGTCAAAATCACCTTACAATCCACGAAATATACGCGGCTCTGACGTCGAGTGACTCCCGAAGTGACTGGGCTTCCGTCCGAGTCTGCTGCCGCCAGTTGCTGCCGCTAAACACGCAGAGGATTATAACTAAACATCTTTAGTTAAAATACGTGTTCCCGTTCATCCAATGTCAGTATTTTGATAAAAGAAGGGGTGTTTATTTAGTGGAAAAAAATCAGCGTTTTATTAAAATAAGGGTGCTTTTTTGGCCAGAAATCAGTGCTTTATGGGTATTTTTTAATTTTGATAACGAACGTATGCGCCCCGCTAAATACCAAAGTGCGCCCCCCGGGAGCATGCAGCCATGTATTGTTCTAAGGTGTAAAGAAGGAAAGGTGCATTTTGGGGTAGCATCATCAGATAGCATCTCAAGAAAAATCTACAATGGCTGACAAGGAAAGATCACCACCTGTAAAAAAAAGTTAAACACAGGTATGTGTGCAAATTTAATGAGAAAGTGGCTCGAGAATATTGTGAAGTTAGGACTTGGATGAAGAAAAGAAGAAAAGAATGGATATATAGCGAGAGACAAATTACTATATGCCCTATAGTTAAGTGCTGGACTCAAGCCAGGAGTACCAGATAAGGCATTTACGCGAGGTCACGTGGGAACAAGAACCAATCAGGGCTCTCGCATCAATTACATTACTGAGAAATCTTATCTCCACCACCAGCTGGGGGTGCCCAGATCACCAATTTTGGCCTATTAGCGGCTATTAGTTGACACTGGTTGAGGCTAGCATGTTCAGGTTGACCGGCTGGTTTCGAATCAACTTGTGTTTGGTCATCTAAGGTTAGGAGGAGCCAAAGGGTGATACTAATGTTGTATTTAGACGACTACCGTAAACCTTAGTGTCAAATGATGGAACATGGCGATTGAAGGCTCGATCAAAAGATAATCTTGACTGCAGTAGCAATGATCTCTCTCCGGGTATAAGAACGCTTTTTGGGTGGGTGCCTCGGCAGGCGAAGACGTTCAAAAAGAAGGAGTAGCATCTTATTAGTTACGCCCTGTTGGAAAGTATAATCCGTCTCGTGGGATCTGGATGACTGAGGGCAGATAGCAGGCAGGATTGCACTTTCCAACAGGGCGTAACGAATTTATCACCTGCTCTTTCATTACTCTCTATATTAAAAATACATTTTCAGGAGAAATCAGTGGTTCCTGCTGGCTCTTCTCCAGTCATTTTAATTTTGGCCTTGAATGAGATGAAGAACCAGCTATTAACATTTCCCAACAAAAGTATTACATTAGAACATTTATCAACACTTTAATAGATGGATAAAAATAGTATACCTCTTACTAACTGCAAATGTGTTTTTATATCGTGGCATACGCAAAGTAAATCATTTTCGAAAATGTGACCCAATCACGGTCGACGAATGACAAATGTGGAACTGTGGTCTATTAATATCCATGAGCGGCTAAACAACAAGATGCGAAGACCCCATAGAGGTGTAAGGAGTACCTAATTCCGCAATGTGACAAAATAAAGAATATTTTTTCAATAGAAATATCCTAAACTGTTTACGATTTTGATAAAGTTATAGCGGGAGTTATAGTTGAACAGTTTTATTCAATCAAATAATTTGCAAAAGTCAATATTTGGTCAACTACTCTAAGCACATTATTGTACTTCAATCTACCTATAAATGACACCATTGGGCAGAAAATGGCAAGCACAATACAATCTCCGTCCGATTGTTGCGATTCTGCCACCTCCCTCCTGGTTACCGCCAGGTCGGGAGCGTGAGAAGAATGCAAATGGCCAATAAGGGTGTGTCGGTGGTTAGCTCGGTCACCCCTTACTGACCTCCACCGCGTCCTACGTGGCCTGCCCCAACGGCCGTGTGGTCTGCGGCGTGGTCTGCTAGCTGTCTCTCATCGCTGTCTGGGTTTGAATCCCTGCTGAGGCATGAGAGAATGATGCCAATGACGTGGATCAAGCGGCGGATTGGTTTCCTTATCAGCCACACCTGCCTATATGCACCTTAGCAGCAACTTGGCAGAGAAACTGACAAAAAAATGAAAATCCCAAATTTTGGTCTCAACGTGTTCTTGAGCGGTCTACCAACCGCAAGATCGTATTGGTCTAGCATGCGATACCTTCGCTACCCTAACCCCGAGAGTACTCGTAACATTAAGAAATTACGAACAAATATGTAAAATTTACTGAATGACCATTTTGTGGAGAATAACTAGGACGAGTGCAAATGACATGTGCTTCAGCCGGTTTAACATCTCATTTATCAATTTCATATCTGTAAGCCGAGCTTTCTGAACTATTGATACATAGTTTAGGTAGCCCTAAGTGTGTGGTCTCAGGGATATCTGTGTGTTCTAATATCCTTTTCATTAAGGGAATTGCCAAACGAAAAATAAGGATTTCTCTGTTTTCACCACCTGTTACAACTGCCTAAACACGCCCTAGCCGCAATTTGGCAGAAAAACTGGCAAAAAAATGAAAATTTCAAATTCTGGTCTCAACGTGTTCCTGAGCGGCCAAGCAGGCAGGGTCTACCAACTGCAAGATCGCATTCGTGTAGAATGCGATACCTTTACAACCCTACCCTCGAGAATACTCGTAGCATTTAGAAATTACGAACAGATATGTAAATTTTACTGAATGACCAAAGTTCGTGGAGAATAACTAGGACGAGAGCAAGTGACATGCGCTACAGCCGATTTAACATCTTATTTATCAAGTTCATATCTGTTAGCCAAGCTTTCTGAACTATTGATACATAGGTTTTGTAGCCCTAAGTGTGTGGTCGCAGGAATATCTGTGTGCTCTGATATTTCTTTTCCATTAAAAGAATTGCCAAACGAAAAAAAATAAGGGTTGAGAAGATAGAACTAGAATTAATCATGAGTGATGTTGCAATCAGATATCTAGGTGCTCTGATTTCTTTTTGCCAATTTGAAAAAAAAATCATGGTTACAGTCTGCAGGGCGGGTACTTTCTAGTTAAGTACAAATTTATAAATCAATAGTTGTTCTTCAAGGACTGGTGTAGTAACGTGACATGTATACCGATATTTCCATGATTTTATGACAATTCTAAATGAGAATGAAGTAGATGAAATGTGATGACATTCTCTCCAAATTGATCTTTCCTCAACATTTGTAAATTTTGAAGGCCCCTGTTCCATACATGTATGTGTATATAGCTGTCTCTCATCACTGCATGGGTTTGAATCGCGGCTGGGGCATGTGCGAAAGTTGCTAATGCTTGTCAAAAACTCCAACACCTCTAAAGTATGGTAAACTTTATTTCAGAATACTACTCCATGCAAAACCCTCTTTAGAAATATATTACTTTGTGAACATACCCTTATATTAAGAATCAACAGTTTCTGTTGGGAAACATTGACGCATAATTCACATGTGTGATGAGCAGATGGACATTTTTAAAACAAATGATAAATGCATTAGAATCAAAGGGATATAGATGGTGCCTCCCGCTAAATCATGCACATTCCAACTAGACGCCTGGTTTCAGGATCTTGATTTCATTTTTTTCCAACACGGATAATACACATGTGAAGGGATGTAAGGTAGGAAAAGAAAGAGATTTCTTGGCACACGACAGGTACCCAGCCCGCACGTATGCACATGTAAATCATATATCACTGGTTAATTCAAAACCCTCATATCAAAGTATCATGGTTTAGCAACGTGACAAGCGCACGAAATGACATTCTAAGTAAAAACATTGATTTCATAAAAGTTAAATTATTGTTGCCATCACGAAAACCCTGATGCTATACTTCCATGCCAACTCACTCACTTTTTTCCCGGCCCATCTCCGATTTTGATGAAATTTGGTATACTTGTTGACCGTTTAGAGAGACTAAGAATTTCAAAAATCTCTAGTTTCTTTCATTTTCTGACATTTTTGTCATCAAAACTCTCTTACCTTGACATTCCAAATTAACACAATGCAATATGATACTTACTATCTACAGCAGTTTTATAAATAAAAAAAATCAGTGATTTATTATCACATTTGGGTGCAGTGGGTATATTCACAGAATTTCACTCATTACAAAAAATGTGTGTTTTTAGTCGTATATGGCACAACACCACCCAAAATGGCCTCCATGTGATATTTCTAACAGTGATTCAAATTTATTAGTTTACAGCACCTGCATATGTATAATTCTATAAGCTTTCTGGCTTCTACCTAAAAAAAATGTATTTTTTATGAGTAAATCACCAAAATCACATGTTTCTCACCCATTTTGGCCTTGATTGAGTAATAAATAATTAATGTGCAGCTCTTTTTGCAGGAACTTTTTTTTGTGACTCACAGACCATACCGCCCATAAATCAAGTGCATTCAAGTTGCCCCACCAGATTTGCGACGAAATTAAAAACTAAGCACATTTTCAGGCATTGGCCCATGGTCTAGCTTGTACCTTGTGTAAATATGACTCCACATAGTTTCAGAACACATCATTATTAAGCTTCCCCCCCCCCCCAAAAAAAAAAAATTATAATAATAATAACTTATTGGTTTATTCACGTAATGCTAGTTAAAACCTTGATTTCCTCAGTGTATGATAACTATGTTTTTCATGCCTTCATACATGGAAATATAAACTTTAGCAGCGGCAATTAGCTCTTCCTCCATGACCACGTTGTACGACCATGTGGAGAAAGGGGGCGGCAATCTCCCGGTTTTTACGTCATAACCATTGCCTTGCCGTATGTTGATTGGCTGAAACCCTGCAGCGTTTTTGCTGCGCAGCAAAATTTTCCTCCAGAGAATACCTTGCTGCGCTGCGTCGCGCTGCGACGCGCTGCGCTGCTCGAGTGTGTTAGGTCTATGCTATTAAGACCAAACTATATTTTGCTGCGCTGCGTCGCGCTGCGCTGCGCTGCGCTGCGCTGCGCTGCGCTGCGTCGCGCTGCGTCGCGCTGCTCAAGTGTGTTTTAGGCTTAACACGCACTAAGTTTCAACTCATCATCATCATTATTGATGAAGCTACAGCACTTCAAATATTTCTGAAATATTTCAAAATTTTCGACTTTGGGACACACAATATACTTTAACTCAAAAAGTACCAACTGATTTTTAAAACCTTGGTACCGTTGGATAGAAGAGACAATTTCCTTTCCAACGATATGTTACTTGATGACCTCATGAGAAATTTGACCTTTCAATGTCATTTTCTGAGACCTTGACCTTTGACCTACATTTTCCGAAATATATCAGCTTCAATTTTCCTGAATTTTGGGGAGGAGGTACTAAGGGATATATGACCAGTTATATTACTAAAAAAAAGGTAGGAAGAAGTCACCGTGCCGCCCATCGCACTGTCCAGGTTCAAATGCACGCTCAGAGCATGTGAGAAAGTGATCAGCGACTTCGGGTTAAGCGGTGGTTTCCTCGGGTTCTCCGACTTCATCCACCACTTACAACTGGCCAACGTTAATCGAAATTCCAAGTGCAATAAACGAAATAACAAAATCTACCGATGTGATTGTTATCTCAACCGGAAAAATCAAAATATGCATAGTGAATTAGCGGATATTCCTCCTTATAGAAACACAAACACAACATCCCTTAAGGATTTGATTTAGAAATGCCGTAATAGAAGGAAATTGACAAACCAAAACGTTCAAGTCGCACTTATAATTCTTTGACTCTGATATTTTCAATTACATTTCACATTCATTATTATCATTTCTAAAATTCTTTCAAGTATTCAAAATTGACATTTTAGAACTCAAAATGGTCAAATCAAATTGTTCAAGTCAGACTAATCATAATTAGTAAGCACTGTTTGGGTTTTTTCAATTTTATTGCTCATTCATAATTATTATCTAGAACGTTTTTTCACTTTACAAAATTGAATATATTAGAACTTAGGTCGTAAGACATCTGCAACAATTGTTTGTATGTGCACGGACTGGGATTGTGCGTACGTGACTTGATCCTCGGCGGGGGTATGGATCCAAGAATGCGTCCAATGGTGGTCAGTGAAGGAATAGGCCTTTGGCCTGTTCACGAAATTCTCCTTGACGAATTTCGCACATGCCCCTCTGATAGGCGACTGTTTCATATGTTTATATTGCATACAGGTGGATTTGAAGGATGCCATGTGTTCATCCGCAAAGGTAGGCAAGAACATATCTGGCCAGGCTCTATTCACAGGAAAACGTTTGTTCACGTTGAGGGAATTATAGTGTCTTATAGCCTTAGCAAGCATAAATGGTCCAGTGGTTGCCATTGCTTCATCTTTAAGTTCCCGAGAAACGTTCTCATGGTAGAACTTAAGATTTTCCACGAGGAACTTCATAAAAGGGTGTCCAGGGGCCACTGCCATTATTGCATTAGATGGCAAGAGGTAATCTAGTTTATGATACACGTACGAGTGAAGTTCAGGTTCTTGCCCGATGACGCAGTCATATTTTCTAAATAGTTTATCTAATGGTCGCAAACATTCAACATCCAGGTCGGCATAGATTCCACCAAATTCATACAGGATGATTAAACGTGCTGCATCTATGCGCTGGATTTGTGTGGCATAGGAGTTGAACAGTTCCAAATACTGAGGGTACTTTTTTGAGATGAACATGCTTACATCACTGTCATTCCAGAACCATATTTGCCAGTCAGGATGGTGTCGTCTCCAACTTGTGATCCACGGTACTGTGTAAGATGGAACAAGATCGGATTTCCATGTTTGGTGTATTATGTGTGGAATTTTCAGCTTACTAAGTTTCTTGTAGTCTCCTCTCAATTTAAGCGGTGTTGACAAAGCCACAACATTCACAGCCCTCATAAGTAAGTAGAATGAAACAGTCAACACGAGTATCAAAGCCATTGTCCTTAACCCTCTTCGCAGCGTATTCCTTGCCATTATCTTGCTTTTTGGTAGAAGCTGCTTTCTAGTATTTAGACTGCACGCTAGCATCCGCCCGTACCTGAAACCAATACGATGCAGAGTACAACTATTTCTGGATACAAAGAAATAATATCATCGAACGAGTTATTTATCACTTATGATACAGATTATATCTATCTATCTATCTATCTATCTATCTATCTATCTATCTATCTATATATATATATATATATATATATATATATATATATATATATATATATATATATATACATATATATATATACATATGAGATATACATATGATATATATATATAGATATACATATGTACAATTGTTTGTATGTATATGTGGGGGCGCGCGTGTGGCGCATGTATGTATGTATATAAGGGCAAATTATGTATATATATATATATATATATATATATATATATATATATATATATATATATATATATATATATATATATATATATATATATATATATACAGAAATGGGAGGATTCAGCTTAGGATCTTGCTTTGACCCACGGATATCCTGGCTTATGAGAATACCGAGGTAGCTAAAGTGTTGGTTTCTCAATATAAGTGATGGGAGGAATTTTGCATATCAAGACATCATGTTGCCTTGGCTGTTTGAAGTTTTCTTGCAGGATACCTATGCCACTCTAATCTCATCGGTTCCATATTCTGGCTGCATATGGCATGTCACACTTAGTCACAATACCAGTGGCAAATACGAATATTATCTCAGTATCCTATAAATGTGGAAGATTGGTACCTCCTATAATATTGCCTCCATTGCGTTACCATTACCACTTAATTAACTTTCTCAACTGAACAGGCAATTTGTGCGGCCCGTCATACATCATACATCATACCTATTTTGTACCCGATGTTGATAATTGTAATTGATGTGGTAATGAGCAAGTGGTCGCTAGTGATGTGGTAGTCGTGATTAGCACGCAGCACTTGATAATGAAGGTGATAATCAAGTAGTTATTCCACTTCGTTTGCTGCTTCGTCTACTACTGCAGCAGCAGCTACTACTACTACTACTACTACTACTACTACTACTACTACTACTACTACTACTACTATTACTACTACTACTACTACTACTACTACTACTACTACTACTACTACTACTACCAGTGCTGCTACTACTACTACTACTTACTGCGCCACCACATTTTAAGCATATCACATAATTCCGAATAAGTTACCTTGTCAAATGGTCCAGAGGTCCTTCCCTCACCTGTTGCTACTAACATATGACCTAGTTACATCGACTGGCCGGACCATTCGTGCTCAACTGAAAGCGTATACAACCGCAAACATTTCTATAAATAGCATTATTAGTCTAGTAGTCTACTATTAAGGTTATTTTTGGTCGTAAGCGCTAAAATTCTGGAGGACAACAGCTACGGTTTGTTCGTTTGGGATCCGTAACCGCATTTGTCCCACGGGGTCAACTCCCAAGGGAGGATCTACGGAGAGCTCCCCCACCCCCCAGGCCACTCGTCACCCACTGGCCTCAACTCTCTTCCTGTTCCCTGTCACCCCTTACTTTTTTCCTGCATCAGGTCCGCACCCTCCCCTGTCTTCCTGTCCTGTACACATACCATTCTAACCAAGTATCTGGTCTGTCCCTTTACCTGTCTTATCTTCCCGTCATACACATATATTTAAAGGACAATTCCACCATGTATAAAACAGAGGCCCAAATAGTTTCTTATGGTATTCTCTACTTAAACCCAGTTACCTTACTGTTAAGGCTGTGATGCTGGTGACACTCTCAAAATATGACAACTCCTAGATTAGCACTCCTGTACCCTTTCTAACAATAGTTATCTAATCCCTGAGGTCTTGGTGTTTCAAATATAAGTTTTCTTTAACTTACCTGCTTGAGCTGACCTCAATAAAAACACAATTTCAATTTTACAGTGTTTTACCTCAAATGAGGTTTTCTTGATCAATAAAGGTTCATTTGATTTATAAATACCACACATGTCTGCTAAATATACTAGGCTAGGGCAACTGAAAGGCCACTTTGGAGTTTCTGCAAGAGAATACCTTACAGCACGAGATTTTGGTGGAAATTTTTACCTACGAAAGTAGGTCAATGGACAGCCATTCTCTCACAATGGACAACGGTCTCTCTAACAGGTTGACCTACTTTCGTTACTAAAATTTCCACCAAAATCGCGTGCTGTAACGTATTCTCTTGCAGGAAATCCAAATTTTTTACAGGCCATAACATATCCAATCTGGGTGTCCCGATTGTTTTAACCTTTGAAACCTTTTACTGACTAAGTTTAGCTAGCTAACTTCACGGTTTCACGGTTTCTCCTTTTTATCGTGGGAGAAACCTGTTAGAATAGTTTATGTTCTTGTTCTGTGACACTAAATCAAGTCACCTTTTGGAAGATATTTGATCACAGAAGCTGCAATTATCAGCTTTCATCATATATTCAAAAATAAAAAAGCATTCATTATGTTCTTGTATTCAGCTTCATTATGTATGTTTTCAACATTTGATCTGCTGTCATCACCTCCGACAAACCGTGTCTTGATTCAAACATCACACAACGGTGACATGAATAGCTAATGAGACTGACACTTTGCATCACTATAGGGTCAGGCATTTCCTCCTCGTTTCAACCTTATTGGCCTAGATTGATGCGTCCCCGCCAACGCTTTTCACCTATAGATACTTACATGTATATAAATATGAGGTGTATTTGTAGGACTCAGCCATTTCTTAGACCGTTCTGTCTCTACATATGCCAACGAGATCATGAACATATTTGATAAACGTCCAAATAGCCAAACTAACATAGAAAATCAACATCTAGACAAATGTAGAGTCAGCTTTTATGTTCTAGCCATTTCTATGACAAACCCCCATTTTATTTAGCTAATATAGTATCTCAACTTGTACGTAGCATGGAAGGCGCGATCTTCGGAAAAACCTGGCATTAAAGTGACATATATCATCGCACAGATATCTTATTCTTCTACATAACGAGAATAAGCTCCAGGACCGACACGGCTGCTGCAAAAGCAACATCGGAAACATATGATTCCTGGTGTTCTTCTTAATGGGTCCTGACTTCTAAGCTTACAGCAGCAACCAACATCCGCAACTAATGTATGCACTAGGAGTAACAATGAGGAGGCAAGATTGCAGAGAGTGAGTGGTAGAGACAAGCCGAGGCTGCCCAAGAATACATCACCTCAACCTAACACAAATCAACCATACGTGGAAAATCACGGCTGCCACTTGCGCAAATCATCGAGAGCAGTCCCCAGAATCACACACTTACTCACACGGACTCAGTGACATTTTGCTACCAAGCACTGGTAACAGTTACAAGGACCTACACACAGTTCTCTATCAGACACTGTTAACACACATAACACGGACCTACAAATAGTTATCTACCAGGAACTGCTAATTCCTACAAGGACTTACTAACAGTTTACAACCAAGCATTGGTTACCATTACAAGGATCTACACACAGTTTCTACCAGGCACTGGTAATTTCTACAAGGACCTACTAACAGTTTGCTACTAAGGCGTAGGCTTTTATTACAAGGACTCACTAGTATTTGCAACCAAGACAATGGTAATCATCACAAGGACTTGGAAGGAAAGACTTACTAACGCTTTGCTAACAGGCATGGGTACTTATACAAGGATTCATTAAGTGTACTGCGACTCACCTCTATACAGGGTCATTTGCTCAAAACCTTATGAAGTGTGGGACCTTCTATCACGAAAGGATAAAACTGCAAATACCTAAACCGTGAATAAGTAGGAGATACTGTTTGAATATCACGATATATGCAAGTCTATTATGCCTGTTTGTAATGTGAATTTGAAAAAATCTTAGAACGTTTGAAAGCAGTCAGAAAGACGGGACAGGAACACGAATTATATGGTTTCATAGGTAATATTGCAAGGTTGTTCATATTGTATGTATATATGTATGTGTGCTTTATAGACTGTTATTATACAAAATAGACCATGCATCATTTGATAGAGTGTGAATATAAGGATAAACAAAAACACGAGTGAAAGTGAGCCCATACAAAGTGAAGGCAAAACACACGTGAAGCAGTGATATTAAGAGGTTAACGTTTTTATGGTCAATTTTCCTGCATATTCAGGCTGAATCATGACTAGTCATTTATGATTGATGAAAAAACACGGAGTGAAAGGGAAAATAACACTTTTCCACTGGTAATTTTTCCATATGCTCCGAACCAGATTCTGGATTGTGGTGTGTGTGTGTGTGTGAGAGAGAGAGAGAGAGAGAGAGAGAGGTCAGATAGTAGCGTAACAACGCCTTGGATCAAATACTGTAGATTCACAAAAGATTGTGTAGAGTAAATTTTGCGAATTTACAGAAAATTGATTTTTGCGTTTTTTAACTTTGCGAATTGGCCGCAACATGGAGTGCCAGCTATACACTTAAAGTGGCAGCATTGATCATAGCGAATTTTAATTTTGCGTCCGAGGCTAAATGCTAAAAAATTCGAATTTGTGATAGGTATTACTACCAAAATATGAATATTACAAATTCCACATTAGGGGGATATGCGGTGTTAGACGTCCCATATGGCGCTTACCACACGTCGTGTGTGGCCTTTCTCTGTACAGCATGTATTTTCCTGATGCTCTTAGGTCTGGGGAACCTTGTGGTGATTGTCGCCAACATCAAGAGCAAATCACTCCGCCAGAAACCGTTCATGTGGCTTCTAGTGAGTCTGGCTATTGCGGACCTGATTTGCAGTCAGCTTGCGGTGCCAGCACACATTTTCAGGGTACTGCATCTGTTTTCAGACAAGTCATTGATTATATGCATGGTCCAGAACTTCGCCATTCTTTTCTCGACAGGAGTATCTCTGATTTCTATTGCAGCCATTGCTGTGATAAGATGCCTCGCAGTATTCCAAAAATACAATTTTAAGATCACTTGGCCATGCGTTTGGAGCATCATAATTATGGAGAATGTGATCGGAATAATCATAGCAGCCCTCAATACACACCCAAGTGCAACAGCTGTGTTGACTTGCACTGATAGTCCATATGTATTAAAGCAACGCTTACAACAAGGTTTGCGAATGCATTATATCTACTTCGTACTCATTGCCAGCACTTATATTGTTGTGTGTCTAGGTTATGGGCTTGTAATTGCTAAGATGAGAATTTGCTGCCGAATGCCTGTGCACCCATTACAAGAGGGTATTGCCTCGGGTGGTTCTGCTTCAAAAGAGTTGGAGAGTACAAAGGCAGCAGTGGCAATCATGCTTGGTTTCACCATCTGCTTTGTTCCCTCGACCATAGTTGCCATGATCTACGGTGCCAGGCTTGACGGTAATGCACTCAGAATTTCTGGCCTTGTTCAGGCCCTAGAAGTAACTGGGTTTACCAATCTGCTTAGTTACACGCATAGCGCAATAAACCCATTCCTTTTCATCTGGCTGAGCAAAACTTACAGACGTGACATAAAAAAGACGCTTTGCTTAAAATGTTGGCATCCGAATGAAGTTCAACCTGTTGCATAACATATACATATATAAACACACACACACACACACACACACACACACACACACATATATATATATATATATATATATATATATATATATATATATATATATATATATATATATATATATATATATATATATATACATATATACACGCATATATATATTTGTGGTTATTTATGATACTTATGGGAAATGTTGACCTCACCGTGCCTCTAACCCTGGTCTTCAGAACAATATGTATTGCAGTACTATGTTTTCTTCTGCGTTATCCCTTACTAATATAGTATTATAGTCATGATCTGACATTATTTTATGGTAAAATCATTATGATTGAGAAGTGTTTGATTGAAAATAATTCCTGCTGGCTTTTAATAATTGCTCTTCATTTTCATTTTGAATCATACTCAATTGATTGAGTTACGATGCAAGTTGTCATACCATGTCATGCCCATCTCTTGGTGAATAATGTTCCAGTCCCCTCTTTGTACATGTTCACTTTATTTTCAATTATATTAGGTAGGCAAGCTTAAATTTACATGTATGTACTAGTGTATTCTATGGTATTAAGACAAAATGAAATAATTGTCATTAGTTTAAGAAAGCATATAACATAAACAAGTGTGTATTCGTAGTATTTGTAGATAATAAAATATAATGAAACAATTGACAATAGTTTGTTGGTTTTGATACACGAAGGTTATGACGAAGTTATGACACCCAACACCTAGCTTATTAGCCAAACGGCATATCCGTTATTGCCTAACTAGGGACAGACCCACAGTGATAAGAAATCTGAGCCCAGCTTTTGAAGTTGGCATCATGTAAATGTATGAAATGCATTCCTTTCACGCGCAGTACAATGACCAAGTCATCTTCATATTAGCCCTTACTAATGGATGGCGATTAATTTCTAAGAATGACTTTCATGCTGATTTCGTCAAGGTGGGTATCAAGTAACATGTACGGCTATTCATTAACAACCTGACATGTGCATCAGTATGATTATGTACTCGGTGCGTACAATATACAGTCAAGAATCAAACCAGTACAAATCAGTTATTTTCTTACTGTTTTCTATGACGATAATAATAATAATAATAATAATAATAATGATAATAATGATAATAATAATAATAATAATAATAATAATAATGACAATACTACTACTACTACTACTACTACTACTACTACTACTTCTACTACTACTACTACTACTACTACTACTACTACTACTACTACTACTACTACTACTACTACTTAATAAACACAGACCAGTAAAAAACAATATAATTCGCAAACAAAGTGCTACTTTCTTGGCGCAACCTGATATATATGGCCGGCATAACTGGTGACCTCTCTTTTTTTGGATTTTAAAAGGGGATCTGACAATGATAGCTTATGCAAAGTTTAATGAATTCCTAACTGTGATGTATATACATCTAAGTTCTATGTATTACTGTCACTTTGTCGAATACCTTATTATGCCTTCAAATTTTCTGTTTATCTATTTGACTAGGTACATGCATCTCATGAATTTTTCATTGAATTGATATATATATTACATATTTTTGTATTGTATTGTACCATATTAGCATTGAAATTTTATCGTAAAAATGAAGGGACACTATACTTTCATATAATACCTTGCAATCTCTAATAATATCTTTCCAAAGGGCATTACTTTACATGATTCATACAGTGCCGACATTTAATTCCTGCACTAAATGCTTGGGAAGCCCAGGCATAATACACAACCATACGCCCGAATGCCACCCAGTTTCCTGGGCATGGGTGCATGGATGACCTCGTAACTACGGAGGTCATTGATGAGCTTGGCTTATTTTTTGACATGTTATCCATCATTGTTTGTACGACCAGGAACCGGCAGACGTCCGGTCGCCTGGTGCAGGAATTAAATGTCTATACTGTATCTCATCTAAAAATGTATCACCCAGTAAAAGATGCATGTACATAGTCAAATAGGTGGGAAAATTGGGCCGGTTTTACCTATTCTGATAAGAAAAGATGGTTGTAACATGAGCCTAATATAAATTCTCAGATTAATTTACAAATAAATGAAAGCCAACAACTACGATTGTAAAGTGAATCAATAAATGAAAATCTTTGATAAAAATGGGTTGGATATGAAGAATTAATACGCATATAATTTGCCTATATGAGTACATTTTGTTTTTTATGTGGAAAGAAAACCTCTTTTTAAACTCTTATACCTGAAATAAGATATTGAAGACCTCCAGTTTATTTGTTTTGCGTTGATTGGTCTACATATGTATTTGTACTTAATGGATTTTAGAATATAACGCAATTGAATTTTGCTTTCATTGCACTGTCATTGGGCAGCCTACCAGACAAGATACGTCAATAAATCTAGAATTTCGCGTTGTTGTTAAATATCACACACGTCATGTGTGATCAGTACTGCCATCTATTGTTGTAACTTAGACTAACTGGTCTCTGCTTTAGATAACAGTAAACCAATTGTTATACAATGACCATTACACCCCAGGCTGTTATTGCTAGTGGCCAGTCTGCCTAATGTGCACACCGCGAACCGTTTCTGATGAACCTCTTTTCTCGTATTTAATTTTTAACCACTCAAAATTATTTCGTTGCTGAAATAAAATTCAATATAAAAAATTAAGATAGGGGTTGTATGTGACCAAAATAAACTTAAGGTGATGGGTACCATTGTAAGCCAGTTAAAAGCCCTGTCCCAAAACACACCTCAAAGCAGCATAATCCTATATCTAGGCGTATCTCCAGGTTCCTGGGTGTTATCAGGTAGAGAATATCATCGCCAACTGTCATTAATCAATCCATATTCTGTTTTATTTCAAAATTTACAACTTTTTTTTCAAATGACATATTCTCATATCCTACGCAGGTGATGGCTACTGCAGGTTCAGAGTTACTTTAGGGATATCTTTGACTATGCCCTATAAGAAGTATTTTTTTGATTTTTTACTACTGAAGATTTTTACAGGCCATAACATTGAAAATTCTAGTGAGAAATCTTGACTCCAAGTGCATTGACCTCTTACATTTAGTAAAATGTTCAACTATTTATAGCAAACCTGACCTGCGCCTTTGTTTTGAGTGTGACGCGCGACCACTGATGTGTGTCTTTGTACGGCTGTCTTTTGTCCCTAGCACACAAGGGACCAACAGGCCTGTCCTTGCTGAACCACGACTTATTTATAGGCTCCACACACACGGTATCTCACTAATATTTTCAAATGTTATGGCCCGTAAAAGTCTTCAGCAGTAAAAAATCAAAAAAATACTTTTTATTGGGCATAGTCAATGACATCCCTAAGGTATCTGTGAAACTACAGTAACCATCAACTGCGTAATTAATGAGAATATGTCATTCGAAAAAAAAGTTGTAAATTTTGAAATAAAACAGAATATGGATTGAATAATGACAGGTGGCGATGATATTCTCTACCTGATAACACCCAGGAACCTGGAGATACGCCTAGATATAGGATTATGCTGCTTTGAGGTGTGTTTTGGGACAGGGCTTTTAACTGGCTTGCAATGGTACCCATCACCTTAAGCTAGTTGGTGCAATTATAGGGATGGATTGCAAAAGAAACATTCTTTGATTCATTCACGGTTCTTATATTACAGTTGTCAGTTAGTTTTCGACCAACATTTCGCGATAGAATATTTAAAAAATTTAAGTTTAAGAAGTTTAAAGCCAAATATTATTTTCCTCATTGTCAGTTGACAAAAATGTCAAGATTCACTGGTTTCTCCGTTATTTTAGCAGAAAATGGGTGTTGCGCAGGCATTGCTATCGTATATTTGATTGTCACTCCCGCGCAAGCAGTTACATGTATTTCTATCTCATCCCCAATAGTAAAGCGTATAGAAGTTGCGTATAGAATTTTGAGGTTTTCACATATTAGAAAGCCTACAGCTTATAATATCTCAGAACCTTGCACACAGACAGTGAACGTTTTTGGCGCTTATCTCCATATCGAATTTCACAAAAAGAAATTTGCTATATAAAGATCTAAGAGTATTTTGGAGAGGGGATACAATACAGTTGAAAAAATAAGTTGAAAAATAAGTTGAAAAAGATAGCTGTACCTCATTTCCGACAAAGATTCTGAAGGAAATGGTCATTAATTTTGAACCAGACAAGAATTTGGAAAAATAATGTGATACTCTTTCCTCCGTTTTGGTATTTTTTTCCAATTAACGAAATTTGATAGTTCCTGATTTATAATAGTGGATAGGAGCTCCGTTCAAAAACACGTTAAAAACATGTTTCTCCAGTTTTTACCAAGCGTTCCTCCATCCTGATGGAAGGGTACGTAAATTTGATAGTTCCTGATTTATAATAGTGGATAGGAGCTCCGTTCGAAAACACGTTAAAAACATGTTTCTCCAGTTTTTACCCAAGATTTCCTCCATCCTGATGGAAGGGTACGTTGTGGATGCTAAATGTATTCCTTATCAAAAAATCGTTCAGACTATATGTATGTTGTATGGGCTGCATTGTCAAATAAAAGCAAGGTGGAGGGGGCACTGCCCCCCATAAGCTACCAATAACTCAACACATCATTAAATTTCAGTACGATATAGTTTATCATTTTGGTATGATAAAGCGCCTTTCAACAGTCTTCCCTTTCCATGTGTGGTGTTCAATTGAGAAAATCAAACAGAAAAGTTTGATTCCTTTCAGCTAAGTGTGTAGAGGGTCAAAACTATAACGAGACAAGTTGTCGCAATACTGTAAGTAACTTCTTTCCACTATTGTCATTCTTATCTCATTTTTTCACCACAGCCACACTTCAAAATGCAATATTTTTCGACTGGCAGTCCAGTTATCATTATCACTTACAACTGGGCAGTGTCGACTAAGCTGCGATGTATACATATATATATATATAATATATATATATATATATATATATATATATATATATATATATATATATATATATATATATATATATATATATATATATATATATAATATATATATGACTTATTGTGTGTGTGTATACATAGCATGTGTGCATATCATGTGCCTACGAGTTACCTTTACATGTATGTATGTACTAATCAAGCCATGTTTCTTACGCAAGGCGTTTTTATTGAATGTAATAGGAACAATACAAGTGGAGTTTCGGGCTAGCGGTTGTCATCAGTTACCATAACACGACTATCTGGTCATACCACTATGTCTACTGGCTAGGACCAACACTCGGGGCTCTCACGGCAGCCACAATGGTGATACAGGTAACCTTTATCAAATTGCAAGACACATCCCTATGCGTTATGCATCACCTGGAATGATTTGGTTATTTTGTGCCAAAGTAACCTAATTCTGCCGTTGCTCACTTAAAGGATCCGCCGTGGCCAGTAGAGGGGTTAGGACTCCTGGATCCCCAGAGTGAGGTTGCAAGTTCGAGTCTCTGTTGGATCCTAAATAGCAGGTTAGCCTGTGCGGTGTTGTTGTGGGCGGGATTATGATTCTTAAGTAACTGAGACACTTCGGTGCACTTCGTTTCCCCCTACACACTTTCCTTGGAAACGTTGCTGGTCTCGATCGTGCGTGTAATAATGAAATAGTTATGACTGCCAATAAAAACCCATCGTGACCTTTAGGCTCATGACCCTCAAATCTCAATCATTATTACGGATTGTCCACAGCACCCGTTGAAATATGGTGCTATTTATATGTTACCCTAACATTTCTGAGTGCTGCACGCTCGCTCGATATACTTTTTAGGGTTCTGTGCGGGTTGAAAAAGTGCAAATTATATTTTCAAAGTGGGATAGCATAAGTACATTTAACCTAAGGACTTACATCTATCAAGAGTAAGAGCGATTCGTATTTACTAAAAAAAAATGTTTTGTTTTATTCCAAACTTCGCCTTTTCATATATCATTTGTATAATTTGTAAATTTTCTCCGAAGTTTTTCTTCCAGATTTTTGCTGGCAGTACCAGATGGGCGATCACTTTTCAAAGAACATCAATACTTTCAAAAAAGGATAAGTTAGTCGGTGGGTACATGTATTATAAAGGTTGTCAATATCATATCAGCTGTTACACAGACAACACATTGATTAAAACCTCCAATATTGTACAAAAAATGCATTTGTTTGTGTGTTATATGTGCCGGTATGTGCTCGTTTGTTTTTCTTTTGCTTGTTTTGTTAAGAAATAAAAAAACATGCGTTTTGCAGAAATTAAAAAAAAACAACATTGATTAAGACGGCAATGAAATAAATATGATAATACAGGCATTTCTATCGTAATGTATGTAATCTGTACAATTTGGGAATTTTGGATGAGGTCATTCAGGTTCCCAAGATGCTGACCACGGCAGTAGGTGTGATAGACAACACAACATCATGGAGTTCTGTAGGGGAAATGATAGGATTAATTAGGAGACAAGATACGTTTATATACACACATACAAATTACAATAAATAATCACACATGAAAGAGGATGTTGGTAATATCCAATATGAAAGGCGATTGACACTGATAACCAACAGTTCCTCGTTGTTTCTTTATGGCATACATGTAAATCTCAGGGTGATATGTGGATTCAAAACTGTGCATAATCAAATAGTTTAGCAATCTAGTTGCGGAAATCGTACATGTACAAAGTTTCCTGGGTTCACGCACATGCATAAAAAGTGCTACCTAGGTCATGTTCAAATTCAAAACCTTTTTTCTATAAAGTTTCTACTCAAAACTATTTACATTTAGAAAATATTTGAGAAGAGACTGTTATACCCGATATGTTATACATCTTTCAGCCACACGTTTCTCAATAGTTGCTAACTTATCGAGTAAAGCTAATCCTAACACATGTCAATTGCTAAACATATTTCTACTATAGCAATATACGTTCCTAAATAGTAAAAGTACAATCAATGGTAAAGAATATGTCAACACAGAATAATATCAATGAAGATTAAACACGATATAAAATATCTTTTATGCATACTTGCGGAAATAAACTATATTTAATCAATATTCCTTCTCGTTTCTTCATCATAGACATCCCATAATTTGCAAAATAGTAATAATGATAGAAATGGTCAACTCATGTACATTATAGTCCATGATACAGTACAACTTGATACCATTATGCTTGAAAATCTGTGAAATCTTCAATGCAAATATAATAATAACTCATCTTCTCATACCATGTTGGGTTCACTGACATGTGCATAACGGAACATGTATTGCATCTATTCCTGCATATAGGCTCGTAAAGCCAGTAGGATTATACACAAAAATGGCTGATGCCTTGCGGCCAACAAGTTATTAACATCCTTAGGGTTAGCATAGTGAAATATCACACTTTGATCTTTGTACAATAACTTAAACACTTACCACATTTTCATTTAGCAAGTATGATTTTATACCAATATGTTAGAACTACCAATAAATATAGAATAAATTCTTTCATTTGTCATTTTCAAGGTTTGAAAGAAAGATAAAACAATTTACTTAGGTTTATTTCTGTCAAAAACGCATTAGCCTAGTCACTAGGCGTTACTGTGGTTTACCATATTTCATATACATCCATGTCTGCATTTATAATGTACAAGGGCTCTTGGCCTACTGTTGGCCATTTTATTCACACAAACGCTACACGAGGGAGTTGTACTGCATTTCCAACTACCCTCACCAGTATACCGCTGTGCCACCTATCCATGAAGGATGACATCTAAATATGGCCGGGGAGGCAAGCTACCTCATTTTTTTGATAGTATCAAAACTTTTGTCACGCTTAACACTTCAAAACATGGTTTTCAAGAATGAACACAAGAATCATCATAACGATTTTACGAAAGGATTCTGTGTATATATTTGAAGTGGTGGAAACCACCGTCTTGCCCAATTCCAAATTTGTCACATGACCAAAGCGAGCTGGGTCTTTGACACGTGGTAGTTGTCGGTTTCCATCATAAGTACATAATGTTCACTGTTTAGAATTCAGCTGTGTTCCTCCTTATCCTCACATCTTATTGGTGTAACTGGAAACAAGAGGCAAAACCGTCGATTATGAAATGAAAATGAGTAAATCAAGTTCATGTTAAATTTTGAACCTGGAAATTGGTTCTCTAAGATTAAAAGGTATGGTATTTCACCAAACATATATAATGTAATTGATCTATATAAAGCCACGCACTTGACCATTTTATTCCTTAATAACGTGTTTAACAAGTTATCAGGTTTAACGTGGACGATGATTTAAATCAAGGATTCTTAATCAGCAAGAAATGAATTGGGCAATGTAGGAGATGTATGTCAAACCCTGCTATCTTTGGAAATTACACAACAGATTTATGTTTGTGCAGTCTCTGGATATAAAAAACATTTGCCTCTTTATAAGTATTTTTCATTACTCAATAATTTAACTCAAGTTTAGTGAAATGACCTACCTTCATGTAGTTGGTCCAAATTTCATCTTTGGTGCGAATTACCTTTGAGATGCGTACGCTGTAGATTACACCATCAATCTTATCACAGGCGCCAGACCACCCAATACCTTGACCAATCTCTAAATCATACGTCGAGGACTGTATCTCGCCAGAAACGGACCCTGAAATAATTACATTCATAGCACATTAACACTTAGCGCACAGAAGAATTGGGGGGAAATCATTCAGGTAAAGCATGATTTGGAACATATTCCAAGCAGAAACGTTAATCAGAACACTACCAACAACTCTCCTATATGTTTTGTGAATTCGCAAGTGGATATCATAAGTAACCTAGATCCAAATGGTATTTTTAGAGCAACTGCTATGCAATCATTAAAGCATTAAACAAAGGGTAAGGTATGTTGAAAATATGCTAATTTGTAGGCCACTATTCAGTAAGGTACGTTTCTATTCTTCGGATAGAGTGTCCAATTGATATCTGCATAAGAAGTATGTGAAATAGCTACATAAGCACATTGCCAATCACTGCATACAATGTAAAACTTAAAGTGTAATTCTACCTTCAAATCTAAAAAGGATATTTGTTAGAGCTCAATGGCACCCTTCTTAGGACACCTTGATTATAATTGTACTCAATAAACTGACTGAGATATTATTGTTAGAAGATGACTTCATTGAAAGATCCATATTTGTCCCTTGGGTGCCTGATTAGTAATGTTAATTAGATGCGAGTAACATCACACCAGGTCAACTGCTCCTGAGACAAACACTTGGCAACAAGGACTGGGGCTCAGTGGACGGCTCAAAACATGAGCACACACAGCGAATTGTCAAGCTTTTGGATGCAACAATAATATTAGAAAAGGATCTGAGAGAACATTTTACTCAATTCCTAACCCAGAAAGAAATCCAGAAAAATTAGATTTGATAGCTCGATGGCTCCATAATATAAGAAATGGCTGGACTTTGAAGACTTTTGCTACTTACTAGAAAGTCTGTGAGGATCAATTTGCTCCTATCTGCTTTCATGAGGATTTAGAAACTTGTATAGGAGCTCTATCTCCAATAGCGTATACCTTTGCATCGCCTGAATGCAACAGGACGTTGCTAGTACTGAAGGATTGCGTTGTGTTACACAGTCAACATCTTCAACCTCATTTTTTTCCTCCAGAATATCTCACTCAGGCCAAGAGATACAATACCCCTCGGACAGAGACACACAGACTTCAAAATTCACGAAAGTCTCTGTTTCCTACTCATTTCCCTCCAGGTTATTGTTCTCAGAGTCTGACATATGTTCATTTTAAGAATATACTGGTTCGATTACCAAGATTTCCCATAACTGTCTATCAATCCAATAAGACTGAGGCACACAGATTGACGTTGTCCCCACGTTCTCTGTGTACTGACTGAACTTTCTGTTTCTTCGCAATACTGTTGTAGTTCAAAAGGCATATACTGTAAATCACTTAAATATGGCGTGAACATCATATAGCGCAATTATGGTACTGCCATGGATAGCGTGATCTAAGTATAGCGGTGAACGGGAACAGTAGCTGCAAGTTCAATTAATAATTTAATAAAGACGGGGATGTTATTATAGCGCATATGGGCAGAGCGCTATTATCGCTATCTTATTGTTCCCGCTATACTTAAGTGATTTACAGTATGGAATTGTATTTCATATACTTGTGATATCCTAACATTAACTATGTCTCACTGCAATTGAAATTATTGTTCCCATATGATGTGTATTGCAGTTAAGCTACTGGGTAAAGCTTGGAAAACTAGAGCAGATGCAATCCTTTGGATCAAGTGTATTGCAATCAATTCCGAGGCCGTGACAATACACATTCACAACTTACGAATTGTAAACTTCTTCCATCACAAGATAACAGTGTCAGAACATTGAAATGATACTAGATTCCAGTTTTCTTTGTAACCTGGTGGAATATCTTGAGCTCTATTAAGCTTGGCCAAAACCCCTCTACTACAGGTCACTTTCCCTTATTGGTGTTGCCACACAAAACCTGGTATACCTCTAGGAAATATAACTTATAGGTATACACTGAGAAACAGTGCCTTGGTTTGTATAGCCTGATACACCAGTTCTTTCTTTGCAAGTCATTTACCTTTGGGAGCATTTATTGGTGTGTTCATACTGAATTGCCTTCAACCTAAATGTTGTTGCATATCAATGACATTACAGCCTCTTTCTGGCGAGCTCCGATAAGCTCAAAGATGAATGCCTCCATGAAGCTGCTGAACCAGAGAATTTGCTGTATTTTTCAAGGGACAAGTTTAAATATCTGTCAATCTGTGGAGTATATTTGTATTCAAAGAAGGTAGAGTTACACTTTAATTAAACATCAGTAACCAGTTAAGGTCATCCGAAGCCGTATGTCCTTACATGTAAACACTCTTATCTATAATCTGGAAAGTAAACAGCACCACTTCCTTAAATGGCCATAGCAATTAATAAAAAATGGTCTCAACATTTTTCCTAGAGACTCCCCCAGTCCCCAATGGAGTTTTGCAACTCTCTATCAATATCAATTCCAGTAGATCACACACAATTTTTAACAATCACTTTACACACATTATCTAAACATGGTCTAGAGTGATCGGTAGGGTAAGCCTTAATAATAATTTTCATCAATGAAATTTTCATCAGGCGTAGGATGGAAAAGGACCAGATACATCCTGGGGACAAATATAAAATATAAGCAGAACAAAGGAATTTATAGCAACAAGTCTATAGCTAAAGTAATAGTGGTGAAATGGACACATATTTTTTATCATTACGTTCACAGCTCAATTGCCCTGGACACGTGCGACTGTTTATTTTGGTGCGTGTGTGACGAGTGTCTCGTGTTGTTTGTTTATTGACCAGTAATTACTGTTGTCTTTTTTGAACGCTCACCGAGCGGGATTTTTTTTAATTTTCCACCCACCCGCCCATTTAGATTGGTTTTGGACTGCTTCGCTCTGCTAATTAACATTTTTCAACATAGAGGGCAGGTATCAATGAAATGATACATTGTTTGTTCTAATACGTCATCAACAATTTTACTACAAGGTACTATAAATACATAATCTTCAGCATTGTTGCATTATTAGTAATACTATTACGTTGATTTCGCCGTGGGCTCGACAATCTCTCATTTAACTACTGCTTGCCTGCTCACTGCATTGAGATTGCTGGGCGCCGGGAGGAATTAACTGGCTTTTTAGATAGCATCGTTAATAAATGTTGAAGTGGCTGACTTGTGTTGTTGTGATGTAGTAATGCTCAAAAATAATTGAATTCAATATCTGGGTGGGTTGCAAATCATTAATACAAGTTGTCAGACACTGACCAAAAAGATCTTGATGGAAATGGCAGTTATGAGGAATTGGAAAGTTTAGTTGATGACTATTCATGTGAATTTTATGAATTATTCTGGAATGATATAAGTAGCCTTTTTATCAATCGCTTCAGGTTGAAGCTGTTCGTGTTTTTCATGGTGCATTACTATTTAAGGATACTCACTTTCTTGCACCATCCGTCCATCGAGATATAGTTTAGTAACCTCTGGGGAGCTTGTCAGGACGTGATAATGCAGTTGATAGTCGCTCTGTATGTAACTCTGGGCAATGACTGAACCCTTCTCCACATAGAACAACATCTTGTCATTGATGATCAGTTTAGGAAAGCCATATGACTCTCGCTTAAGAATTGCATAACCACAAGACAAATCGTTGGCTTTCATCCATATCTCAATAGTGATTGAATGCCTGATCTGAAGCGATGGAGATGTAGGTATCCTGATTCCACCATTCATGAGTGAAAGACCAACTGAAAGAGTGGTGGAGCTCACAAAGGATGCGGCATCTTGCATAACTCCATGGTTACGATAGGGACTTGCATCCAGTATGGCATCACCATGCACAACGTCACGTGGCACCTCATCAGCAAATTGCAGCAGCAGCACAGTGCCTGTGTCATTCTGAAATCTCAATTCAGCTGGAAAAAAGTGTTTTAACGTATAACATGTACTGTAGATACATTTTTCTAGTACCTCCGTGCAGTGTTTCTCTCTCACCCTTTTCTCTTTTGACTGAGCTACCGATGTAATCAGTATAATATACAGATTTTTATCTCAGGCTCTGAATTAACTGTAATATTGGCACTGGTAAATAAGTCTTAGATATCTTCCAGAATAGTAGAAATGCTTAAGGTGTCAGTGTTTCTTTATTTGCTAACAAAGTAACTTCTTTCACTTGAAACAAAAACACTTTTTAAATGTACACTGAAAGGTATTTCTGTGGGATTGGTAAGTGAACACCATATACAACGGGCAACATTTAAGGTGCTTCGATAGACTGTAGCAAGTGTATTTGGACATCCTTAGAACACAAACTGTACCCAGATTATATCAGTAATTTGTTATAATCATTAGGTTTCTGGCATAACGATGCCCTGTCTGTTTCGAAAACCTTAACATGACAAATCTTAATAGTGCAGAGAAACTAGAAATACCAATCATATGTAAGAATATTTGACAACTTCCAACACCAAAACCTATTTATTTGGCATTAAATAATGATAATTTTGGCGTACACACACATTAACGAATAAAGCATCATGCGGGATGGGTGTGCTGAATAGACACCATTAGACTTACCTTTGCATTGGTCCTTTGGATTGATTCGTAGTCTGCATGGTTTAACCTTTAAATAATTTAAGAAAACAGGCTAAATATGTGTTATGGCAATATGTAAATGGCATGTTACATTGCGGTCATATGTGTTTTCCGCTGTATTGACATTTACCAATGGAGGACAGAGGCATTATTAACGTTCTCTTTATTTCTCATAAACAGAGGCACCTCTCTTGTTGTATTCCCAAGAGGGTACAAGAAATGTCATACATTTTGGATGCATGAAAAAAAATTTACATGGATATTTACAATAAAGTCTCGAATTCGAATGAAGTGGTTTGAGAAAATTGAAATTCCTAATTAGCAAAAATGAATAAATCAATGCCTTGATTACTGGTTATTTAGTATTTTTTTAAATTTGGCACATTTTATTTTTCCTAGTTGAAAAAACAAACATTTATGTAAAACTTCAATGTATAAAAACACATTTACGTATATAAAACACATTAGTTCAAAACACCATTGGCTTATATTACAGGTCTGGGTAATACCCAGATGAGCAAAATGATATAAAAAGATAAAGTTTCATCACAAGCTTGCCTGTTCAATGATAGCGCTATCTATTCATATCAGCCCGACATACATACCTTAAATGTCATTTCTCTTGACTTATTAATCAATATTCAAGTATTATGCATATGGCTTTCCTTGCTGTAACACATCACATGCTGCACGTTAAGTCATGCCTCCATTTATTTATCCTTTTCTACATCTTTATAGAAGACCATTGTATTTTTATGTACAATTTTAATTTTTTACTGATGATCTGCAGTTGAGGAATATATGCTGTTTGCGCTATTCTTGCCTTAAAGATTTCACAGTAATCATATGGCTTGTAACCTATTTAAGACTTTGTATGGCATCGATCTGTGGCAAATGTGCAATATAAAGATGTGAAAGGATAGGAAATTATCTGACTAGATTAGCTACTTTACAAGAGTAAACTAGTTGAGAATTGGGAAATGTGTGGCGATTCGGACCCCCTCCTTGAAAGAAAATAAAATAAGCAAAATATATAAATGAAAATGGATGTTTAATGAATTTTGAATAAAATGAATTGACTACCCTTATATCGTTGCTTATATATTTTGTTGGCTTACCAAGCTGTAGTATTCAACATCGTCCTTGTCTTGCAGAATATAACAATCCTGTTTTTCAGAGAAGAAGTATTCTGTCAGTTCGCACGTTTTGAGGGCTGAATTGAAGTTGAATCCATTGCAGGATGGTGTTCCCATACATCGGCAGGCGCACTGAATATCACTGGACACCATGAAGCTGTGAGTCGTGTTTGGAGCGGCCTTGTTTTTACCACATGGGGAGAGAAAATTGAGAGAGTCTTCCAGTACTGGTTCAGCAGCAGTGACATCCATCAATTTTAACAAGTATACAATGATAACTGATAACTGAAAGCATCTGTATTCACCCATCTCCTTTGTGTTATCTGCCTATACCTTAATGCAGCACAGGAGAGAATAGATAGTGCATTATACATGCTTCGCCCAATCACATCTGTATACGTGTTAATGGTATTAACTATTAATTAACCTCCTTACAGAAAGATGCGTTTGTTTGTTCTTCTCTTTTTCTTTTTTTTTTTAATGTATAGAGGACAATAGATGTACATGTGCTCCACTCGTCATTGCTCACTTGAAGCTATCTCTAAGAAAGAACAAAAGATGACCACATTTTAATTGTTTGGTCAGCCCATTGCTGCGTAGTTTCCGGCAGCGGCATGATTTCAATGAACGTCAGTGATGGATGGGGTATTTACCCGCCCTAGTGTACTATCTTGAATGATTGATTTATTATTTTCGTCACTGATCAAGTCCACACATATTCTATAAATAATAAATGGAAATAGTGTCATTTGTATGTATGAAAGGGGTTGATGGATTAGGTTTCTAAGCAATGTTGTTATTATAACTGAGGGTCAATAGGACACATTGGCGGAGAGCATGTAGACACCGAACCCGCATTAAAAAACCATGACATTAAACTTCTGGGTAGTGCAAAGCAAATGAAAATATTGAACTAAATAAAGGGAAAAGGTTGACATCCAAACCTATTTGACAATCAAACCAAGCATCAGTATGGTTTATCAATGCCAACATAGATTTATGTGTAACCAAACCTTGGGGAATACCACAACATAAACTCATATTATGCTGCTACATGTATCTCTATACAGTTCATGCCTTTAGTGACCAAGTGCACCATGATCACTTACTCGGTTGCCATACATTTGCATTCACTGCCTTATCACTGGCCTTCATAACCCCACACTCGAGCTTACAAATGTCTCAGTAGATACAGTTGTGGTTTGCCTATGCACAGTAATGTGAAGTACATTATACATCAATAAAACTAAAATTGCGAGTTGTTAATCTGATATTTGCAAAATATTACACACGTCATATGCGATGAGTACTGCCATATATTGTTGTAAATTAGACTAATTGTCCTAAATATTATCAGCTTTCCTTGAAATTTGGTGTATTAATAGCTAATAGTATTTTGAAGGGGGATACATAGTATCATTTCAATTTCAAACGTATTTCTCATTTTCGAGATCAAATTACCATTAACTCAGTATATTATCAAATTTCAATAAAAGATATAGTTTATCACTTTATTTTATAATAAAGCACCCTTCAGCATAGTTTTTCTTTTCATATCTTGTTATCTGGATTTAAACGAGAAACGAAAAGTTTATTGTTCCGTTGACAAAATCAAACAGAATATTTTGATTCATTTCAGCTAAGTGTGTATAGGGTCACAACTCTAACGAGATAATTTGTCGTTTAACTTTTTTCCGCTATTGTCATTGCTATTTTCCTTTTTTTTCACCATGGCCATATTACAAAATTAAATATTGCCATTGCAGTAACATTGGGTTAAATGATGGTTTTCGCCTGGCACCCCGGTTGCTGCGAATCTATTCTCAGTGGAGCCCGCCTGGTGTTGGACCCTCATGGGCCATCTTTTTTTTTCAGAATGAGATAACAATTTATTAGATGTTATGATAAGAGAAGAATCCAGCTAGATATGACCATTTTGTAAAGTGCCAATTTTATATGTTAGTAATAGAAAGGACACGGGGACTGTGGGTTATAGTGGAAACCCTAAGGTTCCACACGCGTTGGGAACCGAGGGTGGTCCACTATAACCCACAGGTCCCGAGTAGTTGTGGAAACCATCCTGATGGCAATTGTATGGATATTTATTACCAGTCCCACTCTGGTACTAGCAGATGATTGGTCAATTTCTTTGGTGTACCAGACTGCATTGCAGTACTAACATTGTTTTTCATTAATTGTCAATGTTTGTATCCAAATAAATGTTTGACCTAAAGTTTACAGGCATAGCCTCGTTTTGGACCCTTGACGACGAAGAAAAAAATGGCGGACATTGCTTTTCACATCGCCGCTAGAAATTGTGATTTGGCGTTCAAAACACTACTTGCACAATACAGTGTGTCAACATGGTGTATATCTGGAAATAAAGATGGCAGAAAGTAATTAAGATTTAGGTTGGTATATCAATAATTCAAAAGTGAAATCATTGCCGTTTACCACTTTAGTCCGACAAAAATCTCCGTTGCTGTCTGACTTGGGCAACCGCTTTTTTAATTATTTGTGACAAAACGTTCGAGTTTGACACCCAAACTTGTCAAACCTCTTAGGGGCACTAAGTCGTGTATGGATAAACACACTTTTTGTCTCAACTCCACAAAATGTTGATTTTCCTCATTAGGTCCCATAGTTAAATTTCCCCATTGCCAACGATACAGATGTGAGCAATCTCGCGTGTTTGTGGGGTAGGGGGGGGGGGGGGGGGGGGTGGGGGGGTGTAGGGCTAGCAGAAGATAAATTTGTTACCGGCCTCGTGCGATATGGCTGGTTTCTCGCAGACACCAGGCCGTATCCCTTATTTCACAAAGAGGATAACTAATAGTATGTATATGTATGTATGTATGTGCGTACGTATGTATGCATGTATGTACTGGTCTCAGAAGACAGCAAGGACAAGAACTCAACTGCTTCAGTAGCCATATGTCTGGCTGTTCCCGTGGGCATCTAGGCAGGGTAAGTATTTTTAGTACGGAAACATTCATGTCTGTATTCAGTCCCCAGGTAAGAATGTATGTATGTATGTGTATGTGCACGCAAGTATGTATGTATGTATGTATGTATGTATGCATGTATGTATAGTTCAATAGTAACTGTATATAATTCCCATAGTAGTATGGTTAACATTATGACAGGTAAATGGTGAGTTTTAGCTTTTACTTATAGTATACATGTAGCTTATACTTGTGTAGTATACTAGTTTTATTCTTTAAAAATCATACATTTGAATAAAAGAAAATAGTTAGTAATGAGATTGCTACATAAGTATTATGACGACGAATAATTGAAAACAAGACGTAATTACATTGCAGCAGAAGTGTTAAAGATGTGACCTGACTCGCTCTAACAATGAAATTGCCAGTAAATAGTCCAGGGCATTATGAAAACCATTGTCAATTATCATTTCCCTTGTACGGCGTTGCCTATTTATATGTACCGACACATGTCATGATTCTTAATGGGAGATGCCTTAAAACATGTTTGTATTTGCAATGAGTATGTAGGTGCATTAGTGAGTTCGCAGAATCGGGTCTGCTCTGGATCTCCATGAGCAGGTTGGCCAGGTCGCTATATACATGGGCGGCATTGGGAAGGGTGTTTGTGGTGCCTTTCATCTTGAGGATCCGCTGTTGCCTAGAGGTCAGGACAGCTGGCTCCCAAGCGCGAGGTAGCAGGTTTGAGTCCTAGATATTGGGTTGGCCTGGTCGCTATATAGATGTGCGGTGCTGTGGAGGGCTGTCTATGGTGCCTCACTAAGTAAGCTAGACATTTCGGGACTCTGTGTTTACGTCTACAAACTTTCGTTGACATCTCTGCCGGTCTCCATCGGGTATGTCATCATTGAAATAGTTACCACTGCCATGGTGACCTTTAGCTATGCCACTCAGATCTAAATAGTTATTCATGTCTGATATTGATATTGGCAACCAAGATGAATAAACACATGGCTAAATTACGGATTGTCCACAGCACCCCTGGAAATATCGTGCTATTTATATGTTACCCTATTATTTATGAGTGTTGCGCGCCAGCTAGATTTGCCCTTTAGGATCCTATGTGCGAATTTTATTTTCAGAAGGGGAAAATCAAGTACATTCAACCTGAGCACTTACATCTATCAGGAGTAAGAGCGATTCGTATTTACCAAGAAACGTGTTATATTTTCATTTTAAACTTCCGCCTTTTCATAAATCATTTGTGTGCTTTGTAAATTTACTCCCATTTTTCTGTTCCAGACCTTTGCTGGCGGCACAAGATCGTCGATTATCTTTCAAAGAACATCAGTACTTTCAAAAAAGGATACGTTAGTTTGTGGGTACATGTATTATAAGGCTTGTCAATATCATATCAGCTGTTACACAGACAACACATTGATTAAGACACCAATGAAACAAATATGATAATATAGGCATTCCTATCGTAATATATGTAATCTGTACAATTTGGGAATTTTGGAGGAGGTCATTCAGGTTCCCAAGATACTGACCAGGGCAGTAGGTGTGATAGACCACACAACATCATGAAGTTATGTAGGTGAACTTATAGGGTTGATTTGGAAACAAGATAATCCTAACAACTGTCAATTGCTGAACATAGTTCTACTATAGCAATATACATTCCTAAATGATAAAAGTACAGTCAAGGTGAAAGAATTTGTCCACATAGAATAAAATCAATTAAGATAAAACACCTGATATAAAATATCTTCTATGCATACATGCGGAAATAAACGGTATACTGATCAATATTCATCCTAGTTTCTTCATCGTAGACACTCCATAAATTGCAAAGTTTTAATGACAATTAAAATGGTCAACTCATGTACATTATAGTCCATGATACAGACTGACACTGATTTGTTTTAAAGAAAGAATAAACTGTTTTACTTAGGTTTGTTTAAGTCAAAAACGACTAATAGCCACTAATAGCCTAGCTACTAGGAGTTATTACTGTGTTTTACTGTATCATATATATATATATATATATATATATATATATATATATATATATATATATATATATGTATATATATATATAAATATATTTATATATATATATATATATATATATATATATATATATATATATATATATATATATATATATATATATATATATATGTATATATATATACATATATGTATATGTATACATATACAAATATATATATATAATATATATATACATATATATATATATATATATATATATATATATATATATATATATATATATATATATATATATATATATATATATATATATATATATGCGCCTCTACTACGTAAAGGCTTGTGGCCTATTGTTCGCAATTTAGTTCAAACAAATGCCACACAAGGGAGTTGTACTACATTTCTAACTACCCTCGCTAGTATAGCCCAGTGCCATCTATCTACAAGGGATGGCATCTGAATATGGCCTGGGAGGCTGGCCACCTCATTATTGAACGGTATTAAAAATGTTTTATTTGTTTTGAAGTTTTGTCACGCACAACATTTCATGATATAGTTCCCATCAAAGTATAGAACACACGAATCGTAAAAACATTCTTAGAAGAAGATTCTGTGTATATATTTGAAATGGTAAAAACCACCGTCTTGTCCAACATCAAATTCCTCACATGACCAAAGCGAGTGGTAGATGTCCGTTTCCATAAGTGGGTCTCCACAAGTACATAACGGTCGCTATTAAGAATTTAGCTGTGTTGCTCCTTATCCATAGCAGCCTTACATCTCATTGGTATAACTGGAAACAAACAGGCAAAACCGTCGATTGTGAAATGCACATAAGCAAATCAATTTCATGTTTGATGATGAAAATGAACATTGATTCTCTAAGATTAAAAGGGTCCAGTATTTCCGCCAAACATTTCTAAGGTAATTAATTTAAGCCACACACTTGAACATTCTAGTCCTTTATAACATGTTTAACTAAGAAAGCAAGTATAAGATGGACAACGAGCTAGTTTAAGCATTCTGTCATAAACTCTGTCATCTATGAAAATTACACTGCAGATTATGTTTGTGTAGTCTTTCTCGATAAACAATATTTGCCTCCTTATAGCTATTTTTCGTTATGTATATACTTATTACTTAAGCCTAAGCTCTGCTAAATGACCTACCTTCCTTGTCTATAATGATATCTTTTGCATCTTTATAACTATGTTTCGTTATGTACTCATTACCTAACCCTTAGTTCAGTGAAATGACCTACCTTCATATAGTTGGTCCAAATTTCATCTTTGGTGCGAATTACTTTTGAGATGCGTACGCTGTATATTATACCATCCATCTTGTCACAGCCGTATGACCACCCAATCCCTTGACCAATCTCTAAATCATACGTCGAAGACCTTATCTCGCCAGGAAATGGACGCTGAAAGGAGTGTGTTTATAACCCTTTAATACGGCCAAAAGCATTCTGGAGCATTGTGGTAAATCTTCCAGGTAAAGCATAGTCAGGAACATATTGCAAGGAGAAGCGTTTATTGGAACACTGCCAACAACTCCCCTTATGATGTTTTGTGAATTCTCAAGTGAATAACGAAAGTATCGTAGATTCAGACGATACTTTTTAGAGCAACTCCAATGCATTCCTGATGTATCCAAACTGTGGATTATGATGATAATCCGGTGATTAGAAATATATTACTATACTTCGAATAGAGTGACCAATTGATATCTGCAGGAGTATATAAAGTT
>OZ012685.1:23680199-23724199 GCA_963942565.1 Maea johnstoni
ACCATTAGAAGATTTCAAGCGGAATACCCAGGCAGAGCGACACCATCACAATCTTCAATTTACACTTCAGGAGCGTGCTTTCATGGTCAGGTGTTTCTCTGTTAGTTAGCTGACATATTTAGCTTTGCAGCGATGTATGAACAATGTAGGTGGTTGCATTTTATAGGGACACCATGTACGCTAGTATTGAACAACACTGCGGCATGATAGCTTCTAACTCAACACTCGTACCCAAAAATTAAACTGCACATCACAGGTAGCTGTCTGTCGCGTGTATTACTATATACTTAGAATTAACACGGTATACAGTTTATATGAAACATATCAAATGTATTCTCAACTAAAGAGAGAATGATGCTCTAGGGTACTAGTAAAATAATCTTTAACCAAAAACATTATGGATAAGTGGGGTAAAGGATCTCAGTCTACATTGTATGTATCCACCCTTTCACAGGCACATCTACCGATGTATAAGCCTGTTCAAAATACAAAAGTTACCTCTTATCCGCAATCATGGACTGGGGACCATCTAATATTTTAAATCAAGGGATTACGTGTCACTAATGTACCTTTTCAGCATGGGCTAAAATATAAGAGGTACCAAGAGTAAAACACACACACACAAAACCCCGACATACGCAATGTTTTCAAATGGAGTTCCAGCACTATCAAACTTCACAAATATCAAGATATTTGCCCACTTAAAATTTTAGCATTTCTCTTTGTGGTATGTTTGGCACAGTTTTTCCTGCATCCTGCTTTTGTTTGATTATGAAGCCAATAAAACGTGTGTTTTGTCTATAGAATCATGATTCTTCACAAAGGATTTGAACCTGAATTGCTACTAGTATCTGAATCACAAACCGTAAGGCCTGTTTTACTACGCACAAGCTGTTATGTAATGCTAATTGAGTTAATTTGTACTGGGCCAGCTCTGTGGTGTGTGTGTGTGTGTGTGTGTCTGTGCGTGTATGTGTGTGTGTGTGTGGTTGATAAATGGAGCTGCCTTATGCAGAATATGTAACGTCTATACTCATTTCAGTTTGACTTTCCCCTTTATTTGTTAAACGCGATGTTAGTTTATTAATTGTGAATATGTAGGGGAACTTAAAAATGCGACCTATGTAAAAGACGTTTTCATTCCCTGATGTTAGAAATTTCGATTAGGAAAAGATGAAAAAATCCAATAAATGAAATCAAATATGCAGGATTATTATAACAGGGGCATTCCATGCATAGTCCCATAATGATGGTGCATAGAATTACTTTGTGAACAAGCTTATGATGGAAGACATTCAGTCACCTCACAGCATGGCACCTTTGTTCATGACTTCTCTGTCACTTGCTGTTGTTAATCATTTCGACGGGTAAAAGATGGCAATGGCATTCCGCATATCTTCCCCACAACTTCAAAATCATACCACCTACAGCACTATATAGTCCATGAGCCAGAGGGTTGGTAAGTACCATTACATTCATTTATTTATTTTTGTTGATGGGGGGGGGGGGGGGGGGGGGATTCTTACCAACGAATTTGAATATCTCATATTCCAATCTTCCATTTGATGTGAGGTTGCAATACAGGGTGGCACCTAGGTCAAATATATTCAGCTTTTAGTGACACATCCTGTTGTCTCCTGATGGGCCCTATGATAGTCAGCAAGGGAACCCAATTATAAGCATTATGAAAGGTTACTGCTATTTAGGCATCCTAATATTTCAGTCTATGCTTCAACATACATATATAGATAATCATAAAATCCTGGATTGTCCAAGTGAAATATATTCATTGCGTACACAAATTGATATTGGGAATTTGGAATTTCAATTATAGTCACTTTTCTGTTATATTGAGGGTTAGTCGTAATTGACCAATTGATATTTGAAGTAATCTGTATTTTTTCATTATTTGTTTTACGGAATAGTTTCACATATTCTCTGAGAGATAAAAAGAAAAATGAATATTACCTAGAAGGAATTTTGAATTTTGATTGTCATCACTTTTTTCTGCCATATAGTGCCAAAGTCTTGAGTAGCCATTTAAAAGTGATGAAAAAAAATGGAAATACCTGGCAAAACACATTGCTCCCATCAAATTAATTTCAGAGATGAAGAGTAATGATCAATGCGGAGGGAATGGCAACTCATTTTCTAATTTTGCTTTATTCAAATGTAAGAAACATTTTTTTTACAACAAATTAGACTAGGTTTTCATTCTATACTTATCTTGTATTGCCTGAAATCTCTGGTGAGGAATACATTAAGCGTCACAACACTACTCACGACATGGAATAAAATGTGTGAGGTTAAATGCTGAAAAGATAATAGCTGATGTTTTCAAAAAAGCGCCTCCACACTTGAACAGATAGACTTAGGGGATTGTAAGCAAAGTGTGGTGTTTTGAAATAATAAGTCATTAAGCAAAAAGCAGTGTCTATTGCCTAAAATCTTCTAAATGTAGCATCCCAAGTTCAATATGCAATTAGCGCTTATGGCATATGATACGTACATGTATGCATATTTCTTTCACAGTAAATCACACCCTATCATCATAATTCTATTTACCCAATCCAATATCCATTGTCCTATTAAATTTTGTTTGGTTTGAAATTGTCCCATTTGAACTTTCATCTTAGCAAGTAATCAGAAAGGAAATGATGATATTTCAAAGTCTGTTCATGTATTAGTATCCTACACAATGGAAATGCAGAAAGGTGTTTCCTCTAAATATCTAGTTTATTTTCAGTTTTTATCCTTTGTATACTTGCTACATGAGTACTTGGGTTATCATACAGTTTCTCAGTTCCTCTGACACCAAAAGCAGTATAGAGAAAGTCCACCTATAGTAGACTTCAAACTAACAACGTGTGCAATAGTAGTCTTCTCAATTCAATAAAGAGTGGCGCATGTATGCCAAATAAAATTTTGAAATTTGTTTATCATCATTTTTCTAATCAATCAGAGGCAAAATCGTAATCGTGACTAGCCATTTGATAATAGAGGAGGAATCTAGATAAAACCTATTATCACCTGCTCTGCTGTAATTAGGATTGGTCAATAGGTGTTAGATATGTAGCCGTCCACATTTTGTAGATTCAATATCGAACGGCAGAATTCAATATCAAACGGCAATATTCAATAATACTTAGTCAGCAGTCAACAATCCCAGGATACCTATCACCACAGACCTATCAGTCGCTTCTAGACCATAGTACACAAAGAGTAGTATAACTAGTAGTTACGTTTGACCAATACATAGAGCCAGTAAGAATAAGGACTCAAATACACCATGGATTCCCCATGAAAATAGCACCGCAAATGTTTCAATGGGGTACAGGAAAGATTTGTTTCTTACACCTATGGTCCTCTCCTAAGACGACAAAATACTTGACTTCAAACGCATTTAGCCAGGTTTCGTAAAGCAGTATTGCAAGTTTTTAGCCAAAAAGCCATTTTGTGAGTTTTACCAAATCTGAGTTCCAGAGTGAACCGTATGTGGCTGGAAATGAAAAAAAAATGAATTGATGTTTTGCTCTTGAATGGCCATCTGTCTTTAAACAAATAGCGATCTTGCCACATTGCTCAATTGTGCGTGCTTTATATTTTAATGTTAGAATCCATTTCTATAGATTCAACAATAGATATGCACTACTGATCAGAGAAAAAGTAATGGCTATGGAAGAATATGCCATTGAGCAGATTCATTACCACATGCTTAATATGAATTAAACACATAACGCATATGATGAGTATACATAAATTCTGTAATTACAAGCTCTAACTATTAGACTATTGTCAGACAAAGTTTTGATATGTAGTACCGAAAGCTCAATATGTAATTAGCACATAAGGCATATGATACGTATACATGAATGTTGCAATTACTATAAAAATGCAAAACCTACGCTGATATTCATAGCAATATGTGAACAATTATAATTACAAGAAGAAATACAAAAGCTATCATCATTATAAAAGTAGCCCATATCTGTTGTTCCATTACGCATTGCCTGAAGGAAATGTGTTCCTGCTAAACCTTTATTGCTAAAATTGATCAGTAGAGAAACAATTGCAAGTTTGTACTGATACTAGTATTCTACACAATGGAAATCCAGGCAGGTGTTTAATCAGAAACATCTCATTTATTTTCAGTTGTTATTCCTACTTTAACACGTGGCAGATTTCCCCATTCATTACTTGATAGTTAGTTTTAGAAAACCAATACTTGATACCCTATTGTATTTCCTTCACTGATTAACTAGGTCCGTGTCATTTAATGCAACATTATTTTCACAATATATATATTTTTGCAGAGCATAATCCTATAAGAATAGAGGCTTACCTCCGAAAATGTTCCCGTCCCCGGTGGATATATCGATAACTCGATATATCGATAGAGTTGGGTACATTTTAATGTCCCACATATGTATATAGTTGGGAACAGTTAATGTCCACCGAGGGACATTTTGAGGGTCAATGTGCATGTTCCTGTGAACATAACATTCTCGCCAGTTAATGTTATTTTATCATATGTCTTCGCTTTTTCACGCTTTATTTTACTCCAATATAGATTCCAGCACTTTCATCAAACGGTTTCTAAAATTAGTATAACTACGATAGTAACAGTAAAATCAATAGTCAATACTACGCATGTTATCGTCTTTATCATCTCATTCAGTTCTAATCTCTATATATCACATACCTTTGAAGATAGGAATGATCAATTGTTAATTACGTTGACGAAAGAATACGTAGGCCCTGTTCTCGCCATGTACTAATACACATAGCATTTTTACCCCACACACCAAATACATGTTCTCTTACCGTAACCTCCTATCATAAAACATGACATACCATATTGTCGTCAGTATAAACAAACATCAAAACTAAAATACCCTTTATCCCTGCATATACATATTTGAATATTCTTATATACTCATAATTGTTCTATTGCCGTACTTTTCTCGGGTTATTACAAATAGTCAAGTCAAGGTAATTTTTCTTGCGAAGCAATTGAGAACAAATAATAGCCATAGAAACAAGTGACACAACAAACACTAAGATGAGAAAAGAATGTTGATGGGCTCTTTAAGAGATAAATGACCATGAAAAAAGGAGATAGTATATAAGTACATGTAGTACCCAAAGCACAGAGCGACCAAGCAAGCCTTCGGTTCCAAACTGTTTATTATTGTTGTTTTTTTTTATTTGATTTACCATGTTTAGTCCAACATCAGTGAAGGTAAACGCATTTGTGACAGCCTTTTTTCTTGCCTTAGAAAAGAAGGAACTATTACAGTTGTGCGGGTTTTGGTTGAGCAATGTTCAGTACATGGAGAAACCTAGCATTAGTAGATTATCAAAAAAGCTAACCTTAACTGTATATTTTTCATGTATCAAGATGAGTATATAATGCTACTACTATTTGGTCCTTTGAAAAACAGCACATCAACTAATTAAATAGAAATATTTTAGCCAATGAAAGGTGCAAACATTTAAGTCAGAAACTATTACTTTTCTCAGCACCACATGCCAAGAGTTGACCTGCCAGTGAGGCCTATCCGCAACAATGGCAGTGGCCATTGCTACAAGGTTTCATTTAGCATTAAACTATGATAATGCATAAGTATATTTCACATGTATACGGTAAAGGACTAAAACATCACCTTGTATGGGTGTGCTAAGACGACGCCATTATCACAAAACATTATTGAGAGAGAGACTTACCTTTGCATTGGTTCTTTGGATTAATTGGTAGTCTGCATGGTTTAACCTTTAAATAACAGGAAACAGTCTGAATATAATGTTATGGCGATATGTAAATGGCATATTACATTGTGGTCATCATTTTATGTATAACTTTAATGTATAAACGTACACGCACACACACACATATATAAAGAATTAGCTATGTCTCGTCATTGCCCCATTATCATATAGAGTTCTGCCTATTTTAGACATAGTATCGCATTGATGCGTGGAAAATGTGTAATATAATTATATGCAAGGATAGGAAATTGTCTAAGTAGATTGGCTACTTTACAAGGGTAAACGAATTAAGAATTGGGAAATTGATGGCGATTCGGACCACTGATTCAGAAAAAATGAGAAAAGTAAAAAATAAATGAATGAAAATAATTTTCTATTGAATTTGGAATAAAATGAATTGACTATTTTTAACTGTTGCTTATATATATATATATATATATATATATATATATATATATATATATATATATATATATATATATATATATATATATATATATATATATATATATATATACATATATATATATATATATATATATATATATATATATATGTATATGTATATATATATATATATATATATATATATATATATATATATATATATATATATATATATTTATATATGTATATATATATATATATATATATATGTATATATATATATATGTATATATATATATATATATATATATATATATATATATATATATATATATATATATATATATATATATATATATATATATATATATATATTGTTTGCTTACCAATTTGTAGTATTTAACATCGTCCTTGTCTTGCAGAATATGACAATCCTGTTTTTCAGAGAAGAAGTATTCTGTTAGTGCGCACGTTTTCAGGGCTGAATTGAAGTTGAATCCATTGCAGGATTGTGTGTCCATACATCGTCTGGCACACTGAATCTCACTGGACACTATGAAGCTGTGAGTCGTTTTTGGAGCAGCCTTGTTTTTCCCACATGGCGAGAGAAATTTGAGAGAGTACTCTAGTACTGGCTCATCAGCAGAGGCATACATCAATTCTACCAAGCATAAAATGATAACTGATAACTGAAAGCATCTGTATTCATCCATCTCCTTCGTGTTATCTGCTAAGCTCTACCAGCTGCCTACACCTTATTTCAGTACAGGAGAGAATGGATATTGCATTACACATGATTCGCCCAATTAAATATGTGTACGTGTTAATGGTACACGCTCTACAGAAAGATCCATATGTACCGGTATGTTTTTTTCTCTTTCTGTTGACGTGTACAGAGGGTAATAGTGCTCTCTTGAAGCTACCTCTAAGAGTGGAACGAAAGATGCCCACCGTTCAATAGTTGGGACATCCAAATGCGACGATTTTTCCTTAAATAGGAATTGGACCTATTGCCATATGTAAGTGTGAAAAGAATGAATGGATGAGAATGTTAAGCAATGCAGTTAGTAATTCAAATAAACTAATTATACATGTTAAAATTGAGGGATTATTATTCGTAAATCAATTTACTAGTATATATTTGTCTATCAATTTATTTATTTATTCATTTGAATAACCGTGGTTCAAAAATCCATTTTAACCGAAATCAACATTTTAGATTGTAAAGGGGTTTCGAAATTCCATTTGATAATTTATCACTTTGATACAATAAAGTGCCTTTCAAAATAGTCTTCCCTTTTCATATTTTATTGTCCGAGCTAAACGAGAAAAGAAGTGTGGTGTTCATTTTAGAGGAACAAACAGAATAGTTTGGTTCTTTTCAGCTACGTTTGTATTGGGTCACAACTGAAACAAGATAATTTGTTATAATAATTCAACTTCTTCCCACTATTGCCATTGTTATTTACCTTTTCACCATGCCCATACTTCAAAATTAACAATTGCCATTCCAGTAAACTTGGCTTAAGTGATGGTTTTCGTCTGACACTCCAGTTACCATGATCATTTACAACTAGCTAGCTGTGATGTGGAAGAAAAGCGTAACGATAATGGAAATTTACTCTTGTCATATATTCACTTTTTTAATAAATTGACAAGCTTGTTTACTTTTTCACTTTGTACCTTTCTTACGATGGACCAAGTGTGAAAAAGAAATATTCAAATATTTTGTTTCACCACCGAATTTTTTTTTTTTTGGGGGGGGGGGGGAGAAAATATATTTAAATATATTTTCATCACCGTATTTTTGGGGGAGAAAATATATTTAAATATATTTTCACCACCGTATTTTTGGGGGAGAAAATATATTTAAATATATTTTGGGGGGAGAAAATGTATTTAAATATATTTTCACCACCGTATTTTTGGGGGAGAAAATATATTTAAATATATTTTCACCACCGTATTTTTGGGGGAGAAAATATATTTAAATATATTTTCTCAACCGTATTTTTGGGGGAGAAAATACATTTAAATATATTTTCTCCACTGTATTTTTGGGGGAGAAAATATACTTAAATATATTTTCACCACCGTATTTTTGGGGGAGAAAATATATTTAAATTTATTTTTTCCCGACCACTATAGAAAAAGGGAAAATATATTTCAAGCAATGGCTGGTTGCCTGGCTCATTTTCCTATTGGTATGGGGAGTTATCGTAATATCAATATAGCGAAATGACACTGGGAACCGAGATAGGTGAAACAAGTTATAACATGTTGACAATTTATCCGATACAAAGTAACCATTGTGGGAAAGGTCTTCTGATGATGAATACATTGTGGCCTCACAGCAGGATAGTATAGGATTTTTTGAGAAACGCAGCTCCTACGTACACCCACAATTATGGGTGTCGGGAACCTTCAAAAGAAGTCTAAATTGGAGAAACTGCGGTACTCTTCCTCCCGAAATACCTTTAGCTACGGGTATTTACTAGGGGATCTTCTATATACACTATTATAGTCCGGCAGATTTGAGAAAAATCATGCACTTTGTATTAAGAGCATGAAATTAGATATGTTGGTACAACTCACAAAGCCAAAGGGGAACATTTCAGATAGGAAGGCGTCGCACCCAATTGCCCCCCACCCCTGGGGTCAGGCGGCACACCTATTGGTCAGCTGCAAGGTCAACATAACCTTGCCTAATATAAAGGGTCATTGGTCTGCCCAACAATGACATATTTAATATTGTAGGTACTAGGAAGTTTTAGTGAGTTTATTGAATTTTAGCTTTTAATGGGTAGATTTAGGTGGCGCCACTATTAAAATGGGTACTTTTTGTCTACCCAGTGTATTATTTCTATCAATAACTAGGATTTAAAGCAGAAATACATTCAAACCAATATACAATGTTCTATGACTACATCTTTGCATGTAAAACATTTCCAGATATAGGGGCGTGTGTCAGTCATTGCCCTTGCGGTAGGTGGTGCCACCTGCGGTTAGGCTACTAGGCCAACTGATATTTGCCTATTACAAAAGGTCATTTGTTTGTCAATCAATGAAGCATTTAATCTTGTATGAACCAGCAAGTAGAATGCTATTAAGGTTCGATATGGGTTGCGTCATCATAATATGGGCATGTTTGGCATAGCAGTAGAACTAATTCTATCAACATTTCTCTTAAGTAGGCCCTTTTTTCAAAAGATCATATATATCCAAAAGAATAAATATTGCCATGGGTTACATTTCTCGGTTGTAACAGTCATGCCCCTTGGTGGCAGTGGCCCCACCTATTGGTAAGCTGAGAGGGTAACCTAATCTTGCATAGTGGAAAGGGCATGTCTTCCAGACAATGAGATATTGTAATTCTGTATGAACAAGGGAGTGTAAATATTTATAAGTTTAATTGAATAGAGCAAGTTGTTGAAAGCATTATATCAAAGTGAGAAATTATACACACATTTTTGTGGAAGAAGAAAACGTCCAGTTTTTATCACCAAACAACTCTCATACTGGCGCTTGTTGAGTCAGTAGATTGTTGCTGAGAGGAGACTGTGAGAAAAAGATTATTGCTGACAACTCGTATGTGCTCACAATATATCTCAAATGCAAAATTTGGAATAATCAACCACTTTCAGGATTAGATTTTGCTGTTTTTGAATAGCGGAGAAAGAGTACTTGAAAAACCAATTATAACACATGAAAAATGAAAATATTAAAAACAATATTTCTCCTCTCAAAATACTGCTAATTTATTTGACAATATATGACAACATGCGAGCAAGGTGTGTGCTCAACATTTATTCAATGACAGGTTTTTCTATTTCTTTTTTGCGTAAATTACTCGGCTGTGAAGCTGTGACGTGATGAAAAAACACTGTTCAGTCAAGCAACAAAAGGTTGTGGAAAAACTGCTGTCCTATTGCTAAGGGAACTAAGGTGGCAAACAACAAAAGAAAATCACTATAAATTCATGAAAGAAATAACACAGCAATATATTTTGTATAAACTATTTATTTCTTGAAGTAATTGGCACATTTTACACAGAGTTATTCTTTAATACTACTGAATACAATAATTTTCCTTTTAATCCTCTTTGAATCCATTCTATGGACTGTAGACAGATGAAGACTTTTTCTTATCACTATTCCATCAAAGTTATGTTTAGTTATATTGTTGAATGTTTTTACATGGGTGAAGGAGATACTTGATTGGAAAAAGGCAAGAGTTCACAACTACAACATGGACGGAAAAATGTTTTATTGATTTTTGTCCGTTTTCAGCCTGGGATACTTTCAACATCAATAGGCAACTTTAAAGAACAATTCCACCATGAATAAAACATAGGCCTAAAAGGTTTCTTAGGGAATTCTCTTCTTAAACCCAAGTTCCCACCACTGCCAACCTTCATAACTTACTGCTAATGACATACATGTACCAACAGCCAGAGCTAAGCTATTAATAGAATAAAATGGCCGCTCCCAGTGCTTCCATTTCTTGTATGTTAGGATGTGTTTGAGCAGCAATATTCTTCTTGTATAGAATAGAGGATACCTGAAGACACTTTTTGGCCCTGTGTTTTATTCATGGTCGAATTGTCCTTTAAATAAGTACCTGTTCAGGGCTCACCGTTAAGAAGATTTTGTACTAGCCAAGCAGGACTAGTTGCCAAAATATTTTCTAGCCCTTCAAAATTGATGACAGAAAGAGTACATTATAATTGACAAGAACAAAACAATATAATACAGTCAAATAATTCCCACTAGAGATAGGAAGACCAGGTGGTGCCATCTATCTACCATGCCTGGTGCTACACCACACTGCTTGGTCAGCTTTTTGGGGACTTAAATAACCTAGTCTAGGGTGAGTTATAAAAGGACATGAAAGCTAGATCAGTGCCAAAACATGTTATGTAACATTATTCAAACAAGAAATCATGGAAATAACTCTGAAAATAGCTTCACAATAAATGGTTTATCATAACATGACTAGCATATTTTCCCATTGTTGAAGTCAGGGTTTATGCTCATGTAAGCCAATCAGAAACCAGCATGCGTGAGTGAGCAGCCAATGAGAATGCCACTTAGATTCAACACTTAGTTAGGCACACAACAATCCCTGACCAACTTCAGCGAGTCACAATACATCAACTTGCACTGTTTTTCACCTGTTTAGGGGCTACAAATTACAGATAAATGAGTGATGTCAATATATAATAGATTAGGTCATAGTTGGTTGGTGTTTGTGTGTAAACCATCATGGATGGCCGTTGAAGGACTTATTAACCTACTTGGCTCGAATTTCACTTCGCCCTTTCTTGGCCACCCTTGATATTTACACAACAAACACTGGCCAGCTTAACCCTTCCATTTATACTTTCGTCCAAAGCACAAGGATGCAAAGTTTTTTGAAAACCATTTAAACCCTGTCATGTTGGTATTCATTGGATAGCTCTCGCTGAGTACTCTCAGATAAATACCAATGTGTCAGGGTTTCAATCATTTTTTCAGGGTTTTTTGCATCATTTTGTAAAATCATTATCATTTCTGAAGTTAATGGTCTAAAGTGTCTTAGGTCCAGACAACAATTTATGGAGGAACTCTTAAGCATTAATGGGTTAATGGCCAACTGAGTCATAGAGAGGAACCCACTCAACGTTCAGTCTCTGGAAACTCCACTTCTTGCTCGATGGCTTTGCAGCAATATTTCCCAATATTGATACCAGCATGCAGCAATAGTGTAGAATCGGAAGTTAGTCCAAGTGGTTTATTCTGCCGAACGTTTCCGAGCAGGGTCAGTTCGGTATAATGAAAGTTGGATGTATTATTTCTGTCATTAGAATATTAACCTTCAATATTGGCTTTTCGGAAAAAAATCCTGGAAAAATCCAAAATCACAAATTCGGTAAATTTACACCCCAGATTGATTTCCTATTCTACAGTATGAGCACCTCGAATCCAAGCCAGTGCTAACTTCCTATTCATTCAGGCACATACTTTAATATACAACCCAGACTGATTTGTCAAAATTGTCATAAATAATGGGAATGGCAGAAAAAGTGGCAGGACCTGCCAAACTGGAAGCAGACAGTCCACCTGACTGGCAAGAAAAAAATGAAAGTACACCTCTGTGATCTATCATTATATTGACACTCAGTGCTTCATGTGTGCTGATTGAGTTAACCCATTTATGCCCGGATATTGCTTTAGGTGTTTCCTGTATCTGAGCGACTTAAACAAGAATAATTAAAGAATTACTTCAGAAAATATCTGAAGAGAAGATATATTGATTATGATTTACATTTCTCCTTCAATTATTTTTCACAAAAAATGGATTAATCATAAAAAGATTACCTAAGCAGTCAGGGCGTTTCAATGTGCCACAGGCATGAACAAGGTAATTAACCCTTTCCAAGCTGAGGCTTCTCTCATTCATGGGAGAAAAATGCAAAAGTTTTGAAAACCATTGAAGCCCTGTCATGTTGCTATTCATTGGAAAGCTCTCACTGAGTACTCTCGGATGAGTACCCATTTGACAGGGTTTTAGGTATTTTCTAGTTTTTTTTACATAATTTTGTATTTACAAAATTTGTGACCGGCAGCATGAGGGTTAAACAAAAGTATGAAGCAGGTTTACAAATCAGGAAGTTGTAGGATCCAATCTGGGATCAAAATCATTCCAGAGTCTGTTGAATTCTTCCGCATACTGGGCAGTTATGCTTGTGTCATTTGTGATGATGAGATTCTCATTGTTTCCTGTTATGGCCTGTGTGGTCCAATTAAACGACCCGTTGATGATAATTTCTCTATCTATGATGACAAACTTGTGGTGCATGAAATAGCTGGATTGGTCTGTCCTCACTGGAACACCTGAAGTAGAAAAGACATTATGGTGTAAAGACTTAGATAGCAGTCATCTTTTCTAGATATAATTCTCACAAACTATTATGATAAAATCATAGAAGGATCAACACCAAACACTGGGAGTACAAACACGTGAGATTGTATTGTAGGCAATGGGCAAATTCTACAATGGGACCTAATGTGCAAAATCAACATTTTGCGGAGTTGAGACAAAAAGTATGTTTCCATATGTAGCTATCACCACTGCCCAGATTCAAATTCAGGACAGGGTATGTGAGAAAGTTGCCAGTGACATGGCTGGGATGGTGTTAGGCGGTGGATTTCACCGGGTACGCCGGTTTCCTCTACCACTGGCTAGTCATGACTCATGACTTAGCCCCGATGTGGCAGAAATGGTGTTCTGAGAATTTCTGAGTAGGCCTATTTAATTGGTATAAAGTTATACTGGAATACTTTGTCAACAGTGCAAGCCCTAAATGATGATGATGATGATGGGGAGTTGGGCATGGTCAGGTAACTTCTGCTCTATTGTAGTAGATAAGTACCTTCTTTTCTAAATTTGCCTATCTGTGAACCAGTGGCGTCAACTTGTTCGGAGTCGGTGATGACCCGAACTGTCATCCCACGACGGTGACAGTCCACCACAGCGTTGGCCAGTTCATGACAGGTGATGGTGAACACACAAACGTCCAAACACTTCCGCGCACTTTTCAAGTACTTCATCATGTTACTCAGAGACGTTTCTTCGTGAGAATAGCGACAGTTCGAGTTTTTGCATTGCCCGGGCTCGTTAAGGTGTGCACTGCAAGACAACTTATTATCAGGAAAGAAAAGTATTTCATGAAAGACGTTTTGTTGTTGTTGTTGTTTACGCCTTGAGTTTGTCGCTTTTTCTTTCCCAGATAGCCACTTCCACAAGTAAAAGCCAGCTTCCAAGATTAAACCGCTTGCAAAGGCTCCGATCGCAATTTTTTTCAAAGATATCGTCGACATGATGCATGTCTCCTTTCGTGAATGCTGTTATGTTGACATTTGTGGTCTGCCTGTGAGAGTATCATATGATAGAATGAACACAATCTTACATAGTAAACGTCTAAACGTTTTCGTAGCTGAATATATATTCCTGACGTCACTTCCGTCAGAGGAGTAAGTCTGCAGACATTCGACCTATTTAAAGGAAGTAATCAATGTTTCGCCCTTGTGCTGATGATATAGATAGTATGAATCAATCACACCTATCTATTACATATTTTCCCAATGATAGTATATCGATTTTTGACTAAATTCGTTGTGGAAGTTTTTTTGCCGAGAATTATCTCTTCCCAACGAGTCATATGCCACCTAGCGGCAGAATTGAGCATTACCAACCACATCATCAGTGATGTCTGCTGAAAATATGGTAGGTGTCTTATGATTGTACACAATTATCGTACTTCACTAACGTAACCTTTCTTCAAATTGATGATATTGCGTTTGGTATCATCATTTCTGACCTGTGATGAGTTGATAGCTTTTCTTTTGTATATTTATTTCATGAAATAGATGAATTACACTGACAATAATGTCAATGAAAACAAATCAAATGCCTTGAAATGGTGATCATCATCAATTGTGTAAATTTCATTTCCTTGGACTTAACTTCTGAAGGACACTACCTAATATCCCTAAGTGTACTTCTTTGACAGTTCAATTGAAGACACCAAGAGATGGATCCTAATCATGTTATGATCTGATAATATGATGCTGGCATGGCCAGGAAGCGAGCGCGAAGATTCGGATGATTTCATTTTTTTTTGTTCTGGCAATAAGATTAATTGTATGAAATACTTCGATTTCAACCTGTCGCAAAATCATAATTTTGTAACAGGTTTAAGAGAGCAGTAAAAGGCTAGTAGAACGCATTGTGAGGTTTTGAAATTTGAAACCTGGAGAATAATTTATTTTTGCCGTAAACATTGAGTCCATTACTGTGGCAATTTTTTCCGCTTCTGAATGTGTCATAAATAAAGATTTCAACCTTTCCCAGAATCTTCCTTTCGCTACAGATTTAAAAACAAATTCTAAAGCATGTAGAAGCAATTGTGGCGGTCCTAACGATTCAAACTGCATTATAACTGACCCATGAAAGTCGAAGCTTCTGATGATTTCATTTCATACTGACCAAATGATAGCATAGATTTTTACAATAAACATTGAGTCCACTGTGGCAACTTTTTCCCACTTCTAACGATGGCATAAATAATTACCAATATTTCAACCTATCGCCAAATTCTTCTTATAGAATTGATTTAATAGCAAGTAGAATGATATTGTGGCGGTTCTAATAATTCAAACTGCATTAAAATTCAGATCCATGGAAAGGCGAGTAATTCACTTTACCTTGAACATTGAGTTCACTATGGCAACTTTTACTGCTACCTTTAGCAAAATATTCATTTCGCAGAAGATTTAAAAAGGAAATTGAGAAGCACAAAGAGGAAATTGTGGCTATTTTAACAATCTGCACCGCATTGAAATTGACCCACGGAAAGGCGTAGCTTCGGATGATTTCATTTCATACTAACCAAAAGATAGCATAGATTCAGCGAAAAAAAATGGCATAAAAATTACAACAATTTTAACCAGTCGCAAAATCTTCATTTCTTAACAGATTTAAAAGCAAATTGAGAAGCATGTAGGAGAATTTATGGCGGGTCTTACGATTTAAACCCCATTAAAATTGACCCACGGAAAGGCGTATCTTCGGATGATTTCATTTAATACTATAAAGCAAAAGATAGCATAGATTCAGCGAAAAGAAATTGGCATAAAAATTACAACTATTTCAACCTTTCGCAAAATCTTCATTTCTCAACAGATTTTAAAGCAAATCGAAAAGCATGTAGAGGAATTTATGGCGGTTCTAAGGATTTAAACCGCATTAATATTTACCCATGGAAAGGCGTAGCTTTGCATGATTTTATTTAATACTAGCATAGATAGCATAGATTCAGCGAAAAGAATTGGCATAAAAATTACAACTTTTTCAACCCTTCGCAAAATCTTCATTTCTCAACAGATTTGAAAGCAAATCGAGAAGCATGTTGAAGAACTTGTGGCGGTTCTAACGATACAAACCGCAGTGAAAATGACTCATGGCAAGTTGTTATTTTGGATGATTTAATTTCATACTGAGCAGAAGATAGCTTAGATCGAGCGAAAAAAAATTGCAATAAAAATTACAACGATTTCAACCTGTCGCAAAATCTTCAATTCTCAGCAGATATAAAAGAGAATCTCAGGACAAGTAGAAAGAATTGCGGCAGTTCTAACGATACATACCACATAAAAATTGACAAATGAAAGGGTAAATTATTGTTTATACAGTAAACATATAGCTTTTCCCTGTGGCTTTCTCCGCTGATATAATCATGACGTCGCGTACTTGTTACTTTGTTTGTGATTTGCGCGTGGTGACTGATCATCAATCAAACGCTATGTTGATACAATTTAACGCAGACAGTCCATATCCAGAGATCGCGTTGATGCCGTCAGCATATGCAAATGACGCAATGTTTCATAAAAGGACGCAAACATTTAGGTGAAATGCGTACCCAAGGGACGCACTTCAGCCAACCTCAAGTGGGCTTGAGTATCTGAATAGCCATTTACGGCCCTTAATGGCCATCCAAACACAGCAGCTATCATACTGCAAACAGCTCACATACAGCAAGCACCGTGTCAGGCCTGCCTCTAATTAGGTCAAAGGTCAGCTTTCCACATGCAGACGATACTTTGTTGCAAGGAGCTCACTTCCTGGTTCGATGCTATCATGTATACAGCTCCTTCAGAGGAGCACTCAATCAACAAAGAAGAAGAGGCTAGCTTACATATTAGCTCAAACAGTGGAAGCCTGTGTGTGTGTGTGCCTCTCAAAATAAAAGATATAACAATGATAATAAATGACTCATTAGAAAGAAAAGAAATGCTGCCCAGTCTAACCTATATGTATATGCAACTTAGGCAATTGGTAGGATTCTTTATTGTACCACTTCATTGATATTATATCACTTCACTATTATGTAGAAACATATTTCAATAATTCTGAAATAAAAAGAAACATCACCTGAAACTACTGTTCTTGATATTTGTGAATATATTTCTGTTGTAGCTATGTGAAATGAATTATATGATATTTGAGCTGTGTAGAACTAAGATTTAGCAGAAAACATTCAGAGTTTGATATTAAAATGATAAATTAAAAATCAGTTTTTGATGCAGCCTCACTTATACCTGTGATTTCCTGATGTGTAAATTCATTTTTCTTAAAACAGGTATATTTAAAATGATTGAACAAAAACAATTGATGTGATCATATTCATTACCTATCTATGGGTTAACTTGGGAAGTCTTAAAGGAAATAGTAGACCAGCAAAGAAACAAATTCTAAGATTGAATCTGAAGGAATTCCAAGATTTAACCTACCCTTTTAATAACCCACTTAAGATAAAGAAAAAATGAATATCTGAAAAAGAGAATGTTAATACCTTGTACATTTAAAAAAAAGGATGAAGGGGTCTGTCACACTTTCTAAAAAAAAAATCCCAGAAATACAGCTAAAGAAGGGAATTTTTTCATCTTAGAAGTATTTCCAAAACTTCATGCTCAGAATGCACCAGAATCAGGGTTGGGTTTCTTCCGGAAGAAACGTATTTCGTCCAGGACAACGGAAGAAACATGGTTTCTTCCGTATTTTTCCACTTTCTTCCGGAAGAAATGGAAGAATGGGATCTATGATAAGAATTGAAAAACCTATGTGTTATGAATAACATTAATGGGCAGATAATAACAAACAAAAATATCTGAGGTAGAATAGTTTATATATATGCCATTATAATCTTACAATATATTACATCAATTCCTGTCACACTTAGTTTAACCCTTGTAAATTTGCCCTTGTAAATTTGTTTTATCTGATAGATACCTTGCATATACATGACCCTTTACATACTAGTTTAACCTTATATATATATACTGATTTAAGTTAACCATACAAAGTTATTTAGTAAGAAAACAGAGAGATAACATCCTCTTAACTCATTAACATGAGTGTCATACACCTGGACTAAATAGAAATATCTTGATAGCAAAGCAATATTTTGAGACACATATTTCCAGTAGTTAACCATACACAAACGGGTGCAAAAGTGAGAAAACATCCTCTTAACCCATTCACATGTGAATGATACATCTGGCCTGACTCTTATAGAAATATCTTAAGAACAATGCAACATTTGAGAAAGATTTAGTTGAAAGTTATTCTTACTCTTGTGTTTAGCAAACACTCATACAATAAGTATTTTAAATGTTCTAGTTTCCCACACAATCTGTGTACTCCTGGTGCTAATCTGTTGATTGATGCTGATTACTGTTCAGCTATCTCTGTCTAATGACAAACTGTTTCTTTATAACTTGAGTTAAGACATTAACATTGGATTAGTTTCATATCCAGGTTGCTGGTCCATTATATATACAGGGTTCACATTAACTATGGATGTTGAAAAGAAGCAGTTAAGCTATGTAGTCAGATCCTTTCTAATAGCAATTCAATGGGATTAACTATACAATTAGAGGCATTCACACTTGACCTACATAGGGTTAACTAATAATCCAGGTCCTCCTTAACCCTTAACATCCTATAGCAGAAAACAAGTTTGGCTGCTTTTTCTACCCCAAGACGGTTGCGGATCTTGTTGTGGATGAGTCCAAATGATGAAAAGATTCTCTCAATGGATGCAGATGATGCACAAGCAGAGTGCAGCTGTATCATAAGTTCAACTAGTCCTTCTGGCAAAGCAGCATACTTCAGGCCCTTCCACCAGGTTACAGGGTTAATGCTGCCCACCTTGAAAAAGGATGCTGGGAAGGGGTCTGACTCCTCCTGTGCAGGCTAGCTAATCTCTCATGTATGAGTACAGGTGGAAACCATATGTGGTGTGACAGTAGCTAGTTTGAGTGGTTTAAGCTACTTTATTTTATTCAGACATACCTTATTTGGTTGAGTACATGGAAACCATGCTTATCATACCATAAGGCATATTACTAACATGTCAATTTGAGGGATTTAAGATTCCTTATTGTTTTCTATTTAAGTGCTGCTCATTTGCTATCATTCTATTCCTTATCATCTATAAGAAAAATTCAAAGAAAACTGGAAGAGATAGGTTTCTTCCAAAAGCATTGGAAGAAATGGAAGAAACATATTTCTTCCAGGACGGAAGAAACCGGATTTTTCCATGGAAGAAACCGCCCCTCGGAAGAAACTGCCAACCCTGACCAGAATGCATCACAGAGCATCTATATTTCAAAAAATTTCCGTGGGGGCATGCCCCCGGACCCCCCTAGCAGGGACTACGCGCCTTAGGCGCTCCTGGTGCACGCGCTACGCGCGCACACAAGGGACTCACTTTTTTCAGGCTTGAGATATTAAGGGGCTGCAGTCTTTTTTTACCCTAGCGCTAACACTGATATCTATTTCAGACAAAGCAATGTTCAAATCATGAAAAGATCTGGCAGCAAAATAGCAATAGGTGATGTTCATTTCCCAGACTTCCCTGTAAATCACGCATGAGTCACCGGATGTACTAAAAAGTTACTTTCGTCTACGCGCGCGGGACCACATTGTTGGCACCTCAAAACTTTTCTGGTACATATACAGATTGGATATATACATTGTATCTATATACGTACCCACACGTTACATGAATGCTCGCTTGCGCTAGCTGCACTTCGTGCAGCAGCGCTGGCGCGCTCGCTATGATGCTGGCGTGGCCAGGAACTTAGGAAGCTTGCGCAAAGCTTCAGATGACTTCATTTTTTTTTGTTCTGACCAAAAGATAGCATAAATTGACCAAATTATATGATGTTGGCATGGCCAGGAAGTGAGGGCGAAGCTTCGGATGATTTCATTTTTTTCGTACTGACCAAAAGATAGTATAGATTGACCGACAATTAATGGCCTAAAAATCAAAATGTGCTCTTATTTAAGCAAAAGGTGATGTTAATTTCACACAAGATTTTTGTCAAGTGAGACAAGAGACAGACGGTACTTCCGTCTACGCGCATGAGCTGCAAGTTGTGCCAAGACGACTTTCTGGATCCCTGTATGGATTTCACGGTGACGTCACACACACGCTATTGACTTAATGCGAGCTTGCACTCACTGCACTTCTTGCAGCGCGCCAGGGCGCTCGCTATTAATGGCATAAAAGTACGACTATTTCAACCTGTCACAAAATCGGCATTTTGTAACAGGTTTAAAGAACTAGACAACTAAGAATGAATCGTGGCGGTTCTAATGATCATCTAAACAACATTGAAATTGATCCACGGAAAGGCAAGTAATTTATTGCTTGATTACAAGTATGAACGGCGACGCCCCCTGATGTGCTTAACAAGCAGGCGTATTGGACACATGTGGGGCGTAATCGTCCTACACCTAAAAGAGTACTTAGTAAAAGGGAATGGTGAGGTTTAAACATTTTAAACCGCATTTAAATTGACCCACCGAACGGCGAATAATTTATTTTTACCATGAACATTGAGTCCACTACTGTGGCAACTTTTCCCGCTACTTAAGATAATTAACATGAGTTACATGACTAATTAATATCTAAGTAATCTGCCATGGTCTGGGTCACATAGTGATGCAGGGTTGCTTGTCTGTGGCTTCAACCATTGTCATTACACACCACTTCTTAAAGTTCTGTACATATAATCTGGATAATATTTATAGAACTAATAAATAATTTCTCAGATCTCCTTTTTATGTTTGAGGTCTTATTGTGTTCACCCCAATAGAATACATATTAGATTGATTCTAACATGTATATATTCATGACCAGGTTATGGGTTATGTTGTAATGCTGAATTGATATTCAAGATAAGTATTTGAAACCTTTTTCAGGCTCTGTCTTAAATAAGGACCCAAGAATGAAGGGGGATTTGTATGTTGGGGTATATACTCTTTCATAATTTTATATGATTATGTTCATCAGATTTATAGAATTTCCTTCCTTCCAGGGACTTAGCCAGGACCCGTCCTACCTGTCTTTTGGACAGGTAGTTTCCTGAAAACCTCCTGTTTGGACAGGCAAAAATTTCTATGAAGATTTTGAAATTTTGACTTTTGGGGTGTAATAACCAAATATTTTCCTATCAGACCATCTTCTAGGACATAGCTGAAGTGTAAATTGCTCTTTTTGACACACTAGGCTATTAATTGTAGCTGGTATAAGGATTTGAAGTAGATTAGTAGCTAAAACTGGACAGGCAGAAATTTTGAAAAATGATTTTGCTGTTTTGGACAGGCATTTTCGAAATCCTAGCTAAGACCTTGCTTCCTTCTGCTTTGGTTATTTTCTTGCCAGAAGTACATGGATTTAGATTAGTTTTTATTAAAGCCAAGATTCAGACCATTTGAATAGATTTCTACATATACTTACCTATTTACACATGCATCTAAATTCTATAGGCTTTTTTCCCAATTTATTATTCTAACCATTCCCCTATCAAATAAATCGTAACCATACACACTGACCACTATCTTAAAAAAATAAATTCATATACATTTGATATCTAGATGTTGCTGTTTATAAGATAATGTTGGTACTCCAATGTACAGATACTTATACATACCTAATTAGTAATTAACACTGCAATTACTTTAAAAATTAATCTAATTTCGAGAGCTCCAATTTCAATATTCTACAGCTGATTAGTAATGGTACGAGTGCTTGAAAGCTCAAGTAATCGCTCAAACTCCAGCCCCATCCGAGCGCTCGAGTCAAAAAATTTAAACTCAAATTTTGACAAGTGCACAGAAATTGTTGAAAACATGCTCGTTTCTGAAATGAAGTATCTACTCCGTCTTCTGTTGTTATTTATCCATTATTGATGTCAAATGATATAATTAAAAAATGAAATAGAAGCGTTGAGCTACGCAAAATCAAAACAAACTCCTATGTGACCGAAGCTAATGCGCATCCACATGTGCACACGTCTGGTACCGGCTTTTGTGTTTGAGTCACATACCCATGAAACTCGGAAAACCCTGAGTGCTCGGTCTTAAATTAGGACGAGCGCTCGAATCTGAAAATTTAGGCTCTATCACTACAGCTGACCATGCACTAGTATATCTGACTTTCTGTTGCCCTTTTCTCCATGGCACTTATGATACATTTATTTACTAAGGTTGAGGTGTTGGCTTTTTGACTATCCATTTTAGTAATGAAGCATAACATTTAATCATCATTAGATATCAATAGATATTTATATGGTTCATGATGATTTATGTTTTTCAACTTAGCCACATTTCTTTGATCTTTGAGACTTGCTAAAGAATGGTAAGAATGAAGTATACTGCATAATCTTAATAATACATTCATAAGAACTGTGAATTTCAAGACATGTAAAATAGCCTAAAAAAAGTTATTTATTCCCTGTAACCTTACCCTAACAATTTTTTACTCAAAAAATCCCTACCCTAAATTTGTTTCCGCCCCTAGCCCTTCAACTCTCAAACAACGAAAGACATCTATACATAAACCGGTTCTAGGACAATATCCCCCTGGACAATATCCCCCGGACAATATCCCCCGGACAATATCCCCCCAGGACAATATCCCCCCGGACAATATCCCCCCGGACAATATCCCCCCGGATGATATCTCTAGTAAAACATGTTTTAGTAAAAATTTTTTTTTTTAATTCCAGTGTTTTATATTATCCCAAAACATGTGATGGTAATTTTTTTTATTTATTCTAATTCCAGTGTTTTAAATTATCCTAAATAGTGTGCCGGTAAAAAGAAATTAAGTAAAAAAAAAATTGCAGTGTTTTAAATTATTCTAAATTTTTTTTTCAAAAATTCAAAAAATAATTAGTGTTTTAAATTATCCTAAATCATGTGCCGGTAAAAAAAAAACAAATTAAAAAAAAAACAATTCAAAAATCAAAATATATTTTTTTTAAATTCCAGTGTTTTAAATCATCCTTAAACATGTGATAGTAGTAAAAAAAAAATTATTTAATTTTTTTACCAGCACACGATTTAGGACAATTTAAAACACAAATTTTTTTTTGAATTTTTGAAAAAATTTTTTAGAATAATTTGAAACACTGCAATTTTTTTTCAATTTTTTTTTACCGGCACACGAATTAGGATAATTTAAAACACTAGAATTGAAAAAAAAAAAAAAATTTACCAACAAATGTTTTGGGATAATTTAAAACATTGGAATTAAATTTATTTTTTTTACTAAAACATGTTTTACTAGAGATACCATCGGGGGGATATTGTCCGGGGGGGATATTGGAACGGGGGGATATTGTCCGGGGGGATTTTGTCCTGGGGGGATATTGTCCGGGGGGATATTGTCCTGATACCACATAAACCACACATTTTTTTGAAAAAGATAATCCAAAAACTTAGTATGTTAAATTCTATAGAAGCAGTTCATATTTCATAACAAAATAACACAAATGATGCAAAGCATTTATAAATCTGGTTTCCTTGACTCTTAGTCCACTTATAATCCTATTACTTTTCATTTTAGGCTATGATGGATGACACAGACGAAGTGGCGTTGAATTTTGGAGATGAGGATGAGTTTCAAAGACTAAAGAAGAAAGCTTTGAAGTGAGTTACTATCCAGTGGAGTTAGTTACATGCATTTGAATACATCTAGGTCTTATTTCCCTAGAAATTAATCATAATAAAATATTAATATCCTGTTGATAGTTTGAAGTTTCAAGCGCTATCAAATTTCAAAACACTTTCAATTGGAAATGGAATTCGCTTTGAGTTGGGCACACAAACAATACATTTAGTTTGAATTAGTTGATAAAACCATTGCAGTATTGAAAGTATTGATCTGACAGTTTAAAACCAATGTTTGATTTTACCCCTTATGCTGCTGGTGGATAAGTTGGCCAATTCAAAATGATGCTAAATCCTAAAAAATGACTGAAACCCTGGCACATGGATACTCATTTGATAGTACTCGGATACAATGTTCCAGCATGACAAGGGTTTAGATGTTTTTCTAAAATCTTTGTGTCATTGTGCTTTGGATGGAAGAAGCCTCCCCATTGGAAGGGTTAAGAAATTATTTAAATCAAGTAAATCCAATCGAAAGTAATATTCTATATAGACTTGATGAGATACTTAGATCTGTGTTTTAAATATCAATTTCTATAACTAAACATTAACTTCCTCTTTCAATTCAAATTGATTGGTTTACTTAGACTGTATACAGTAGGACTTGCCTTAATTCAGCAACGGTACTAAGATGATGACCTTTCTTATTCCAGACATCCCATTGCAGTATTCTTCCACATGATATTCCGACTAGCGGCCATCTTAGCCTATCTATTCTGTGGCTGGTTCAGTAGCAGTTTCATCGCTAACTTTGTTGTAATAGTAATGCTTCTATCCATGGACTTCTGGACAGTCAAGAATATCACAGGTAAGAAAGTCTAACATGAGTTACAGAAACTAGAACTATCTTTTAACATCAAAAAGTCTGCGAACATTTTAGAAAATATTTAAGAGCAACTACTGAGGAAAGGGAACAACTCAGAATCAAGTTCTCTGGGGTTTTAAAATTATTATTTTATCACATTGAGGGCCCTATTAGTAGGGTTTGGATGTGAAGAGATTTTTTTTATTGATTAATCGTAAAAGATTTGGAACAATTAATCGATTCTGTTTTCCGGCCACATTGACGTAATTGCAAGACAAATGATTTAAAACATTATTGTGCCGCAGCACGTGTCGGCACATGCCAGGCAAAATGCTGCTCTGATTCATCAAATTGAATTATTGTAATATGACTATAATGATTGCTAGTGGTCGCTATTCTATAACATCTGGAGTAGGATAAATCGTGTTAGGCCATAAAATTTCAAATTAGCAGGCTATTAATTCTGTTATGTGATTAATTAGTATTATATTTCATATTGTAGGTCGCATATTGGTTGGTTTGAGATGGTGGAATAACGTGGATGAAGATGGGAAAAGTAGTTGGGTATTTGAATCTCGCAAGGTAAGATCAATTTCCTTTGCTGCTTCTTGATGTTTTTGTGCTAGCTGGTGTCGGTTGGCTTATTACCCCTTATGCTTATTAACCCTTAACCAGACTCAATGGTGCAGTGGCAAATTGCCGGCCTGAGTGCTGGGAGGCATAGGGTCCAAAGTTCAATCCCAGGCTGGGGCGAGTAGGGGTTGGATTCCTCTATAAACTGGGGCAACCACCGACAACCTTCATCTCTTACTCTTTATTGTCTGTCGCCCTTTTATATGGAGAGATTACTTTGAAGAGTTTCATATTCATTTCATACCATCGTCCTTGCTATCTGTGTTGTCTGCATATATACAAAAAAGCACTCCTTATATGTCTGAGCCACCCTTTAAAAAAAGGGGTGGTGAACCCTTCATAAAAAACACAAAACCTTCTGTTGCTGGTGGTGGCTAATTTGGCCATTACAAAATGATGCAAAAAAACTGAAAAGTGACTGAAACCCTGGCACATGGGTACTCATTTGCATGTACTCAGCGAGAGCTATCCACTGGATACCAATATGACAGGGCTAAGATGGTTGTCAAAAATCTTAGCATCCTTGTGCTTGGAAGGGTTAAGCCATTCAAAGGCATAGATTTGAATAATTTACTTTAGCCTTTTCGTGCTTCAAAATTATTACCCCTAGTAAAGTATGATATTAATGGTCAGTATGTCTCATCTAAAGATAAGCAGTTTTGAGAAATTGACACAGGAAAGTTTTTGATTGCATTTCATTTGACATTTAAATATCCTATAGCCTTTATAAACCAGTCTGGGAGGAGTTGGATTTAGAAACTTACTGATATTAGCGGCGAGATTCTAAACTGTATTAAGCATGCAAATTTCAGAACAGAATATTCATAAAGTTTTCCTTTTCTTTTCTATTTCAGGGAGCTTCCAAGAATTTAATCAGCAATACAGAGTCAAGGATATTCTGGCTGTCCATTGTTGTTTGTGAAATCTTCTGGATAGTTTTCTTTTTTGGAACGTTATTCACACTTAATTTTAAGTGGTTGGTGAGTAGAAGACTATTATCACACCTGCCATTTTATCTTCATAAAACTGTGAATTGATTAGAGAATATATTGTACATTGTATATGATGAATTTTTATCTGCTCATATTTATAAGTATATTTGATTGTATTTGGTCCATTAGAAGCCTTTGTGGCTAGCCGGATTTTTAACAAGTTGTGTATTGCATGTAATGAATGTCATTATCTGGATTGGACAATAAACTCTTTTTCAACAACAACAAGTCAAGTGGGGGCTGAACCAGTTCTTAAAAAATAATATTTATTGTTAAAAGTTCAATTGGAAAGTGATTTAGAGCCACAGATTTATCCAGGACCCGTCCAGCCTATCTTTTGGACAGTTAGTTTCCTGAAAACCTTTTATGGACAGGCAAATCTTTTTCTGAAGAATTTTAGATTTATACTTTTTAGGAGTAATAATCAAATATTTTCTTACAAACTATCTTCTAGGACATGGCTGAGATATAAATTGCCCTATTAATTGTTGTTGGTATAAGGAGCTGAGCTAGCTGCATAGCTAAATCTGGACGGGCACCAATTTTGGAAAGCTGTTTTGGACAGGCATTTTTAAAAATCTGGCAAAGACCCTGTTTATAGTTTAGTGATTCAAATTTAATGTAGCTGTCTTGAAAACATACATGTATTTAGCAAGAATATTATATGTTAGGGTTCTTTGTTTTTAGTCCATTTGTAATAGAATAAGTGAAAAGTGACAAAGGCTTTTTACATCTTGCTATTGAGATATACCTATGTAATAATCTTTAGGAATTGCAGATAGTTTATTTAAATCCTTGCAATGTCTAAGCATTTATGCACTATTTAACATTTATAATCCCATGTAATTGATGTGTTAAAACTATTGTTGAAAACATTTGAAAGACAATTATCTATAAAGATAGTCTTATCTCAAAAGGTGTAAGGTGTTTCATTCATAATAAATAATAAGTCTTTACAAAAGAAAGTTTTTGGTTTTATAAAGTATGTCAAGTTGGCCAATCTATCTGTTTTATTTATATGTTCACATTCCTAATCATTGTTCTTCAGATGGTTGTGATAGTGGGTATAATGCTGAACGGCGCCAATCTGTATGGTTACATAAGATGTAAAATAGGTGGAAAGAAAAAGATAAGCAGCGTAGCGTCAAACTTCCTTGGACAACAAGTCATTAGAAATGTAGGTATAAACATACTGATCATAGGGTTACTTTTATATGTTAAGGTAGTGGAATTCTTCCAAAAACATTCTCAAAAAGTGATTGCCAATTACTTTTCCACATTTTAATTTAAAGACTGTTACAATGAAAAAAAAGAAACAAAATTGTCAAAAACTGGAACTGATCTTTTCTCTCTGTCTCTCTCTATATATATATATATACTAGAAAAGTACCCGTCCTGCGGACGGAAACCATGAAATTCTTATAATGGCAAACGTATCAGACCACCAATACATCCATGAGAGAGAGCCCCACCCCCTCCCTCTCTTTCAGCCCATCTCTATGCCCCGCCCTCTCTTTCTCTCTCTACCTGCCACCTTTCTCTCTCTCTCTCTGTCACCCCCTCTCTCTGTGCCCCTCTCTTTCGCTCTGGCCCCTATTTCTCTCTCTTTCTCTCTCACTGCCCCCTCACACTCTCTCTGCACCTCTCTCTCTCTCTCTCTCTCTCTCTTTTTTGCCCTCTCTCTCTTCCTATATCACTGCTGCTCTCTCTCTCTCTACCCCTCTCTCACTCTGCCCCCTCTCTTCCTCTCTCTGTCCCCTCATTCTCTCTCTCTCGCTGCCCTCTCTCAGCCCCATCCCTATTTCTCTCTGTCCCCCTCTCTCTCTGCCCCCTCTCTCACTTTCACTGTGCCCTCCTCTCTCTCTCTCTCGTTGCCCTCCCTTCCCCCTCTCTATTTCTCTCTCTCTCTGCCGCCTCTCTCTTCCCCCCTCTCTCTCTCTGCCCCCTCTCTCTTTCTCTATGCCCCCTCTCTTTCTCTCTCTCTCTCTCTGTCCACCCTTTCTTTCTCTCTCTCTGCCCCCTCTTTCCCTCTGCCCTTCTTGGCCTCTGTGTACATGGTCACGGACCTCCCGGAGAGCTGTACGGCTCTAAAATCAGCACCTTTTTGATTAAATATTTGAAATTGTTTAGGGTAAAAACCATCTAGACACACTTGTCCACCATACGATCAACTCTGAATAGGGGAAACAGGTGTGGCAACGGAGACTGCCGGTTGCAAAGGATACGGCTCTCCTGAGACTGCCTGAACGACGTAACTTATTGGGTGTTGCGCGAGTGGTGATCGGACGTCCCGGAGAGCTATACAGGTTTAAAAATCATCATCAAAATCATCTTTTTGATTAATATTTTGAAATGTGTGTACGTTAAGAACCATCTAGATACACTCGTCCACCAAACTGCCAACTCAGAATTAGGCAAACCGGCGCGGCAACGGAGATCATGCGTTGCAAAGGATTGGGCCTCCTCTCTTATAATATAGATACATACATATATATATATCAGTCAATTTTTATTGACTGCATTTGCTAGGAGGTTATTTGTATCTCTGTTAGGCGCAAGTATAAAATGGGTTGTTTAGGGTTACATCATCAAATGCATAATCTGAGTAATGAAGTGTTAATGTTTTTTGTGTCATCATTACTTTCTTTATTTTCAGATGATATCTCAAGCGACAGGTCAAGCGAATGCCACAGGTACTGCGCAGACCTGAAATCAAACAATAGGGAACAACAATGGATTACATGAACATTACTAACGTGACAATCTTCACAAATAACAAACAGTTCCATAGTGTTCACCAGCAGCTCTCACGTGGAAATTCTCTTTCTGTATATAGGGATGATATAATATATTTTAGGTCCTGCCAAACATGGATTTATAAACCTTATTGACAACTGGAAGTAGACTCATGAAACAGGGTGTGTTTTGGAAGGTACTTGTCTGTCATTAGACTTATTGATTTCTGGTATTTTATGTTAATAAGTTTCAATGTTTAAATTAATGGCCTGGTAATATGGTTGCTTTTAAGAAATACTTTCTTGAACAGGTTTTGATACCACTTTCATAGAGAATAAGTTTGAGAATGAATATTTGTTTCTTGATGACAACTGTAGCTATACCAATCTGCATATTGGAGAAAGATATATAGTTGTGTTAACCCTTATGCTGGTGGTGGCTAATTTGGCCGATACAAAATGATGCAAAAACCTGAAAATGATTGAAACCCTGGCAAATGGGTACTCATGTGAGAGTACTCAGTGAGAGCAATCCAATGAATACCACCATGAAAGGGTTTAGATGGGTTTCAAAAATCTTTGAGTCCTTGTGCTTTGGACGAAAGTAGCCTCAGCATTGGAAGGGTTAATACTTTCTTCAGCCACCCTGTGTGGTAGTAGGGCTGTTGTTGACATCCATTTTTTCCCAATTCAATTATTGATAAAGAAAAAATTTAAGTTCTCTAATCGTTTTCTGAGTAAAAACCTCAAATTTCTATTCAAAATTCTTAGCCGTGTTGGCTAAAAATGGCAAAAAATGATGAGAAAGCCAGAAAGACAGGTGTTTCTTTTATTGAATAATTGACATATTAATTGACATATTTTTCCGATTAATTGGAAATAATATTTCAATCGCTTGATTGACCTCTTTGTAATTGTTGGACACAGCAGCTATTTTCCCATTTTATATCCAAGCGGCAGAATGGAACTCATTTCTGAGCTCCCCATTAAGGTAGTTTGATATCTCCCAAATTAATGGGTCAATCTATCGCTTTTCCGAAAGAGAATTCATTGGTGACGTTTCTTATATTCATTTCATTTCTAGGGTGTATTTATGTATATATTTGAGCTATTGGATAACTCGGAATGACACCCTAGATGTTTTTAAATTGCTATTGATGCAAAAGGTGAACTGTTAAAGGATCCATTTCAGCAATGGATATACAAATATGAAATGCAAAACATGGGTTATTCCAATGTAATTAAAGTTGGGAATTTCAGATAGTATCCCTTCTTAACAGGGGAGATTTCTAAGCATGCATTGTATTATTTGCATATGCTTTGTTTTGGTATAAAAAATATCATACCTTGATTATCAAGGCTTGATATGTCTGAAAATAAATATAACAAGAAATGATATATTTGTTGGTTTTTATTCGCACACCAAAACATATTTCCCAGTCATTACATGTTTACAATTTGGTTACTAGCATAAACCTTTTTATTTTCAAACTCCTATAATATCAAATACCCAGAATATTTTGTTCCTATTCCACCCATTTCTATTGCAATGAGTCAATCTGCTACAATATTGTACAGGCATACAAATATTTCGAATTTGTATTATCTACTGTGTATGTGGACCCCTCACCTCCATCTGTTTGTAATGAAATTGAGTCAATTTCAAATACAGGCGACCTGGCTTAATATGGACGTGTTTTATCCAGATTTTCTGATTTACCTTACAGATTTCAAGGGCCCTCCCAATACACTTTAATGCAAACTTCAGAGCTTATTACAGACAATTTAATCCATACCTGGCCTAAACCGAACGATTTTAGAGGCACGCTCTTTACCATTTAAGTTTCAAGAGCATGCTTTAATCTGGATTGCCGATCATGAATTGAGCGTGTCCTATCACATGATAAGATGCGTCCAAGTCATTACCACAGAAAGCAAAAGTAATGTCCTCTCCCACAAAAAACGAAGAGGACAGACACTTAGATAGACAGGGGTGTGGTGGGAGGGTCAGGGAAAGAGGGGAGATATGGGGGGTTGTAAATACATAGTCGATGGGTCACAATTCCGTCTTAATTTCTAATCAGTACACGCCTTGCCGTGTGTTATTGCTAAATTCCTCTATTTATGCCTTTATGCATAATGCAGATTTTACCTAATCCGGACAGAAATTTAGGGTCCACATCCGTCCAGATTAAGCCAGTTCACCTGTATCCATTTTTATCCCTCACAAGGCTACACAAATTCTATAGGGATTGGTATCTATACATTTGGCACATCACTTCTAGTAAAAGACACTGGCAGCTCCTGTTTGGAATGTCATCATGACACACATTCCTAGCTCCCAATATCCATGCAAATTTCCCCCAGCTGTAGAGATGGTTTTTAGGCGTTTGACTGAATTAGTGCTTAACCTTTATGCTGCTGGTGGCTAATTTGGTCAATACAAAATGATGCAAAAAAAACTGAAAAATTACTGAAACCCTGGCATATGGGTACTCATCTGAGAGTACTCAGCAAGGGCTATCCAATGAATACCAATATGACAGGGTTTAGATGTTTATCAAAAAACTTAGCATTCTTGTGCTTGGGACGAAAGTAGTCTCAACATTGGAAGGGTTAAATCACAACACTGTAAAACTGTCAAGTATTACCCAACCATGCCCACCACAGTTACTGACATGTATTGTCAACATTTGTGTCATATTTAAGACAAAAGAATAGTTCGAAAACTATTAAAACGAGATATGTTGATGAAAACAATACCCATATCAATGGTTCTTCAAAGCATTTCCTTATTCAAATTTACTGTCAAAAGTATCATGGATCCAGATGGCAATTTCTAGAGGAACTCTTGTTAAATGTGTTCAAAGTCAGTCAACAATGTACACTGACTCCACTCAGGGTCTCTGACCAAGGTAAAGGCATGTGAGAAAGTTACCAGTGACTTGAGGTTAAGTGGTGGCTTCCTCGAGCACCCTGGTTCCTTCCACCACTTATAACTGGCTTTGCATGACTAAGCCACAATATGGCAGGAAAAGTAACCATAGACGATAGACATTTCAAATTTATCTGATTTGAGGAAAGACGAAGCTTGTCATGACCAAGCCACAATATGGCAGAAAAAGTAACGGTTACCATAAACATTAGACATTCCAGATTGACTGACTCATTCATTTGATTTGAGGAATGATGAAACTTTTCATGACTAAGCCATAATATCATATGGCAGAAAAAGTAACAATAAATGACAGACATTCCAAAGTGACTGACTCATTCACTTGATTTGCGGAATGACAACACGTCGCCTTTTTTCCTGGTCTGGGGATTCTATTTCCGTCTCAGTTTCTTCCTCAGGGGTCTTCTCTCTGGGTTTATACTGTTCCCAGGGGTGCTCTGTCTCTTTGAGATCAGTCCTCTTCAGCCATTGGGAATACACCTTCATAAAGTCATAGAAATTCTTGTGAAATCTCTCGGAGCGGAAATGTTCTGGAACCCTTTCTCCATGTTCCTACAAGTAAGTAAAGTAAAAAATTAAAGTTATCTTAATTTCAAGTCAGTAAATTTTTTAACAAGGCAACGGCTAACGGCTCTTGGCCGACTGGACCTACAGCTGGAAGTGCCATCCAAAGAACGGTGTGCAGCAATAAGTAAAATGTCTTGTCTAGTGACCGACCGAAGTAGCCAGCAGCTGAGATCAAACCTGCAACCCCTGGGTAGCAAGTCGAGCATACTATCAGTTAGGCCACTGCACCTATCAAGTACAAAACGAGAAAGAAAGTATTATAACAAATCTGCATGCGCAACTGGAGAACAGGCCTCAAATCATGTCTACAAGAACTCCTGTGGGATAGGGAATAATATTAAACCTTCCAATGTGAGGCTAATTTTTTGAAAACCATCTAAACGCTGTCATGTTGGTATACATTCGATAGCTCTCGCTGAGTACTCTGAGATGAGTACCCATTTGCCAAGGTTTCAGGTATTTTCAGGTTTTTGCAGCATTTTGTATTGGGCAAACAAGCCACCACCAGCATCAGGGTTAAGGAACAAGTGATTTCTTGCGTACCTTTTTGACGATCATTCTCTATGCGCTAATAGGAGACCAGATAAGGCGTAAGCATTTACGCTGCTGGTGGCTAATTTGGCCAATACCAAATGATGCAAATATCCTGTAAAAAGACTGAAACCCTGGCAAATGGGTGATCATCTGAGGGAACTCAGCGAGAGCTATCCTATGAATACCAGCATGACAGGGTTTAAAAGGTTTTCAAAAATATTTGGGTCCTTGTGCTTTGGTCGAAAGTAGCCTCAGCATTGGAAGTGTAATGGGACAAGAGATTTCTTTGCGTACCTTTTTGACGATTATTTTCTTTGCGCTAATAGGGAATTGGTGGCTAATTTGGCCAATACAAAATGATGCAAAAATCCTGAAAAATGACCGAAACCCTGTAAAATAGGTACTCATCTGAGAGAGCTCAGCGACAGCTATCCTATGAATACCAGCATGACAGGGTTTAAAAGGTTTTCAAAAATATGTGGGCCCTCATGCTTTGGACGAAAGTAGCCTCATCATTGGAAGTGTAATGGAACAAGTGATTTCTTTGCATACCTTTTTGACGATCATTCTCTTTGCGCTGCTGATGAACTGCTCCAGGTGTCTGATCGTCCTCTGCTCGGGCTCGATGCCGTTCTTTTCCATTCTGATCACCAGGTGGAGCTTATACTTATAGTCATCGTACGACTTGGCAATCAGGGCATTAAAGATCTCTACATTCGGCTTAAATCCGGCATCCTGAAAAGACAATAGAAATGTTATCATTGACTGCAAGTTGCACTGGTGGAGTTTATACTACTTAAATCATGTTTTAGCCTGTAAAATTTCAGGCTAATAATCAGGCTGCTTTGGGCCACTTGAGTATTTACAGGTTAGGTAATGTTCTGGCATCAATATTAATGTTAAACATGTAAATCTTATCATTTGCTTCAAAGATAAATTTAGAAATCCTTGATGAATGCTTTTGGGTGCCCTGATGCATGTTTTACACGGGCCTGGGGTACAAATGATGCCCTGGTTTTCTGCAGCCTAAAATTGGCCTATTTGAAATACCCTTCTCAAGTTTTGTGAAGTTAGGGGAAAGAACAATAAAGAGTTTGGGCAGCAGTAAGAGATGATAAGAGGTTCCACCAAGAGTGGATGGAAAGAGAAGGTATTTCGCATGAGTGAGTGATTTTGTGTCTTGGGAAGAGGCTTGCCGAGTCCCAAGACACAAAATCACTCACAAGTAATACAGATATTACATCAAAGGAAAGGAGAAACAGTTTGAAAAGGAATATAATAATCTTTTATGCAACATCTATGAGAAAAAAGAATAAACCATTGAATTCACTACACAATCAATTCTATATAATTATGTATGCACATTTTAACAATATCTACCCCTGTACTGTTGTGTAACACTGTATTGACTTGACATGTTGGAAAATGAATTAGAAAAACTATTTAAAAAAAAAAGATTCCTCCTCTTTCCATCCACAAGATGGAAGCTGGAGCAGCAGAAAATTCCCTGTGTTTACCAGGTCTGAATTTGATGCCTTCAAAAGCACCTTGTAAAACATGTTCATGGTTCATTTCTGGTATCAACTTTTAGGAAAAGGCCCACATTTAGCAGCAAATTCATGGGCGATCAGTTTTATGGGATTATTCTGACTTTAACATGTTTTAAATAGCATGACCTACACATTATACTGAACCAGACATGGGGTAATAAGTAATAGGTAATAGAAAAGTAATAGGTAATAGACCGATTTTCAAAGTAATAGCCTGTAATAAGTAATAGATAGTCAAAATCTTTAAGTAATAAGTAATTGTAATAGACTGACCCCAAAAGTAATAAGTAATTTTCTATTACTTTTCTATTACTTTCCCATTTATGACCAGAAAATCAACTGTAGTGTACAGTAAACAAATCACCTTTCCATATGAATCCTTATTGTCACTCCTTGTCTCAAATATCTTGAATTTGAAGGATTGACTTCAGTAATTAGTTTGCGAAAAAGGTTTTGTGAATCATCTGAGAGGCAGTAGAATTTAATCACTGCATCTCCTAAAGAGTAAGTTTGTCTTACTACCAAGGTCTTGGTACTTAAATCTAGGTCAGAGGCCAAGGGAAGTTGATTTAATTGCAATTTGATAAAGATAAGCATAGCTGCCATTAGGTGTACAATGTAACTGAGTGCACAGTGTTGTAGAATCCCCCATGAGAACAAGAAGGCTCTGAAATTAGCTGCCCATCTGTATTCTCGATTCCTCTCATAGGATAAGTATAGATACCTTGCCTACAGGGTTTAAGACTTGAAGACACAGGGTATCTGGTAGTCATTTGGACACCCTAACACTCAAATCATCATTTCCATGAATGATCTAGGTCAATGAAACCCCAGGTGATTCAAATTGCAATTGTAACTTCCTGTAGCTACATACAGTTGTCAATCCTCACCTGCACATACATGTACATCAGGATTTTGGAGCATACTCTGAACTCCAGGAGACCAAATGTTATGCTCGTTTGAAAGGCTTTTGGGATGGGTGAGCGAGATGTTTATCAGATTATACTGTTAAGTACTGTGGGTTTGGTACTTTTCAATATCTCTTTAATTTAAACACCTCTGTAGGCTTTAAGTTTTCAAGAAGCCTGCCTTAAGCTACATGTACTCTCTTATTGTCAAATGTATAGCAGACCTCCTTAGGTGGAACATTTTCTAAATCATATAAATGCAAGGTGATCAAACACCAGGGTTCTTCTGCACATTTATTCTATACTGAATTACTGATGGATTTGTGCATCCTTCTTTGCTCCAGGACGTATATACTAAGGACACCCCTGTTTGCCTTCATTAAGCAGTACCTTATATTCAGATGAATCCTTTATTTGATTAACTCCTGCGTAAAGTGAAATACTTTCTTGTCCGCAAGGTATTTAAACAAAGCAGTGTCCACCTTGTGTATAATTCGCTTTGGTAGACAAAATAGTTATCATTACTGGGGTCAGTAATCTTTGTCGGATTATAAAAATACAGGTCCCTTTTTTCAGGTAGGGAACTGCTTTCTATTTTTGACATGTGTTTAGCTACATTTAACTCTTCAATTCACTGCAGAACTATCAGCATATTGCACACATCGAGAAGTGTGGAAATAAAACATGCTCAGCCAGAACAGAGAAATACATCCCCTTGAACCGCAACGCCATAGGCACAGCATGCTAGTACCTAGGGTATGTGCGCCTCAGGTTACGCGGTGTAGCCTTGGTCACGTGATCTGATCTGTGCAATTAGCATGCAGCATCCTTTCTAGGTCAGATAGTTGCCAAGGAGATGGGAGGCAGCGAAATTTGATGATGCATGTACAGTGCCCACTCCCGGTCTACTACTCTCAGGCCAGAATAAAAGATAAGTTATGACAATTTGGGTCACATTCACCTGCAGATAGAAAAGTAATAAGTAATTGTAATATATTACATTTCAAAAGTAATTGTAATTGTAATAGTGATGGTGATTTTCAAAAGTAATTGTAATTGTAATTGTAATAGGGCCAATACAAAGTAATTGTAATTGTAATATATTACTTTCAAAAGTAATTGACCCCATGCCTGTACTGAACTGCAAAAAAAGTATGCGAAGATAACATCTCTTTACAAGTTATCTACACATAGTGTAGGCCTCTGAGTTGGAGAAAAGACCATTCTTTCCCAAGCTTGCCAGCACCAGTGCCAAGTCTCAATTGATTATCAAGTCAAGGATCAACAATAAATAAAGTAAACTCGTTTATAGGCATTTTCAACCTTGTGATATGGATATATTTCTTTATGTTTACACTTACCTTCATATCATCCAGCAACTTTAGACCATCATCTCTTCTTAAACAACCCATCGCTAGGCAACCGAATGTGTGCAGGTTAGGATACAGCTGGTAGTGGGTTATCTCCCCTAGCAACTCCTGTCACGTATAAAACAACATGATTAAAAGCAAATAAAATTAAGGAAATTGAGTGACCATGTTTTCTATCAAATGGTTACAGCACCGTACAAATAGAAACTACAAATAAATTTTATCTCAGAGGAAATAAAGTGACTTTAGAAAGTTTTATTGAGGATCAAGTATCTTTAGACAAGCACTTTTTGGATCATTTATTTAAAGTAAGCAGAAAACCTAGATATTTTCATACTTAACTCATCTAATGCTTCAGGGTACTTTCGTCCAAAGAACAAGGAAACCATCTAAACCCTGTCATGTTGGTATTTATTGGATAGCTCTCAATGAGTACTCTCAGATGAGTACCCATGTGCCAGGGTTTCTATAATTTTTCATGTGATTTGCATCATTTTGTATTGGCCAAATTAGCCACCAGCGGCATAAGGGTTAAAACTACAGAGTGGCCATGTTTCCTGTAAAATACTTCAGAAAGTTTATTGGAGGATCAAGTATCTTTAGACATGTTAACACCTAAAGATTTTTAAATACCTAGGTATTTTCATACATCATTTTGTAACATACAGTGGGTTTGTTTTATGAAATAAAATTTCTGATACAGGGCTCGGCATTACAGATAGCCCTATATATTCATGACTATCTAACCATGGAAAATGGCATTCCTGCCAAACTGAACAGGCCCTCAACTAGCCCCGCTTGACTATCTAACATTAGAATGGAAATTGAGAGGTACGTATACATTCATTGAATTCATAACAGGATCTTTTGAATAACAATACGGATGACAGCAACCTTAAAAAGTCATGAAGGGTAAAGGGGAAAATAAAATGGTTGAGAATATATATATATATATATATATATAACTATATATATATATAACTATATATATATATATAACTATATATATATATAACTATATATAACTATATATATATATATATATATATATATATATATATATATATATATATAACTATATATATATATATAAATATATATATATATATATATATATATATATATATATATATATATATATATATATATATATATATATATATATATATATATATATATCATACCTTGGCCTGGGCATACTGTCCATCCCTTATATTTTTCCTGATGAGTAGATTGAAGAAGTCTGTGTCTGGTTTGACGCCTGAGCTGCCCATAGCCATCAGCATATCGTGGGCAGCGTGTGGCGCAGGCGAAAGAGCCGGGATCAGCATACTGAACGTCTTGACATTCGGGGACACGCCGTCTCTCTCCATGTGACTCAGAAAACCGGGCAGACCTCCGAGCAGCCCGAGTCGGTCCGTGGCGGAGCACATCTCCTTCAGGGACACTGCAGCGTGCGGGAAGGGTTTCGGGTTGAGAATATTTGGGATCTGCGCCATTGCTGTCACGGAAAGCGTAGATTTTGTTTGCTGTGAAATGACGTCTTTTTTCCTCGGGTTTTCCTCCTTCCACCAGGGCAAGCTCTCCGCTTTGGTCTCCAAATGCATTTCCGAAGCAGTCTGCAGTCTTTCACCATCTAAAACCTCTACGGGATATCTCCTATCAACTCCCTCGTACTCAACACCGTTTGGCTTTATCAGACTCTCATCACGTGGTGCCATCTGTTGGCCGAAATCGACACCAACATTTTTCTCGTCGATTTCATCAATATTCAATGCAGACAACTGTAGTAATTCACTTCTGCCTCCTCCATGTTGATCTTTAATTTCTGCCTGCTGTGGGTCTATTTTGGCTTGGTTTCCGCCCAGCAGTTCTTGGGCATACTCGGGCTCCCCAAGACCACAGTCCCGCAGACAGCGCGCCAGGAGATTGTAGGTTCTAATGCTTGGTGCTATCCTTCTCTTCCTCATCCTCCTCCATATCTACAATAAAACAATCAAGTCAAATCATACTATGTACAGTGTTAATAAATAAGCAGTTTAATCCTTCTAATGCTAATATATGAGGCTTATTATTTTTGTCTAAAGCACAAGGATGCACAGATTTTTGAAAACCTTTTACGTATATATATATATATATATATATATATATATATATATATATATATATATATATATATATATATATATATATATATACATATATATATATATATATATATATATATATATATATATATATATATATATATATATATATATATATATATATATATATATATATATATATATATATATAAACATATACATTATGTATATAATATATATATATATATATATATATATATATATATATATATATATATATATATATATATATATATATATATATATATATATATATATATATATATATATATATATACATATATATATATACACACACATATAATTACTAAGAATCTCTAACCAGCAAGCTAAGTTCTTCACATGTAATACCTAATACCAGAATTTAATCATCAAGCTTGATGGTAAACCATTAGTGTCTCTTCCTGCCACTAGGCGGCTAGACATGATTTTGTGAAATGAACAACCACAACAAAAGGCAAATGAGGAACCGCAAAGGAATGTTTGCCAGAAGGAAATAGATCAGCCGCAAGACCTGGCGGGTGGTTCATTTGGAGGGCATCAATATTCTAGCAGGGAGACTGTTTAGAGTCAGCTCCGCAGAAACCAGGAACATTTCCTTGGAAGTAAGGCATGCAATATGCATGAAAGAGCTCATGTCTTTCGCCATTATTCACACTTAGCACTGGCAACAATATGTGCTTGGAGTGTGAGCGACGTAAATAAGGTAAATAAGAGAAATAATCACTGCCACGCAGGATTTGTTCTTTTATGTGACCATTGTGCTGAAGAAAATCAAAACAACAAAAGAAATTCCAATCTTTTTCTGCTCCAACAAGACATTTTCTGCAATAAAATCAAAACAAAAAACAAATTCCAATCTTTTTCTGCTCCAATAAGACATTTTCTGCAGAAAATCAACATAACCAAGGAAATTCCAATCTCTCTCTGCTCCAACATGACATTTTCTGCAGAAAATCAAAACAACAAAAGAAATTCCAATCAAGACATTTTATCATTGGCATCTTGAAATCCCACATAAAGTTATGATTTTCATAAAACGGTGTCAAGGTCAAGGGGAAAGTCAACTTGGACTAATCTGGGAATTTCGGAAATTTTGCCCTCCACCTTGAAACTTTGAAACTAATATTTTAAAGAATCAGACAGTAATTCTAATTATGCAATCAGGTTGATTTGTTTATTTAATTAAATGAAATACCAAAATACATACATGCCCTGAAAAAATCTAACAGGATATTGATTCCTGCCTGCACTTAGTGACCCCGTGGTCGCCATCACATCAATGACAAAAAAGAAGAAAATTCATTGTTTAAAATCACAATTTTTTCATCATGAAACAATAGTGATTAAGTTAGCGCTGGAGAGCAGTGTGAGTCGAATTTAGCTTCGGACATGCTGACATCCCGTCCTCGGCGCAAGCACCTGGACAGGTTGGCAGCAGGTCCTCAGCTCAATTCGCCACACTGCAACCTTGATCGCTGTAAAGTGAGAGATTTAAGTGGCATACCTCTATGGCATGTTTGAAGCCTGCCTCCCTGTCCGAGGCACATGCGATGAGTAGCTGATTGATGGCGTCCTCCGGTATACGATGTCCGAGACGAGCGGCTTCGTCGATGACGGAAAAGGCTGTCGAAAGTTCGCCCCACTTGGCGTACACCTTCGCCATGGCCCAGAAATTAAGGGCGTTGGGCTCAATACCTTTCATCTGTAAAAATGAAATGTAAATAATAGATAGATTTTTAAATTTGCAAATTAGAAATAAATTATCTATTAAAAAAGAACAAAATTAAATTTTGCAATTTATTTGTAAATTTTCTGTTTTTCTGTGACTATTTGTAAATTTTTGTGAATATTTTTAAATTTTTGTGAATATTTTTAAATTTTTGTAAATTTTCATAAATTTCTGTAAATTTTGTAAATGCAGTGAACCTTATTGATATACATATGATATAATAAGGATGAGATCTAAATCTATCCTAATAGACTGTAAGCCATTCAGTAGGGTTTTAAGTATGTCTAACATTTAACTCAAGGGAGATAACCTCCTAAACATATTTTGGCCTTGTTGGGCTGAGTCTGATTCCATACAACATCTTCAAGTTTGCATATTAATGGGTAAGGTAACTTTAAGGTGGTCCTCAAGATAAGATTTTCACTTAAATGTACCCTCAACGCAAAAACTTTTACTAGGAGTGAGACTAGGTGATACCAACCTCCATGAGTTCTCGAAGATGATCAGCCCGTTGTAACCCATCTTGCCTCCAGGGGGAGTTAGCGCAGGCGTTGAAGAGAGCAGTGTAACAGTGGGGCGCTACGTCAATACCCATCTTCTTCATCTGAAAAACAACAAATATAAGAGATGAATTAAAAGGAGCTACGTACTAGCACAGGCATTGAGAAGAGAGCAGAGTAACACAAATTTGATTTCCACTAAACGGATTTTAAATTTTCTCATTGTTCTTATATGTATACAGATTTAAAAAATATTTGCTTATTTCAAAATTATGGGATTGATATCTAATGAAATAATGCCAGCTTCAAACAGTTTCTGATTTTCTAGATGGGGGGTTTCTGGTCACTTTTTGATCTTTTCCTCACCTGAATTCACCAATTAATTACTTCAGCAAACGCCCTCACTTCCTTTAGTATTTATTCTTGTATCTTTCATATACCATATATTGTATGCCATGTTCATGTTGCTGCAGTTTGATTAATGCATATTTTGCACACCCCTGTTGTAAGCATTTATTAAACTGCGCATCGCTATCTAGACTTTTTATTCCTATGCCATTTATCGTATAAAATGTTGGCGTGATAGTTTGTCATTCAGCTTCAGTACGGAAAAAATCAAAAGGTGCATCAAAGGCAACTGCCTGCTGAGCGCATTGTATTATATGTGCAAAATTAACACGACATACAGTACACAACATAACTGTCTAGGTTCCTTTAAAATGAACACTTTAACCCTCATGCTGCTGGTGGCTAATTTTGCCAATACAAAATGGTGCAAAAACCTGAAAAATTACTGAAACCTTGGCATATGGGTACTCATCTGAGAGTATACTCAGCAAGAGCTATCCAATGAATACCAACATGACAGGTTTTAGATGGTTTTCACAAATCTTTGCGTTTTTGTGCTTTGCTCAAAAGTAGCCTCAGCATTGGAAGGGTTAATAGGCCTTATCTCTTATATTCCTATAATACACAGGTCCATAGCCCATGAATGGACTTTAAAGTGTTGTGTGAAGTACTGATTCAATAAAGATAAAGTGATGTTTCCCTAACACATTTCGTTGTAGATAGAAATAAAACAAAAACATTCCACGAAAAAGGAGATTGAATATCAAAGAAGGAAATTGATTGATGGATTATCATTGTCGATGCAAACTGATATGTTATGGGGGAGCTTTTAGAGTCTAATGGCCATAAATGCAATGAGACAACTGAAGCTTCTCTCGGCATAGCACAAGGGAGGAACAAGATAGAGCGATATGATTGGTCAACTACAAAAAGCTCCCTAAGTGCCTGTCTAGAAATGCTGCAGTACTGCATGCACTTTTCATTTCAGCATCCAACATCGTTATCACAAATTTCAATTAGCTGACATTCTTGGGAGTATCAGTTTCATTTCCGACAGCGCTAATTTGATAAAACCGCTCTTACCTTTTGCTGATATGCAAAATAAAAAAGACGGCTACATCAAAACTAATATTTTATGAGGCCTTAATACTCAGGATTATAATCATCAAATGAACAGTAAGGTGCAATATCTGAGTCAGAATATGGGGATGTCTAAGTACCCGGTTAATGCCTCTTGGGGAATATAGAGTATATTATGATACAGTCTGGTTAGTGGGAGACAGATTTCATGTTTTAATAATTGGCAAAGGTACTTTCACTCCAGAATATCATTAGCAATAAGATACCTCGTAACAGATAAGATGACAAGATGAAAAATTGGAAAACCGCAAGGGGTGATAGGGTCCATCACTGGAAATGGGAGAAAATTCAATCAGATATTGCTACTTAATTTATAAGCAACAACAGTGCTTATATATACTTCCTGGCATACATCAAGGCTTAGCAAATTGGGATAGGTACCATTTCTCGATACAATACCAAATACCGATAATGAACTGGAAAAATATCATATCGAAAAAAGTTTAGTATCATATTGTACCGTTTAAGATTTAAGATATGTATAAAATTTCTCCAGTGCTAACACCAATAAGATTAGGCCTATGGGAGCTAGGCAAGCAGTATCATTGAAAATATTGTTAAGGCATTGAATTATTTAATAATTAAGGCATTGTTAGGGCATGAAATTATCATACAATTTATGATACTTAACTTTTTTGATACAATACTTTTTTCCATTCATTTTTTAAGGAAATATCAATATTAAATTGTTGAGAGAGAGAGAGAGAGAGAGAGAGAGAGAGAGAGAGAGAGAGAGAGAGAGAGAGAGAGAGAGAGAGAGAGAGAGAGAGAGAGAGAGAGAGAGAGAGAGAGAGAGAGAGAGAGAGAGAGAGAGAGAGAGAGAGAGAATGACTGGACTTGCAGCGATATCCCTTTAATTATCTTAGTTATATTTGTTAATGCAATTCTCCCAACATTCCTATCATAAAGTTCAGCCACTGTGCCAAATATGTGTATGCACTGACTAGCAAAAAAGAATTTTTGTTCATTAATTTTTCGATATTTTTTTCATTGGCAGATATTTACCTCTAGAGAGACAAATGGATAAATGATTGAATAGAACAAGTAATCATGATAAAAGAGACCAACAGACAAGCTGCACTAATCAAATGATTGTCAAATTTCGCCATCCCAGCACTCTGATTGGTTGAATTTTCGCTCAGGAATTCTACCGAGAAAAACTCCATTAAAGCTATTATTTCAAAAACTGTTGAAGAAACGTGACACATTTAAGCGAACAATTGCTCAAAATTACAAGCAACTAAAACAAACCACATTTATGTAATCCAATTCCAAACCAATTTGCACTTCTATTCCTTCTAGATTATGGAATTGAACCTGCTTTGCTGCCCTAATCCTTTACATTTTTTACTGAAAAAA
>OZ012685.1:23724399-23729399 GCA_963942565.1 Maea johnstoni
AGCTTAAAACTTAGGGAAAGCATACAATAACAAGTATCTATCTGGTACTTGTCAATTGATGAGGGAATAACAAATATGAACCAATTCAAACATTTCTTGCAGCAACTTTCAAACTGCAATTTTTTAATTGATTAAATTAAGGGAATAACAATTATGAACCAATAAGGACATTTCTTGCAGCAACTTTCAAACTGTGATTTTCTTTGGAACTTTGTCAAACAAGATTATTAGGCAATTGGCTGTCAGAAAGAATCATTTTGATATGTCACGTGACTATGGTGGACCGAAATTGTATAAAATCATCAACATAAACAACCTGGTACTGTATTTTATGATGACTGGGCATGTTGACCAGGGACTGCAGGGCTCAACAGTACCCGGCCAACCCAGGTAGTCAGACATGGCAAGTTGGACCTAAGATAGGAGAGTTGAAACCCTGGCACATGGGTACTCATCTGAAAGTACTCAGCGAGAGCCATCCAATGAATACCAACATGACAGGGTTTAGATGAGGTGGTCAGCAAATTTCCTTGAGCTTTGGATGGAAGTAGCCCCAGCACTGGAAGGGTTAATAGCAGAACAGATGCTAATTTACAAACTGCTCCCCTCCTAATACTCTCAGTAAGGGAGGCATTGCCAATTCTTCATTATATTTTTTAAAAGTTCCAGGTATGCATGGTCACAGCTAAAGATAGCTATTTAGTATGCAGCTCAGTGTGTCATCAATATGTGTGCCTTATCATTTCAACCACACAGCCAGGCATGCCAGGGCAACCACTTTACCAGTCGCTGGCAGCGGCCTGGTCAACTGGTGCAGGAATTAAATATCTGTACTGTAGAATCTCTCTCTCTCTCTCTCTCTCTCTCTCTCTCTCTCTCTCTCTCTCTCTCTCTCACACACACACAAACACACACACACACACACACACACACACACAAACCATGATTGGATTTCAATAAAGCGCAAGGATCAACAGACTTTATACTAGAGGATTTTAGTTCAATAAATGTCAAGCCAAATCTTAATACCTGCAGGCCCATGCAGAGCACAACAATAGCCCTTAGAGAAACCATGCAACGGGCAATATTTAAAGCAGCTCTATGGACAAAGGAGTATATTACTAGTTCTTTAACGCAAAACGGCAATATTTAAAGCAGCTCTATGGAGAAAGGAGTATATTACTAGTTCTTTAGGCCACACAAGTTTATTATTCGTCTTACGGATGCGGCGACTTTGATTTGCCGTTTTGAGAAAAAAAATAAATTCAGACTCCCATTTTATTTTCATTTTTTTAGCGGCGACGAAAAGTAAAGCCCAACATAAAAAAATCACCACAGGGCTCGACACTAACTCTAAACCGCTGGCCAGTAAAAATCCCTAAAACAGCTTCGGGCCAGTAAAAACAGAGCTCTACTGGTCCTACAGGACCAGTAAACATTCCAATTCTGAAGGCACACAACCCGGCTGGTCAAGAGATCCAGTAGAATCAAAGCCATAAACAGAAGGGGGCCGGCATCTATCTCCAGGGCCGGCTTAGCACCACAGGAAGCGTAGATAGTTTTATGGACGGCCTGTGGTCACCAGCAAAGCCTTTGTTTATGACCCAGTACTAATATTATACACAGTAAAATCCTGTGTGCTGGGTCGTGACCACAATGTCAACAGTATCAGCACTCTCCACACGAGATTCAAGATGGAGGCCGATGATACCAATGTCGTAAAAAGTGCCGTAAAAAGTGCGGTGTGAGAGTAGGCCAGTCTTTTTATACACATGTTCCTGGCTGTGTGTTTTAGCTTCGTGATTAGTAATGTGTATAACTAGCATTGTGATTCATGGAAGGGTTTCACATGGGAGGGTTAAGGCTGATCCTTTGAAATATGTTACACATTTACTAACTATGGCATGTTAATATGATTCAATGTGTGATGTATGATTTCTCTTTCTCTCCATTTACATTTCTGTGACTTTAAGGGAAATGATTTCCCTTAAACATGTTAATTCTTTCTTTCTTTCTTACACTCCAAGCTCTATCATAATTATTATTATTATCATCAATATTATTATTATTTATTTATTTATTTTTTATTATTAGAAACAGCGGTTAGTGAGTGCATCTTGGTAGGGGTCTTGCACTTACAGGAACTAAAAAAGGAAATATGTTAATGATCTAAGTCTAAAGGTAGTGCTGCCATTTTTTTTACACTTTCAAAACCTACTTTTATAATTGTGTACATTATTTTTTGTCCTCATCAGGCACATCAAGGGACAAAAAATATCATCTTCTAAAACACTACTTTATTCGATCTAAGTAAGTTTGAATGTATATAACTGCACTTGTTAATTTCGCAAAGGCGTGCCATACCGCAAACTTAAAATGTCGGCCGTGAAGCGGCCGCGCCTAATCCAAGTGCTTCTACTTCATTCATTGGCAACAGATATCCAGATAGTGGGATATCTATAAAATAAACATTTTCGCAAAGCTGAGAATCAGCTTGTTTTGATAATATAAGTTTATTATCTATTTTCCCGACCGATTTCTTGTTGTCAATTAATATAGTAAGGGTTGCATGATTTTACGGCTCATGGACGAATGAATTGAACCAGCGTAAACTCGCGAAGAATATGTCCAAACCATGTTGAATTGAGGTCTCAGAAATCGATCTCACTCATGGTATTAAGAGAAAAGAAAACATTTTCTGGTAGATATGAAGGTAAGTAAACACCATTTGTAATACACCTTTTTTTTAATATAAGGTTGTTCATTTCGATGGGAAATAGCTTCATAACATGACTTGATGCAATAACTGTATTTTTTGTGTTAAGTTGATGTTGTGAAATACTTCAGATTTAACGGGAAAAACATTGACCGTTAAAGTCTGGAAGCCTGATTATATTTTTATTTTTTTTGGAGTCTGACAAAGAATTTTTTTACAAAAAAATCTGTAAGACGAACAATCAACTTGGTGTGGCCTTAACACAAAACGGCAATATTTAAAGCAGCTCTAGGGAGAAAAGAGTATTTTACTATTTCTCTCTCTCTGCTCTCCCTCTCTCTCTCTCTCTCTCTCTCTCTCTCTCTCTCTCTCTCTCTCTCTCTCTCACAACACACACACACACACACACACACACACACACACACACACACACACCATGATTGGATTTCAATAAAGCGCAAGGATCAACAGACTTTATACTAGAGGATTTAGTTCAATAAATGTCAAGCCGAATCTTAATACCTGCAGGCCCATGTAGAGCACAACAATAGCCCTCAGAGAAACCATGCAACAGGCAATATTTAAAGCAGCTCTAGCAAGGAAGATGTATATTACTAGTTTTTTAACCCTTTCAATGCTTAGACTACTTTTGTCCAAAGCACAAGGACACAAAGATTATTGAAAATCATCTAAACCCTGTCATGCTGGTATTCATTGGATAGCTCTCGCCGAGAACTCTCAGATGAGTACCATATGTGCCAGGGTTTCAGTAATTTTTTTAAGGTTTTTTGCATCATTTTGTATTGGCAAAAATAAGCCACCAGCAGCATAAGGGTTAACACAAAACGTCAATATTTAAAGCAGCTCTAGGGAGAAAAGCGTATTTTACTAGTTCTTTAACGCCTCATATCAAACGCTGCAGAGCAGCTGGGCTTCACCGATTGCTGACTCAGCAAAATCACTTGTTCTGACCTTTCTAATGGAAAAATTGACACAAAGACAGTTAATAATGACACTTGGGACAACTTTGTCTACTTCAACATTTACCACATGTGCTCCTAAAGGGCCAAAACGATAAAATAGGAAAATTATTGCCTGGGTCTTTAAGGGCATCTACCAGTAAGTAAATAATATATCTGTAGAGATACGCAGAAGGGAAGTGAAATTAAATAAAAATGGCTGGAAGATACCAGAGATGCTTAAGAAAATACAAAAAATACTTTGAAGATATAAATTAAATGAAGAAGATCAGTTTCTCAAGCTGGCCTTAACCCTCATGCTGCTGGTGGCTATGTTATCCAATATAAAATGATGCAAAAAACCTAAAAAATCACTGAAACCCTGGCAAATGGGTACTCATTTGAGAGTACTCATCAAGAGCTATCCAATGAATACCAACATGACAGAGTTTAGATGGTTTTCAAAGATTTTTGCGTCCTTGTGCTTTGGACGAAAGTATCCTCAGCACTGGAAGGGTTATGGATGCAGTTGAGGCACATTTAGGAGCAAACTTCTGCTACAACTTTCTTATTCAACCTTTTGCTAAATTTCTGAAGAGCATTTTTATATTATTGCATCACAGAACAATAAATACACTTCCAAGACAACATGGTAATGTATGATTTTATTGTACACCAAATATCACACCAGATATTATACTAAAATAATATATACACGTTATAACAAATACCTTATTTGTTAAAACTGCCACATATTCTTTGCCATAAATTATTTCTTTCCTGTCACGGTCCAAAAAATAGGGTAGGTTGGGTAGGTTAAATATATTTTTTGGATTATTTTCTTTAAAAAAAATCCATGTTTCATGCATGTTTTATGTTGATTGGGAGTTGGAAGGGCGGAAAGAACTAAAGGGATCGTATGGATTTTTTTTTGAGTAAAACTTGTTAGGGTCAGGTTACAGGATATAAACATCATTATTCTAGGTTCCACTACCTTATTCGGTTTCCCACTTGATTTCAGCGGGACTCTATAGGAAGCGTTGAGCTTATTAAATTATATGATGTTCAACTTATGGGAGTGTTAAAGTTAATAGATTCCACTGGTCTTTGATGTGCCAACAAAAAATATCTATCGTCTAGTGTAGACGGCTTTAACACAGATGCAATGATTTCCCTGATCCATCATTTTTGCCACTTTTAGTCACATCTGGTAAGTGTTCAAGCAAGACACATATGGTCTCATGTGATATTACAACGCGCCTTTTCGCCAACTTCTCCTTTCAGAGAGGTTAGAATAAGTGATTTTGCCGAGTATGCAATCAGTT